>CM063500.1:26883596-26928596 GCA_032207245.1 Pardosa pseudoannulata | reverse complement strand
AGAAATGCATCCCTCTTTGACCAACATTTATTGAAGGATGCACCCCTACTCCCTGAGGCACAAAGACACTGATAGCTTTTCATGGCTTTATAAATCTCTATTTCGAAGTATTTCGTTTGCGGTAACAGATGTATCTCTAATTACACCACTTAAATATCTTGGATAACCATCATAAAAAAATATAAATAATTTTCTTAAAGAATATTTTTATTTGTACTTTTAGAATCCATTATTTCTTATATGATGATCTTCCAGACTTGACGAGCTTTATGTGTATTAAAAATTAACAATCTATAATATCTATTTATATATATATTTATAACCGGAAGTAAAGAGACAGTAACGAGGGTGGGTTTACCGTATTCATTTCTAGTCGACAAAGGGTGAAATAAAAAATCATAGAATGCTTTAGCCATTGACACAATAAACCTTTAGTGTATTTTTGGAGACTTTTTTTAAATCTATGTGTTCCACTCGGAGGGCTAGTTTTGAATTGCCCTAATCAGAACCTTTTCCAAGCTATGACTACTTAAAATCGTGTGTATATAACATGCTGACTACTTTCGTTGAATAAGTTTACAAAAAGGGATAACAATTATAGTTTTAAGATACGGCAAATGTCTAAAAAGTGGCATTGACTATATTTTAAATGACCATGTATGACTATGTATTACTTACATTTAAGTACAATTATTATTTACCCCTTTATTATTTTAAACAATTATTATTTTTTCCTTTAGTTATGTATTTATTTTAATTAATTATATTTATTAATTATGTAATAATATTATTAAATAATAATAATAATATTAAATAATTAATAACTATTTACTATATTTTATACATAAACAAAATCTTACTTTCTGTATTTACGTCGCAGTTCATAAGTATCAAAATACGAATGATAGTCAACTCGGATATTTGCTTTTTTATATCTGCCAGGTGTTGTCAGTCGAACACAACGAATACTAAGTCCAAAGCATAAAAATGGCAATTATTCGAAAATAAAGGGAATCTATTTCTTTAAATAATAGTATTAATACTAATTTGTGTAAACGGATTTTACATTTTATGCCGATAAAAAAAACCGAGAAAATTTTAGTTTAAATGTAGCCATGAAAAAATAAAAGGGCATAGAGAGCCACTGATGCAGAGTGTAATAAACTACACGTGGCACGTTTACAAAAAGGAAATATTTAAAAAAATTAAAAATATAAAAGGTAGATAAAAGAGATTCTGTGAAGTAGAACAACGAAAATATAAACATTTCACGTAAAAAACTGTTATGCCTCAGCAAAATCGTTCAGCAATGTGACAGGGTTATTTTCATGTCATGCATAATAACTTTAAATAATGTCGCTTTAAATCAGATTTGAAACACTCAAAAACGGTAGATTTTTTTTTTCAGTCTCGCTTCAGTGCTTAATTTTTTAAAGTGTATGAAAAAGATTCTCATAAACAATAAATATAATATGATTTATTTATTTCACTCTTAAAAAAGACAGGATAAAGTAAAATCGAAAAACATTAAAAAAATCCTATTAAAAACGCTTAGTTATATCCTTCATTACACGGTACAAACAAAGAGAAGAAATATGTTGCGTGTATTTTTGGAGTAATTTTTTTTATTATTAAGTCAACCGTAAAATTACACTGGGGATCGCTGTCATAAATAAACAAAGTAATACCTGAATGACATTTCTATAAAAGCCTAACGCCGTGAAAACATCGATTTCAGATTAACTTCGGCTAAATTCATTTGCCCTCTGGAAATTTGTTCTAAAGGTTTTTTTACTGCCATGTACGTCTCATGTTTTTTACTTTTTTTTATTTCCAGCATCTGAAAATGAGGGCTTTGAGAAATCTTTGACATAAAATGTGTATGAAAATTGCTACGTGGCAGAAAGTTTGTTTATGTAACCTTGGTTCCCCGGTTGAAAGATAAAATTTTACAAGATATGTTTTATGAGAGGTTTTATGGCTTTACTTAGGTATAAAAGAATGATGTCAAAAGAATATTCATAATGCTTTAAGTAAAGTAAATATTTAACGAGAATTTTATTAAAGCAAATACTTAATGGGATTTTTTAATACAGTAATCATGAAAGATAAGAATTAAATATTAATATTAGAACCAATTTTTTAATGCCTTCTCTTCGTCTGAAAAATATTCCCTTAGTACATTCTTTACTTAATCGTGTTTTTCCTATAATTATAGCATTTTCTCATATGTATTTAAATTCTTATAAATAATAATGCTGAATAATATATTTCAATAAAATACTTTATTTTTAGGTAAGACATCATTATAAATATATTTGATAGTAAAAATGATTGATTTTAACTACTGAAATACTTATCTTATTTTTCCAGCTGGAAGATTGCTTTTTATCATACTTAATTTTTGTCAAGCCTTTTTAATGTTTTAATAGATATTATTCCTAAATTTCTATAAACAGGGGGTAAGTTTCAAGAGGTTTTATGGAGGTTTTAGGTATAAAAGAATGATGTCAAAATAATATTCATAATGCTTTAAGTAAATTAAATATTTAACGAGAATTTTATTAAAGCAAATACTTAATGGGATTTTTTAACACAGTAATCATAAAAGATAAGACTTAAATATTAATATTAGAAGCCATTTTTTAATGTCTTATCTTTGTCTGAAAACTTTTTCTTTAGTACATGCTTTACTTAATCGTTTTTCCCCCTATAATTACAGCATTTTCTGATATATATTTAAATTCATATAAATAATGATACTGAATAATATATTTCAATAAAACATATTTATTTTTAGGTAAGATGCCATTATAAATATAACTGATAATAAAAATGATTGATTTTAACTACTGCAATACTTATCTTATTTTTCCAGGTGGCAGATTGCTTTTTACTTAATTTTTCTCGGGCTTTTTTAATATTTTAATAGATATTATTCCTAAATTTATATTAACAGGGTTAAAGTTTCAATGTAAATCAATGACTATTTTGTTATTTATAAATTATGACATTTATTTCTTTAAAATAGTGTTTATTTGAAAGTGTGCCTCCCTTTCAAAAATTACATTTGTATTTCATTTTATGTGTTTTTACCTGACTTCATGTCTATTTAGAGTTAAAATAGCAGCAAATTTTAGAATTTTACACATTTTCTCAACTAAATGTGAATGTATATTCTCCATTTTCGAACTTAAACATAGTGTTTTTTGGCCTATTTATTAACTGAAAAGTGTTTTCTCTCATTCTCCAGCTTACCAATAGCTTATATTTTGTAAAGAAAGTTTGTTTACGTAACCTTGGTTCCCCGGTTGAAAGATAAAATTTTACAAGATATGTTTTATGAGAGGTTTTATGGCTTTACTTAGGTATAAAAGAATGATGTCAAAATAGTATTCATAATGCTTTAAGTAAAGTAAATATTTAACGAGAATTTTATTAAAGCAAATACTTAATGGGATTTTTTAATACAGTAATCATGAAAGATAAGAATTAAATATTAATATTAGAACCAATTTTTTAATGTCTTCTCTTAGTCTGAAAAATATTCCCTTAGTACATTCATTACTTAATCGTGTTTTTTCTATAATTATATCATTTTCTGATATATATATTTAAACTCATATAAATAATGATACTCAATAATATATTTCAATAAAATACATTTAGTTTTAAGTAAGACACCATTATATATATAATTGATTATAAAAATGATCGATTTTAACTACTGCAAAATTAAACTTATTTTACCAGGTTGCAGACTGATTTTTATCACATTTAATTTATTTTTGTCTGGACGTTTTTCATGGTTTAATAGAAATTATTCATAAATTTATGTAAACAGGGTTAAAGTTTCAATGTAATTCAGTGACTATTTTATCATTTTAAATTATATCATTTGTTTCTTTAAAATAGAGCATATTTGAAAAAATTATCCCTTTACAAAGATAACATTTGTATTTCATTTCATGTATCTTCATCTGGCGCGTGTCCATTTAGTGTTAAAATAACAACAAATTTTAGAGTTTTACACATTTTTTTCAACGAAATGGTAACGTATGTTCTTCCTTTTCCAAATTGATCATTGTGTTTTGGCCTATTTCTTAACAGAATAGTGTTTTTTCACATTCTCCAGCTTACCAATAACGTATATTTTGTTGTTTTCCTACTGAAGATTTTATTTCGCAATTTTTCCTATTAATAGAATAACAAAGAGTTCTAACTAGTCTTTTATGTTTCTTATTGTATAACTTTTACACATAATATTTGTATTTGTCTCCCTTTCAAAAATAACATTTCTATTTTACTTTATACATCTTCATCTGACTTCGTGTCTATTTAGCTTTAATATAACAACAAATTTTAGAATTTTACACATTTTTTTAACATGTCAACGCATGTTCTCCATTTTCCAAATTAACCATTTTGTTTTTTGGTATATTTCTTAACAGAAAATAGTTTTTTTTACATTTCTCAGCGTAAAAATAACGTACATTTTGTTGTTTTCTGACTCATGATCTTATTTTGTCATTTTTTTTAATAGAATAACAAAGAGTTCTAACTAGTCTTTTATGTTTCTTGTTGGATTTCCTTTAAACATAATATATGTATTTTTTCCCTTTGAAAAATAACATATGTATTTCACTTTATATATCTTCATCTGGTTTTGTGTCCGTTTAGCGTTAAAATAACAACAAATTTTACTATTTTACAAATTTTACCAACGAAATTTCAATGTGTGTTCTGCATTTTCCAACTTAATCATGGTATTTTTTGAACTATTTCTTAACAGTATAGTGTTTTCTTACATATTCCAGCTTACAAATAACATATATTTTGTTGTTTTCCTACTCAAGATCTTATTTTGTCCTTTTTCCTATTAATAGAATAACAAAGAGTTCTAACTAGTCTTTTATGTTTCTTGTTGGATTTCCTTTAAACATAATATATGTATTTGTCTCTAAAGTATACCTCAAAATTTAGTTAACTTTAGTTAAAAGAAAGATTTATTCTAATAGCTTATAATTAAATTTATTTGATAACATTCCTTAAAGATATTATGTGAAAAATATATATATATATATATTAAACATATCCAGTTTTACCTGTACTAAAAGATGCATCGAACAGCCTTTTTCACACCAGATATCAAATAAATAGATAAATAAAATGCCATATAAACTATTTATTTTTATACAAAAATGTCCTTAACTATTTATAAATAATGTGAATAATTTTATTTATAGGCTCTTTTACGTTTTAGAAGAAAATGCAGTTGTTCTTAGTATTACCGTAAATTATTAATAGTAAAAATTGCAAACAATCAATATAGTTTAGATGTAAAATATTACTGTAACATTGTACCACAAATGTATTATTAATTATGTATTTAATACTAAAATATATTTAATTTTACTAACTTTTATTTTATATTTTTTACCCTTTCTAATGCGATGTTAATATACTTATCATTAATGTAACAATTTTAAATGTCTATGATAAGCCATGACATTGATTAATAACTTCAGATATAAAATGGAATTTATGAAATTTTTGGTCTCATAACATTGTTTGGATGTAACGTTTGGATTAAAAAAAGTAGCCTAGAAATTCAAGTTCTTCAGCACATATCAAAACTTTTATTTAATTTACTTTAACTCCATAAACAAATTTATATTTTTAGATTGTGTTATCTACAAAATATGGTCTAAAATATTGTATAATACAGAATAAAAAGAAATAAGGATTCTCTTCTTCCTCTTCTTCAGTGGCATGGCGGACCAGGATGGGCCCTGGCCTTCTCAATAAGCTTTTTCCAATACATTTTTCTGGAGGCCAAATTCTTCCAGGTTTTTACTTTAAGTACCTGAAGTTCTCTTTCCAGGCAGTCTGTCCATCTCAGGTTGGGTATTCCTTGCCTTCGAGTTCCTGTAGTTTTTGCATCGAATACCCTTTTTTTATTCGATCATTGTCCATTCGGATTAAATGGCCTGCTCACTTTATTATTTGCAATTTGATGAAATTTATTATGTCAGGTTCATTATATAAATTATATAGTTCTAAACTTGATCTCTTGAGCTATACATTATTTTTTGCATTCCTCCAAATATACTGCTAAGGCTTTTTCTTTCAATGGTCGCCAGTATCTTTTCATCTGAAAAAATTGTTGCCCAGGTTTTACATGCATAAGTTAAAACTAAACTTATTAGATATATGTAAAGTAAAATTTTTGTTTTCATTTTTATTAATTTTGATTTTATATATTTTCGTAGGCCATGAAATTATTTATTTGCCATCGTAACTCTCTTGTGGATCTCTGTCGTAACATCATTTTTGTTGTTTACCTCAGATCCTAAATAGGTGAAGCAATCAACCACCTCAAATTTATAAATAAGGATTGTAAAATGTCCTAATTCATAGGGTAATGTTATGCATACTATCCACCAAATATACATGATGTTAAAATAAAATTATTACTTATTTTAAACTCCAAGAATTTATTGTTTCAAATCATACTGTGTTGAAATTATTTTGTTTTGATAAAAAGCTGAATACACAGATCTCATTCGAATATCGGCTGGATCCAACTTCACTTGTTATATAGATATGTTAGAGTTTTCATTACATTCGCAGTTGAAATATGGCTCTGTTAGTAAATTACAATGATATTCCATTCAAAAGTTTTCTTTTAATTGAAATGTCATTGCACCCTCTGTAGGAAAATTTATTTAGGTGTTTACGTGCTCCATTCAACCGTGAGATAGCAGAGTGATCTTACCTAACTTACAAACTCACATTTTTACTTACCGGATTGGAATAAACTAACTCACACGATGATGGGCTTTTCATAGGTCAGAAGCAGATTGATAGTCGCATTTGGATGCAGCCGTGGACTTTATCTTTCAGTAGTACTGTATGACGAAATACGGGTTGAAACAAACTGATTCCCTTTCACTGTTTAACACCCAAAGTAAAATTTCAAACGTGTCCTGGTTCCCAGCCCAATAGCCCAATGTTTGCATGTTTCCCTTCCCCCAGTCTTTTTTTCAACTGTCAATCTAAGTTGTTGCTGTCGTTTCTCAAGCCACTTGGATAAAACAAGCACGATGGATCCTGCAGGCTCTCTTATTAAGGCCAAGTGGTGCGCCTTTCGTTTTAATGAGCACCATTAAGGTGAAAGAACGACTTCGCTCAAGTAGGAATTCTTAATTTTGGAGCAGCGACCAAGCAGAATACCCATAAACTTGGCTTGCCACCCCCAGAGGTATTAATTAAGAACTTGGAGGACATTGTGACCACGAACATATTTTACGTACCCTAGTCACCTTTAATGAACACTGTAGATCTTAGGCCGGCTCCGGTTCCGAACCCGCGACCTTTCAGTTACGAGACCGTTGCCTTTGCCGACTTAGCTACCGCAGCACGTCAAACTAAGTAAACAACTTAAATCAAAGATAATATCAATGGAATATTTCATGCTATTCAGCAACAAGTAAAGTTTCCCAACGTGTGTAAACCTCAGAGAAAAACACCTGATAACATCGGATGTTTACCGTGAGTCCTCTATTAGCCTCTATCAACATTAAACATGGCTATTAGGAGTTATTCTGGAAATGACTTTTTCTCAGATGGTTTCGGCTTTTCCTGGACCCAGAGGTCTCGGCTAAAAAAGGCTATTGTGGGAACGAAAAGGTTAACATACCATTGACTGAATGATGATGATCGAAAGGCAAAGCGCTGCTCTTCTGAAGAGAGTGAACGTGTAAAGACCGCTATTATGCATATCTGATTACTAACCAAAAACTTCTCTATATAGATATGATTTCAAAATGGAACAATTTGTGTTTTTCTAAAACTCAATTAAATCAATCCCTAGATAATCGACCACATTCATGCCTACTTTAGGAAATACGGATTTCTTTTAAATCAAAGACTTCACTCTCTGAAAAAGATTCAATATTATTTCCTGTTATCAGAACTTCTATATCAAAGCACAAATGATGTATTTTTTTCTACTCATGAGGTGAAGTATAATAGAGAATATTCACGGCATATGTTCCGACCACGTGTTTGCGACGTGAATCTTGAAATGTAAAAAAAACTTAAGTTGACTGTCCTTTAAATCTCATATAATCTTTCCAAACTGCTAACTATGGAATAAATTCCATTCTATTTGTGTACTTATGATGTATTTTGTCCGACTCATGAGCTATAAGGATAATACAGAAATATTCACCACAATATTTGTTCGACCACGTGTTTCTGACATTAATCTTGAAGTGTAAAAAGAAAACTGAAGTTGACCGGTGTCCTTTAAATCTCACATAATCTTTACCAAACGGCTAACCATGGAATAAATTTCATTCCATATGTGCTTATGAAGTATTTTGTCCTACTCAAGATCTATAAGGATAATAGAGAAATATTCACCTCTATATATGTTCCGACCACGTATTTCTGACAATCTTAAAATTTAAAATGAAAACTGAAGCTGACAGGTGTCCTTTAAATCTCATATAATATTTACCAAACGGCTAACCATGGAATAAATTCATTCCATTTGTGTGCTTATGAAGTATTTTGTCCGACTCAAGAGCTATAAGGATAATAGAGAAATATTCACCACAATATTTGTTACGACCACGTGTTTCTGACATTAATCTTGAAATGTAAAAAGAAAACTGAAGTTGACAGGTGTACTTTAAATCCCACATAATCTTTACCAAACGGCTAACCATGGAATAAATTTCATTCCATTTGTGTGCTTATGATGTATTTTGTCCTACGCGTGAGCTATAAGGATAACAGAGAAATATTCACCTCTATATATGTTCCGACCACGTATTTCTGACAATCTTAAAATTTAAAATGAAAACTGAAGCTGACAGGTGTCCTTTAAATCCCATATAATATTTACCAAACGGCTAACCATGGAATAAATTTCATTCCATTTGTGTGCTTATGAAGTATTTTGTCCTACTCAAGAGCTATAAGGATAATAGAGAAATATTCACCACAATATTTGTTACCGACCACGTGTTTCTGACATTAATCTTGAAATGTAAAAAGAAAACTGAAGTTGACAGGTGTACCTTTAAATCCCACATAATCTTTACCAAACGGCTAACCATGGAATAAATTTCATTCCATTTGTGTGCTTATGATGTATTTTGTCCTACGCGTGAGCTATAAGGATAACAGAGAAATATTCACCGCAATATTTGTTCCGACCACGTGTTTGCGATATTAATACTGAAATGTAAAAAGAAAATTGAAGTTGACAGGTGTCCTTTAAATCCCATATAATCTTTACCAAACGGCTAACCATGGAAGAAATTTCATTCCATTTGTGTGCTTATGATGTATTTTGTCCTACTCATGAGCTATAAGGATAATAGAGACATATTCACCGCAATATTTGTTCCGACCACGTGTTTCTGACATTAATCTTGAAATGTAAAAATAAAACTGAAATTCACAGGTGTGCTTTAAATCCCGTATAATCTTTACCAAAATTCTAATCATCAAATAATTTTCATTCCATTTGTGTGCTTATGATGTATTTTGTCCTACTCGTGATCTGTAAGGATAATAGAGAAATATTCACCGCAATATTTGTTCCGACCACGTGTTTGAGATATTAATACTGAATTGTAAAAATAAAACTGAAATTCACAGGTGTGCTTTAAATCCCGTATAATCTTTACCAAAATTCTAATCATCAAATAATTTTCATTCCATTTGTGTGCTTATATCTACAGATTTAGGCTAAAGTTTTCTTCTCTTAAATCACCTAAAATTGCGTCTATTTTATTTAAAGCTACTCAGGAACTAGTTTTGTGTGATATGCCTAGGTCGACGTTAATGTATGAGAAAAATATTTTTATAGATGGTCGACTTCCATTTAAATATATATTTATTGAAATTTAATCTAATTACAGAAGAGGAAATTCTCCTGATTCAATCATTAAAATGTCTACAACGCGTACTTAATAAAATTTATTTGTGTAACTGTTAGTATATTCTATTTGAAATGCAACTATAAGTCATGAGAAAGCAGAACTCTATAAAAAATAAAAGCAATTACACAAGCAAATTTAGTACAATCTAATTAATAATATATTGACAAATAACACACAACATTCACTCCCACGACCAAGCAAATACATTTACAAGTGGGAAGAGAAATTTATAACCACAATCAACAAAAGTATTAAAATATTTTATTAATATAATATTACATAAACTAAAACACTATAGACAAACAATATTTTAGAAATTACAAAAACAATTACAAATTAGAAATTTTAGAAATACAATATTTTTACTTGTTTTAATTAAAATGAGTTTCAGTAGTAAAAATAATTATTCGCTCAACAATTGCAGAAAATACTTATTAATTAACCTAACAGTTATTCACAGCTTATATTTAGTAAACATTGATTCATTGAAATAGTTTTAAATAGTAACCGAATAAAAACGTGTAAAAATAAATTAATATTCGCTGTTTAAATAATTTTGTATTTCTTTCAAAATCTTCAAATAGCTATTTTTACTTTCTATGCGTTTAGCATTAAGACAGGTGCCGAGCGTTATAAAAACATTACACAAAACCACCCAATAGAAATAAACTTACCAAATTTGATAATAAATATTTAATGAAGAATTACATATAAAAAAAAAAGTAGTTTGCCACTGGGTTCCCATAATCTAACTGAGCACCAATAAGGGGAGTGTTTCAGAATCAGTAAAGAAAGTTTTAAATTGCTAAATGATGGTCGCCACAGCATCATTTCTAAAACTGTAATGTAGCCTCCACACTATGGCCAGTTGTTCACCACTTCCTGATGGTGACCTCAAACGATGGTTCACGGGTCGTATCCACACGCTGGGCCACTGAATGAGATGAGCGCATTGATTCGTCCATAGTGTCTACTGCGCACTTAAGTTGCGCATCTGGCTGCCTTTGATCTTTGGAGAAAAACCGCCTCCGAAGCCATCGTCCGCCAAGGCTATTTTATCGTCTGCCGCCATCGGCCACGGAAAGCCAAAGCCCCTCCAGACGGTGGTGATGGCTTGCAGTGGACCATAGTGTGGAGGCGCCTTAAAGGGTGATGAAACGTACATACCAATTTTTGACTTAACAATACATCAAGGAAGCAAAGTATGGGTCTTTGAAGATAGTCCCACGACAATAAATGGTTAAAAACACAACGCGAACTGAAAAAAGTAATGTCTGCTGTTTTCTTCAGAAGTACGGAATTGGTCAAAGCCATCAAGTTGGAGGAACAGAACACAGTAACATCAAACTGGTATGCCACAAAATTTCTGGTATACCACTAATGAGATTCATCACAAATTCCACAAAATCTACAAGAAGTGAATGTTAGGGGATTAATGCTTCACCTTGACAATGCATCTTCACATACAGCCGGATTAACAATTGAGTTTCTTAAAAGAAAACAAATTAAACTGATAGAACATCCACCGTCTAGCTATGTGTAACTTTTGGATATTCCTTAATCATAAAAAAAGAACTTACGTGGAGGTCGTTTTCAGGCAGAAGAACAGATTACTGTGGCTATAAATGCATTTTATCTATTCCGAGAAATGAATGGCTTGAGGCATTTAATCTGTGGAAAATTCGTATACAAAAGTACATTGATGCGGGAATAGACTACTTTGAAAGCATCTACAATTTTGTAATTATAATTTTAAAAACCTATTTGTATTACAAAACTTTCAGAGTGACTCTCGTATGCCTAAAAAACTTACTGTCCAATAATATAATTAATAAAGAAAAGTCAAACTCACGAGTTAATTCAGGTTTTGGATTTATTCTACTATAACTGTAGATCTTGGTTAGTAACTTCAGATCCCCACATGTGATATAATTTTCTGAAACCGTGCCATGGCAAACCCAAAAATCTGTTTTATTTTTATTCACTCAATAATTTTAAACATTTTATAAATAGATATTAGCTGCAAATAAACATTTTTTCAATTAATTCTTATTCAAATTTTATGATACACCCAGATCGTAGCATCACACTGTCTGTCTAATCCGTCAACTTAACTGTTTTTGTCTTCATAATACATTAACAAAATTTGATTTTTTTTCTCTTAGACAAGGAACAAATCTATTGCAGTATACTAAAACATTCTTTGGAAGACATTATTTTAGAATTTTTGTGAAATTCTGTAGAATTTCTCTATCCTGAAAGAAACCAGATACCTGTATAACACTGGAGTATAGAATATATAATAAAAAAGATTAGAGGGTGAAAAAATATTCTTTTTTCAGTTCGGATATTTTTTTCCTTTGAAAACACCATAGTGTTTGCATGAAATGACATTTCCCATGTGCATCTTACGGTGAGTGACTGAAAAATTCCGTTCCCAGATTCTCAAAAAGAAATCCAGGTAAATCATTGTTCATATGAACGAAAATATTTTTGAAAGTTTTCTATCCCGAAACATAAATAAATCTAGAAAAAATAACAAATAATAAATAATAGTGTTACTATACTTATTTAAAATACATATCGGTGAAAACATATTTATTACTAATTATTGAAATTACTGTAATTCCCTTGGATTTAAAATGTAGTATTTTAGATCAGTGTTCCAATTTTTTATAAAGTCTGGTTTCGAAATTTACCTATAGAAACACACACACCTACACACACACACACACACACATATATATATATATATATATATATATATATATATATATATATTATATATATGTATATATATATATATATATATATATATATATATATATATATATATATATATATATATATATATATATATATATATATATATATATACATATATATTATATATATATTATATATAATATATATATATATATATATATATATATATATATATATATATATATATATATATAAATATAAATATAAATATAATATATAAATATATATATATATATATATATATATATATATATGTATATATGTATATATATACATATATACATATATGCATATATACATATATATACATATATACATATATACATATATATATGTATATATATACATACATATATATATATATATATATGTACATATATATATATATATTTAAAACAAAATCTATCAAAAATGATGTTACGTAATGTAATTTCACAAAATCAAAAGTATTAATAACGCATTATATAGTGAGAGTTTCAGACAGTCTACAAGAATAGAGTAATTCAGAATCAAAGGACAATTTCATATTGATCAGAATTAGTTATGATCTATAGAACTCTATTTGTTTGAGTGTTGGTCCGAGTGATTATAATTAATATTTTACCATAATATCCATTTTTTCTTTAGCAAAAAGGCACTAAACTTGTTGTATTTTCTTTAGAATTAAATGTTTAATTTAAATTTAATTGAAAAATTCAAGACTAAACTGATGTGTTTGTATTCAGATCTGTAAAGCTATATACAAGAAACAAAAATAACTATTTTTATTAGTTATATTTTTAAAAATATGTAATAATGTTATCTTATGTAATGTTGCTATATTTTCTAAAATCAAATATTTGTAAATGAAGGAAATATGACATGAAATATTAATTTGACTAAATGGAATTCAGTTTCCACACAAGTTCTCTCTTCATTTTTTTTCAATTTCATACACAAAAATTAACATATGCTAGTATATTATCATTTATGTTTTACACTAGTATATTATCATGTACTAGTTTAAAAAATTACGTACATTTTAATCTTTTTTGTAAAGAGTTTTCTATTTTCGTTTATTTCTGAGAAGATGGTCGCGTTAGTTTATAACAAAATTTATATCAGAATGCTTCCATGCGTATAAATGTAGCTCATTTTCATATAGTAATAATTATTTAATTGTTACTATACTTATATAAAATATGAATCAGTTAAAATTTATATTTATTGCTAACTATTGAAATTACTGTAATTTGCTTGGATTTAAAATGTAGTATTTTATATCAGTGTCCCAATAAAGTCTGGTTTTGAAATTTACTTATAGAAATATATATATATATATATATATATATATATATATATATATATATATATATATATATATATATATATATATATATATATATATATATATATATATATATATATTTAAAAGAAATTCTATCAATAATAATGATGTTACGTAATGTAATTTCACAAAATCAAAAGTATTAATAACGCATTATATAGTGAGAGTTTCAGACAGTCTACAAGAATAGAGTAATTCAGAATCAAAGGACAATTTCATATTGATCAGAATTAGTTATGATCTATAGAACTCTATTTGTTTGAGTGTTGGTCCGAGTGATTATAATTAATATTTTACCATAATATCCATTTTTTCTTTAGCAAAAAGGCACTAAACTTGTTGTATTTTCTTTAGAATTAAATGTTTAATTTAAATTTAATTGAAAAATTCAAGACTAAACTAATGTGTTTGTATTCAGATCTGTAAAGCTGTATTCCAGAATCTAATATAATAATTTTTATTAGATATAATTTTTAAGATTCTGCAATAATGTTGTCTAATGTACTGTTGTTATATTTTCTAAAAAAATTATTTGTAAATGAAGGAAATATGACATAAAATATTAATTTAACGAAATGGAGTTCCGTTTCCACACTATCTCTCTTTGTGTCAGTCAATTTCATACACAATTTTTTTCCTTAGCATTGGACTTGGCAGTTTTTTCTTATTGCTGTAAGGTGACTGTTCTCAGAATGCAAATTTTTAATGTTGTGCGCAAGATTTCCCGAAATCTATTTACTATTTCTTGCACATTACTTTGCATTTCAATATAATGCATTTTTTCTTGTAATTGAACTCAATTTATTTCTATTAGAATGATATTTTTCTTTTTAGATATTTTTTCTTATAGGTAAAAATATCAATATTACCCCGAAAAAGGGAGTAAGATTATAAACTTATTTTAAAATATCAAATACAGTTAAACATATGTTTTTTAGTTTGGTTCAATTTCAGAAAAACTTTGTCCATTACAAATTTTAAATTCAACATTTGTGTGCAAAATATTTCTTGTAAGCATGCAAGTGAAAACAGTTTTAACGAAAAAAAATTATGTTAAAAATATATATTTTTTACAGATATTTTTTTATTATTTTACATGTATTTAGAGTTTAGATTATTAAAGAAAAATATAACGCATTTCTACAAACAAAATTGATATGTTTTAGTGTGAAATAAAAAAATGGTAATGTTTAGTGTATAATAAAAAAATGTAATGGGAAATTCGAAAATAATTACATGATCATGGGATCCTTATATGGAACAGTCCTGAAACCCCTCAACCGTTCAACCCCTATATACATACGGAATTTTTAAAAAATGAAATAAAAAATTAACATTATATTCCTAAAAAGTTTTGAAATTATTTTGAAATCTTTACTGATATAAATGTGGAGAAAACTTTTATATAAACCTTGATATAAAAAAATGCAAAAGTTTTTCGCTATGTTTAGTAAATAAACGTAAGACTTTTCATAAAGACGACATAAAACTAAAAGTGTCGAAAATAAAAGTGCATTCCTCTTTATGCCATTACATAAATATCCATTTATTTATGCTTGCAGTGTCATCCATAGGACTGTTCATGTATGCTTAAGACATAATGCCATTTTGAAAGTTTTCGTTCTCCTAATAGAGATTAGGTATATATAGATATATATATTTCGAAGCAATCCGATTCAGCAGTTAGAAGCTATTTCCCCATTAAATTTAAAGTACTACTTTCTTTGCAGTTATGTTCACTTTTGGGGAGAAAAATAAATAGAAGTAGTACTTCCCTTTTGAATCAATGATATTGTGGAAGATCAAAAAACCATTTGAAATTCTTTTATCCGTGAAATAGAAATTTCCAGAGAACAGAAAATTGTGTTGAACATCAAAGAAATTTTTACTACACGGATTTCATTATTACTTTATAGATTTTGCAAACTCGAGTAATTTAGCATTAAAGCAATGATAGCGATCTGCTGATACAGGAATAACAAATTTTAAAATTTTCTCTGTTCTACCTAATAATACTTTAACTGCACAAATTGTTTAATAATTTGAAGTGTCGCATTTTTAATGAAAAATATATATGTAAAGTAAATAATTTTTTCAAACTATTTTCAAAATTTATGTTCGTAAAATTTATAGTTTTCACGGCATAAGAAGTAGAAAATACTAATTATTTTAATTTTTTTTTATTTTTAAGAGTATGACCATTTAAAGTAAAATAATTTCGTATTCTGTAAATCTAATGATTCAGAGATATATGGGATTTAAAAATTTAATAAAATAATAGAATGAAATAACAAAATGAATATTTTTAAAAATTTGGCTTTATTATGTAAAAAAAATAAACTTTATTTCTCGTATTAACATATCGTATTAATAGAAAGAAAAGAAGATAATTGGATTCTAATGGTAGATTCTAATAATTCCAAAAATAATTTCTTAAAACAGTTTTGAATTTTTAAAAGTTATTTTGTAGAAAAATGGATTTCTACTTGCTAAACTCATTTTATGCATTTTATGTTTTAATGTATTGTTTTTATATAAAAAACCGAATTTTTTTTCTTTAAGATTAGCACATTATGAAAACAATGCCAGAATTTTTTTATTTTAAGAACATTAGATGCTTTTATTTCATATTAAATAAAAAAAGGTTTTAAAATAGAATACATTTCCGCTAGAAAAGCTTTTTTAAATTTTTTATAGAAATTGTATATATATTTATATATGTGTGTAGTTCTTACTTTTTTAATAAATGATGCAATTATAACATAATTAGTGTATGCCAATGTGTTTTAAACCCAAGAGTCAACGATTTATAAACTTGGAATGTGATATAAATTGGGATAATTGCAGTCGATACTTCCTGTTATTTATTTTGCTACAGTTTAATATTTACACTTAAATTTAACACTGATGTTTTGAATTACTAAGAAAATTAATTTAAATAACAACTAATTTAATTTTTACACACACAAAATAATGTGTTAGTACATTTATCAGACAGCTATAAATAACATGCTTAATTCACATTTTATAACCCTTATTTCAATGTTTTTTTTTTTTTTTTTGTTTTTTTTTAACACTATTCACACTAGTCTAGAGAAATATAAAAAACGAAATTTGTAAATAAAAAAATAAATTTTATTTAAATTTAATTTATTTAGATACGTTAAACAGAATTAGCCAAACTGTATATCAAAGTATATTATAATATAATAAAAGTGTCAAGCTACCACAAAACATTTAATCAAAATAAATTAAGAGGAAATCACTCAAAGCTCACAAAAGTGTGTCTTCTAATGACTAATAGAATAATTCTTTTAGAAGTGATTGTATTTTAAGGATGAAAAAATGTCAAACGTGTATAAAAATATATTCTAAAGAATTATTGAAAAAGTGTCCGTGACCAGTGATACATGACACTGCATTTTTGCATTCATGATTATTTACACAATAAGTGTTCAAATATAATGAATTTAAAAGTTAATTTCTGTAGAAAAATTTATATATGTGAAAGATAAAACAGTGTCCTCTAAAGATGAAAAACAAATGTAATTTTAAAGTCATCTGAAAATATTCCGTATAAGCTGCTAATTTTAAATACAAAATCATTTACTATCGAAATATCAAAATGTATTATAAAAAATAACTTTTATTTTGGTAAAAACAATAATTTATCTCGAAATTTCAACCACTTATTTTAGACGCAAAAATGGGTATTACTTTCCATTATTTAGCAATAGATACTGCATTCAGTTGTCTACAACTGAAACATCCATACTATACCATAAAATTTGTGATCATAATCTTCTTCCTGTATTTTATAAATTATGTTTAAAATATTTTCTTATTATTTATAACTAAGCATAAAAAATCTTCTATGTACTTTCAGATTTATCTTGTTTCAGTAATAGCACGTTGAAAATAGAAGAGTAAAACAACTTTTTTTAATTAATGCAAAATCAAATTATTCTATTAAATTGGAAAAAAAATCAAAATATTGATCATCAATGAAAATAAGGTGGAAAATTATAATTAATATCTAAAATATTAGTCTTTTTTCCATACCTTCAGTACTTAATTATTCAATCCGGCCATTATGTAAACTTATTTATTTTCAATTAGTGTGCATTTTCTACAAATATTTCATGCATAGTTTCAAGAAAAGACGTCTATCAACTTACATATTTAAAAAATATAGTATTGTATAAATATCCAATAATTAAATAGAAATTAAAATATCACGTTAATGATTTAACAATTTTCTAATGCACTGTGTTATTTCTTTAACAAAAGTACACATCACAATTCATTATAAATTAGAGAAATGTTTGAAAAGGAAAAAAAACAGGCACGTGCATACACTTCATTCTTTTATCTAGAAATAACACTTGCTAAATAAATTAAATTATTATATACTTTTAAAAAGCAAATGTTACGTGAGCTTTTTTATAAATAACAATAGTACAATCCTTTTCCTGTTTTTCTGTACTTTTTTAAAAGAAAAGAATGACTTTAGGACCATAAAAATTATGAATTGCATCGTTCCACATAACACAAAGAATCATCTCTGTAAACTTCTTTCTGCATCCTTTTGTGACTTTTTTTTTCTCAATAAAGACACAAAGACTTTTTCTTTTAGAAATAAGGGTTTTCATCTGAAGCTTTTGTATCATTCGAAAAGGGCGATTTCGATTAATGTTCTCTTTTATTAGAAATAAGACAGGTGAAGAGTTGTTAAACAAGGTTTTTATATGAAAATAAAATGATGGGCTTCATTGTTGGGTATTATTTGTCAAATAACGATATAGAAAAATTTATCGTAGCATTCGCAAAGTGTTTGGTGAAGAAGGAATAATTCTCAAATATGTGCAATTACATATTTGTAGAGTCAGAATTGAGAGCGTATTTTAGATTTAAAAGAGGGTAAAAATATATGTTTTACGTTATACATAATATTGCTTTTAATTTGAAAAGCAGTTAATGCATGTCAATGTACTTCAAATGTTAGCACATGAATTAAGATTTTTAATTTTTCAGTAATCAACCGTATGATTTATCCAAATGTAATGGGAATTTTGTATAGTTAGGTTCAGTGAGCATTTAGTTATTTTAAACAGGGATATAACTGATATTTTTCTGTAACAATATCACTCTATAAAACTTGAAAACTTCAAAAAAAGGATGTTTAAATTGTTAATTTATTATTTAAGCATTTATATTTATTTATCCAATTATGTACCTTTATGTATTTGATTTTAAGCAAAGAGTTCAATGGCTTTTGTGACAAGTGCAGTAGCTTTTGAAACAAATTGCAAAATAATACTTCAGAATTATTGTCTTAAAAATTGTGGAGTTTATCTAAAAAATAGCAGTAAGTCTTAAACGTGCACAAATTTAGTTTTGAGAAATTTTAGAATATTAGAGACCATTATTGGATAACTTTATTTCAAAATACTAATCTTTTTTATAAGAATTATACATTTGAGAAGCTGCTAAAAGAAGTTTTTATAAGCAGATGGAGTAATTCATCATACGATATTAATTATCAAATAAAGGAATAATCGAGTTTATAGTAGCATTTGCAAAGTGTTTGGGGAAGTAGAAAAAATTCTCAAACATGAGTAACTAAATATTTGTAGAATCAGACATTACAGTGTATACAGATATAAAGGAGAATACAATACATGTTTTAAGTTATATATAACATTGAATTTAATTTAAAAATCAGTTAATTCATGAAAATGTACTTGAAATGTTACACATAAAAGAAACATTTTAATTTATCTCTAACTAAACCTCTGATTTATCCAAATGTAATGGCAAATTTGTAGAGTTAGAGTTCAGTGGGCATTTAGTTATTTTAAATAGGAATATAACATATATTTCACTCTATAAATATACCTAATATGAAAAATACAGAAAAATTTGATTAAATTGGGAATTAATGATTTAAGCAATTACATTTATTTGTAACTGAAAGACTATATATGATGTATCCAAATATGGACTTTTACGTATTTGATTTTTCGCAAAGAGTGCAGTAGCGTTTGTGAATTGAAGAGTAATTTTAAAATAATATTTCAGAATTATGGTCTTCAAAATTGTGGAGTTTATCTAAAAATAGCAGTAAGTTTTTAAAGTATACAAATTTATTTTTTAGAAATTTTAGAATATTAGAGACTATTAGTCAATAACAGTGTTTCCAGATAGTCATCTTTTTTATAAAGAATTATACATTTGCAGAGCTATTAAAAGAAGTTTTCTAAAGGAAGATTACGGACTTCATCACATGATAATATTTTTGAAATTAAGTAAGATACTATTTTATTCTATCATTCGCAATGTGTTTGTTGAAGAAGAAGTAATTCTCAAATATGTACAATTACATATTTGTAGAGTCAGAACTGAGAGCGTGTTTGGATTTAAAAGAGGATAAAAATATATGCTTTACATTATACACAAGATTGCTTCTAATTTGAAAAGCAGTTAATACATGACAAGATACTTTAAATGCATGAAAGAAGCATTTTAATATATTCATAACTAAAGGTAGGAATTATAAAAATGTAATTTCAAATTTGAAGCATTAGGGGGCAATTCAGGTTAAAATGATTATATAACATTTATTTTACTCTATAAATATAACTCTACCTAACTTGAAAATTTCAGAAAATTATAAATTGTTAATTAATTATTTAAGCATTTACATTTATATATAACTGAAAGACTGTACATGTTTTACCTAAATATGTACCTTTATGTATTTTATTTTATGCAAAGAGTACAGTAGCTTATCTGTAGTGCAAACTAATTCCAAAATAGTATTTCAGAATTATCGTCTTAAAAATTGTGGAGTCTCAAACGTACACAAATTTAGTTTTGAGAAATTTTAGAATGTTACAGACTATTTTTCAATAGCATTGTTTTTAATACTGATCTCTATTATGAGGAATCATACATTTGAGAAGATGTTAAAAGAAGTTTTCTAAAGATAGATGACAGAATTCATCATATGTAATTATTTATCAAATGACGATATAGACAAATTTATAGTAGTATTCGTAAAGTGTTTTTTGAAGAAGGAATAATTCTCAAATATGTGCAATTACATATTTGTAGAGTCAGAATGGAGAGCGTATTTAGATTTAAAAGAGGATAAGAATATACGTTTTAAGCTATACATAAGATTGTTTCTAATTTAAAAAGCAGTTAATGCATGTCAATGTATTTCAAATGATAGCAAATGAATTAAGTATTTTAATTTTTCAGTAACCAAACGTTATGATTTATCCAAATGTAATGACAAATTTGTAGTTTTAGGGTTCAGTGTGCATTTATATTCATTTCAAATAGGTATATAATATATATTTTACTCTATAAATATAACTCTACCTAACTGGAAAAACTCAGAATTGTATGTTTAAATTGTTAATTAAGGGTTTAAGCATTTATATTTATTTGTAACCGAAGACTGTACATGATTTACTCAAATATGTGCCTTTATGTGTTTCAATTTACTCAAAGAGTGCAATAGCTTTTGTGTAATGGAAACAAATTTCAAAATAATACTTCAGAATTATAGACTTAAAGATTGTAGAATTTATCTAAAAATAGCAGTAAGTCCTAAACGTACACATATTTAGTTTTGAGAAATTTTAGAACATTACAAACTATAATTCGATAATAGTGTTTTTAAATACTAATATCTTTTATAAGAAATCATACCTTTGAGAACATGTTAAAAGAAGTTTTCTAAAGGAAGATGACGGAATTCAACATATATATTTTATCAAATGACCATTTAGACAAGTTTATAGTATTATTCATAAAGTATTTGGTGAAGTAGGAAAAATTCTCAAATATGTGCAATTACATATTTACAGAGTCAGAATTAAGAGCGTATTTAGATTTGAAAGAAGATTAAAAATATCTGTTTTGCTTTATACATAAAATGGCTTTTAATTGGAAAAGCAGTTAATACATGAAAATGTACTTAAAATGTTAGCACATGAAAGAAGCATTTTAATTTATCAGTAACCAAGCATATGATTTAGCCAAGTGTAATGATAAATTTGTAGTGTTAGGGTTCAGTGTACATTTATATTTTTCAAATAGGGATATAACATATACTTTACTCAGTAAATATACCTAATTTCAAAAATACAGAAAAGTATGTTTAAAATGTTAATGATTTATGCATTTACATTCATTTGTAACAGAAAGTCAGTATATGATGTGTCCAAATATGTACCTTTATGTATTTGATTTTAAGCAAAGAGTGCAGTAGCTTTTGTGTAATGGAAACAAATTACATAATAAAATTTCATAATTATTCTAATAAAGATTGTGAAGTTTGTGAAAAATAGTAGTAAGTCTTAAACTTACACACATTTAGTTTTCAGAAATTTTAGAATATTAGAGACTATTATTCGATAACAGTTTTCAGACAGTCATCTTTTCTATAAGGAATTATAAATTTGAGAAGCTGTTAAAAGAAATTTTCTAAAGGACGATGACGGACTTCATCATATGATAACATTTATCAAATAACGTAATAGACAAGTTTACGTAGTTTTTGCAAAGTCTTTGGTAAAGTAGGAAAAATTCTCTATGTGCAATTACGCATTTGTAGAGTCAGAATTTAGAGCGCGTTCAGATTTAAAGGAGAATACAATATATGTTTTACGTTATAAATAAGATTTCATCTAATTTCAAAAGCAGTCATTGCATAAATATTTACTTCAAATGTTAAAACATGACAGATGCATTTTAATTTATCCATAACCAAACGTGTGATTTATCCAAATGCAATTGCATATTTGTAGAGTAATGCTTCAGTGGGCATTTAGGTATTTCAAATAGGTATATAACATATATTTTACTCTATAAACATACCTAATTTGAAAAATACAGAAAAGTATGTTTAAATTGTTAATGACTTAAGCATTTACATTCATTTGTAACTGAAAGACAGTATATGATTTATCCAAATATGTACCTTTATGTATTTGATTTTACGCAAAGAGTGCAGTAGATTATGTATAATGCAAACTAATTGCAAACAAATATTTCAGAGTTATTGTCTTCATCATATGATAATACTTATCAAAAAAGTAATACACAATTTTATCGTAGTATTCTCAAAGTGTTTGGTAAAATAGGAATATTTCTCAAATATGTGCAATTACATATTTATAGATTTACAATTTTGAACTTATTCAGATTTAAAAGGGGATACAACATGTGTTTTACGTTATATATCACAATGCTTCTAATTTGAGAGGCAGTTAATACATGACAATGTACTTCAAATGTCAGCACATTAAAGAATTATTTTAATTTATCCATAATTAAACTTATGAGTTATGAAAATATAATTGCAAATTTGAACTTAGATTTATTCAGATAAAAATTATTATATAACATTTTTTTACTCTATAAATAGAACTGTTTCTCACTTGAAAAATACCGTAAAATGTGTTTACGTTGTTAACACATGCATAATAGTTTTACAAGGTCTCAGGACAATTTACATAAGAATCTCATGATTTTTAACTACTTTTCGACTTTCCACAACTTTTACATTTCACACTAAAGTGTCTGAAATATTTTTTATAGTCATCGGTTATAATCTCTTTAATAAACTCATCTTAAATACTTATAAAAATTTTAAAAAATATTTATTTATCTATAACTTGATTTTTGTTCGTTAGAGCTGTTTTCACTTTCTAGCATGTTTACAAAAAATACTTTGCTCAAATATGAAACAAAGTTTCCGAATTGAAATAATAGGGGCTCAGAACGAGCTGGGTACGGACCTAATAGTCCCAGGTTTGAGGTCAATCTAAAAAGATATCTACGGTTAGGTGCCCGTCAGATATCGGTTGCCCGTCAGATCCAAGTTGTACCCCTAGACAAGGGGTACAACTTGGACTCCTTGGAACCCACAAAAAATTGGAGATCGGCTTCCCTTCCCCCCTAAAAAAGAAACGCAATCTCTAGTTCCTTCTCTCTCTTCCCGTCTTCTCCCGGCTAAAACTCGCGCAGCCTTATACCTTTCACCTCCTCCTATTGCCATTTTCTTCCCAAGTCGCAGTCGTGCTAACCTCTAATTGGTCCTTTCGTTGGCTTCTAAGAGTCTATTATTTTCGCGTCGCTTCCGATCTTCTGATCACCTTGAACATCTGAAGGCACATCGAACCAAAAATCCTTTGTAGTTTAGTGCTAATTTTCTAGACAGAATGGCCTGGGTTTTAACAAAACCTCTATGTGAAGCTAATGAGGTGTCGTGACGTCACAATAATATAACTTTAAAAAAAACATAAGTTTAAGCATAATTTACATTTTTAAAAACATGTTTCTAATTTTACACTTTATGGGGGAAGGGGTAATTTTGACCTTACTTACCTCTCTAAAACAAAATAAAATATGACTTTCATAGCAATAATTTTATTTCAATAACACGAAAACATCATTATACTGAAACACTAAAAGTTTTGTGCAAAAATATGAAATAGGTTTGGAGAAATCTTGCAAGCAACATTAAATATTTGCATTCCGAGAAAAGTCAACTTAAAGCCAAACACTGCCAATCACAGCCAACTACTGCCTAACTACTGCTAAGCACAGAAAGACCTAGAATGTCTTATATATTCAATCATAACTTTTAGTTTATGATTTAAGGCTATTTTTATACCATTCTTCTTAAAATTCGTAGAACGTCTCAATATGTAACATGTATAATTTTTTGAAAAATCAAACATTTTGATAGTTAAATGGGTCTTGAGACCTCTTTCTTTATTTGTAATTAAAGACTTTGTGAGATTTATCCAAATATATAACTTTAACAGTTTGTTTTTTGATAAGGTGTGCAGTAGAAATACGTAAATCATGTAGGTAAAACTATGTTATATAAATACTTCTGAATAATCGACTTAAAGACAGCAGAATTTTCTTAAAATAGCAGTAGCTTTCAAACGTAATATGATTAATCAATATGATTTGTATCTTGCTCAATATGAGTTTTACGAAACATACAAAAGAGAGAAAGTGTGACGAATGCTCAATTCTCTTTAAATATATGCAAGCTTTCTCAACAATCATACGTAACTGAACAATCATTTTACTTGCTTGTAATTCGACGTAATTTTAAACCCGACGTAAAACTCAAAGCCAGGGAAAGAATTAATTAATCTCTCACCACAATTGCCTATCAATACCTTCCCCAGATATATCTACATGCTATCATCTTAACTATCCTTTCAATTTTTATCTCCTAGATTTAACTCTCGTGCAGTCAGCGGATAAGATTTTGTGTTTTTTTTAGCTTTGTCTATCATTTTTTCTGTTCGGTACAAAATTATCAGTGGCTTCTTAACTTATCGCTGATATCATCTTGAAATACAGCAGCCAAATACCAAATGTGAGTCTGGCTCAGTGAAACATGTAGGTTCAACTGATTTGCATCTCACTCAATATGATTTTTTACGAAACATACAAAAGAAAGTCTGACGAATGCTCAATTCTCTTTAAATATATTCAAGTTTTCTTAAGGATCATGCCTAACTGAAAGATCATCGGACTTGCTTGTCATGCGAAGTAATTCTACCCACTAAACTCCAAAGCCACGTAGAGAATTAATTATACTCTCACCACAATTTTCTGTCATTACCTTCTGCAAATATATGTACATGCTATCATTTCAACTCACCTTTCAGTTCTTATCTGCTAGATTTACTTCTCATGCACTCAGCGTATCGTAAGAATTTGTATTTTTAGGTTTGTCTATCGTTGGTTCTTCAGGGTACATATTATCAGTGTCTTCTTATCTTATCTCTGGATCCACTTGGAATATAGCAGCCCAAGATCAAATGTGAGTCTGGCTTTGTGAAACATGTCGGTTCAACTGATTTGCACCTTGTTCAATATGATTTTTTAAGAAACATAAAAAAGAGAAAAATTGTTACAATTGCTGAATTATCTTAAAATAAATGCAAACTTTCTCAATAATCATGCATAACAGAAAGGTGATTGGACTTGTTTGTAATTTTACTCACTAAAACCAAAAGTCAGGAAAAGAATTAATCTCTCCCCTCATTTCGCTGTCAATAACTTCTACAAATACATTTACATGCTATCATCTCAGCTGACCTTTCAGTTCTTATCTCCTAGATTTACCTTTCATGCAGTCAGCGTATCATAAGATTGTGTTTTTTTAGGTTTCTCTATCATTCGTTCTGCAGGACACATATTATCAGTGCTTTCTTATCTTATATCTAGAATCCGCTTGGAATACAGAGTCCAGGACGAAATGTGATTCTGGTTTAGTGAAACATGCAGGTTCAGCTGCGTGGGTAATTTTTCTATAAGTCATCGCTGTATTTATTTAATACCTTAGACAATTGATTCTGACATAAATGGTTCAATGTCCATAAAACCAACATAGTCCCACCCCCTGTAATTCTGTTAGGCAATGCATCTTATGTATTACCCTTTTGTTGCTTGATATTCCAATGTTTCATTTGATTTGGAGAATGTAACCTATTCTTTCTAAAAATCCAGAGATGGCACAAAAACGAGTCAGCATATTTTTTTATTCTCAAAGTCCAATAGAATGAAAGTATTGTATGCTTGCAAAACTATTTAAATTATAATATATATGTAATAAAGATAAACATCCTATCGAAAACATTTATCTCATTTTTATTAATTTTTCCAGATATATATATATATATATATATATATATATATATATATATTATATATATACATATATATACATATATATACATATATATACATATATACATATATACATATATATATATATATATATATATATATATATATATATATATATATATATATACATATATACATATATATATATATATATATATATATATATATATATATATATATATATATATATATATATATATATATAATATATATATATAATATATATATATATTATATATATATATATATATATATATATATATATATATATATATATATATATATATATATATATATATATATATATATATATATATATATATATATATATATATATATATATATATATATATATATTATATATATATATATATATATATATATATATATATATATATATATATATATACATATATACATATATACATATATACATATATATATATATATATATATATATATATATATATATATATATATATATATATATATATATATATATATATATATATATATATACATATATATATATATATATATATATATATATATTATATATATATATATATATATATATATATATATATATATATATATATATATGTATATATATATATGTATATATATACATATAAATATATATCCATATATATATACATATATATACCTATATATATATATATATATGTGTGTGTGTATGTATGTATGTAAACATATATATATATATATATATATATATATATATTATATTATATATATATATACATATCAATAATTATGTGTGTGTTAATTTATGCATACACAGTTATATTGGTAATAATTATAATTTCCTTTTTATAAATTATAAAGAATACATTATGTGTTCTCCTGTAATACAAAAAATCAATATTTTTCTTTCTGAACTCTAGATTATTTAAGAAACTTTTTCGCTATCTTAATATAAAAATAACATATGTCTCCATATTCTTCGGTTACTTTTATGGAAAAAAACGGAGAAAGATAAACTAACATTTTCACATTAACGACAAAAGTTGAATAGAGAAAAACGGGGAAAGCGCACAACAGCTGCCCTTTTCTGGTGTTTTTATAACCTTACAGTTCCAGATATTTTAAAAGATATAGGGATTATTTCAAATTAGACTTAACTCCATTTTTAGGTTTTTACACGGGATAATGTGTAATAAAAACACATATTACGTAAATGTAAAAAAAAAGTTACTATTACGGTAATAATTGCTGCTATATTATAAAATGGTGTGATGCCTAAACTAGTATATATATATATAATCATTTTATATATATATCTTAATATATTTTTTAAGACAATTATATTAATATATATTAAGGATATATATATATATATATTTATATATATTATATATATATATATATAAAATATTATATTTATATATATATATATGTATATATATATATTATACTATAGTCTTATATATATTATAAATAGATATATAAAAATATATATAACTATATATCAAATAACATATATATACTATATATATATACATATATATATATATATATATATATATATTATATATATATATATATATATATATATATATATATATATATATATATATATATATATATATATATATATATATATATATATATATATATATATATATATATATATATATATATATATATATATATATATATATATATATATATATATATATATATATATATATTATATATATATATATATATATATATATATATATATATATATATATATATATATATATATATATATATATATATATATATATATATATATATATATATATATATATATATATATATATATATATATATATATATATATATATTATATATATATATATATATATATATATTATATATATATATATATATATATATATATATATATATATATATATATATATATATAATATATATATATATATATATATATATATATATATTTATATATATATATATATATATACATATATATATATATATATATATATATATATATATATATATATATATATATTATATATATATATATATATATATATATATATATATATATACATATATATACATATATATATATATATATAATATAACATATATATATATATATATATATATATATATATATATATATATATATATATATATATATGTGTGTGTGTGTGTGTGTGTGTGTGTGTGTGTATATATGTATGTATATATATATATGTATATATATATGTATATATATGTATATATATGTATATATATGTATATATATGTATATATATGTATGTATATGTATATGTATATGTCAGGTGTAAAAAGGGGGTGGCTGGAAATTACGTGAGTTATAAACGATTTTAAAACACTAACTCTTTTATAGTAATAAAATAAATGAAAAAGACCCACGCTTGCTTAACCTTTTGGAGTAATCCGGTGAAGCTGAAGATATTAGAAGGATTTCATGATTAAGCGAACTGATATGAGTCAGTTAGCGCTTGGACATGGAGCTGTCAACCCATTTCTACGCTTAGCTCCACCACGAAGAAAAGAAAATTTAGCAAGTTTTGCTTTTAAATAAAAGGAGGATTTAATAAAATTATTATTATCAAGAAATACTATTTACCATTCGCCTTAACACTGGACCATGTCATATATATATATATATATAAATATACCAAGAGGATATAATTAAACTGACAGTTCTCACAGTGTTCTGTAGCGCGATCTATTTGCGGGAGTAAAGCCACATTTTGTAGGAAGATTAAACAAAACGGGGGACAAAAGATTCCGCAATGAAATAAATTAGTTCCAAAAATGACTGCTAGGGAAATATTTGGCGCTGTGTTATAGAAAATAAAGTGTTAACAAATGCAAATTAATACGGAATAAAATTACCTTTTAGTATATACATTTTCTGATTTAATTGAAGTGCAATATGGCAACATTTTTAAAAAAGCGTAAAATTTACATAAACACGGATAAAGTCTCGTGATCTGCAATATCGCGTATGCTGAACAGAAGAAGAAGCTCTTTATTTAAATTTCACGTTACATTCATTGGCACAATTAAGAAATTAATTTTCGTATCGATTTACATTTGTTAACACTTTACTTTCTATTTCACTGCCCCAAATATTCCCCTACCGTTTTTTGGAACTAATTTGTCTTTTCGCGGAATCCTTCGTACCCCGTTTTGTTTAATCTTGCTACAAAATGTGGCTTCATTCCCGCAAATAGACCGCTCTACAGAACACTATGAGCACTGTCAGTTTAATTATGGCCACCCAGTCTAAAAGGTTGGGTTGGAAAAATTATACGAGTTGTAAACGATTTAAAAGGGAACTATTTGGTAACAACAAAACAAATGGAAAAAACCCACGCTCGAGTAATTGTTTAGAATAATTCTTTCAAGTGAAAGGATATTCGTTTGAATTTGATGATTAAGCAAAACGAAAAGATTCAGTTTGCTCCGAACTGTAGAACTGCCAGCAGCTTTCACAAAATAAATGAAAATGGCGCAGGTGAGTCCTAAAAGAGAAACTATACTTTGAATAAAGTTATTATTTAACAATAAAGACTGCTTCTTCCATTCGCCTATCACTAGATACAACATGAGCATCGTAAGATTCTCAACATGTGTGGATTAAACAAGTAATTATTTTTCTGGTGGAAAAAAGTTTAAGCGACGATGTGAACGTGACAATGCGTCTAGAAGTGCGAACTGCACATCGGATTACATCGATAAGTATGGAGCATCAGCCGAATTGTACATAATGAACAAAAACAATGAGGGATGTGGTGTATGACGACCTGTGGCTGCAACAAATTTAAAGGTATAACATTCTGATTGCTACTCATTGAACTTTAAACAACAAAAAGAAAATGAACAATGGCGACTCCATGCATGAGGCTGCCATGGCAACAGCATCATCAGCAGTAAATTTAAAATTTTTTATTTATAATCAATACAAGGTCAGTTCTTTACATATTTTTTATAAAGATTTCGAAAATATTTGCATGCAGAATAATTTTAACGATGAGTGGAAAAATTGCACCTTTCGGAATATTTATCTGGCGAACTACTACAATATTTTTTCACCAAAGACTTAAATAGTCAAGCGTATGAAGTAACAAAAAATACTTTAAAAACTTTTTGACATAACACCAAGTTAAAACATTTCTATCCAAAAACTGAATTTCAACTGAGCTAAAGCTATAGTAAAATAAGTTGCCAATTTTGAGTGAATTTTTTTTTCATTTAGGGGGAGGGACACGGATATTAAATTATAAGAAATTGTGTCAAAACAAACAAAATTATAGTGTAATTTGGAATATTTTTTATGTTTTATGATGAAAAATAAGTGAATTGATAAATTTTGTTGACGATTTTGAAATATTTGAAACTGGACCGTGATTGTGAAGAGTTTTGATCTTGAGAGTGATGAATTCTTTGTATAATTCATTTTGGGTTTATAGTATGTTTCTCGGAAACACTTTTGTCAAAATTAACCTGAGCCATCCCGTTCTAATTTTAAAATTTCGCGTCGGGTCACTGCTAGTAGCTGAAGAAGAGGGAGAGCTTTACACAATTTTGTGCACTGATTTGGACTACACTTGATTGTGAGCCAAGTCAGAACAGATGATTTGTGATTAAACTAAACCTATTTTTGGGGGATTTTATGAAAACCCGACATGAAGCCCCACCTCATATGATGTATTTTGATCTATATCTTTGCTCTTCTTGGGAAAAGGTATGGATTAATATCAAGACTTGCTTCTGAGGATTCAGTCTTGACATGTGTACTTGGTAGTCTAAAGTACTTTATACTCCTCTGTGTTGGCTTTAAATTTTCTTCTTGATGTTACACAAACAAAAACACACACTTGTTGAATCCAAATGTTACACTTTGATACATTTTGTATTATATTGTACTTAAAATGTTGTTTTCAGAATACTCTTGTACTAGTTTATTATATTTATCCAGAAAATCATATATTGATTTGATTTATTTTGCTATAATTTGAGCAAAAATTATTGTGATACAGTAATATTTCCCATAAATGTGAAAACATAACAATAGTATTTGTTTTGTTTAAAGTTTTGTGATTTTATTTTTCAAAAATAATCTATTTTTAACATTTTGATGATAACAATGAACGTTTCTATTCCACAGGCAAGGGTTTAAAAGGATCAAGGTATCAGTAAGGTTAATAATTACTATTTAAACATTTTAAAAGTGATATCTCATTTCCCCGACCTGTCTCTTTATTTATGTCAAACTAATTCAACTTCCGCTTCTCCTTTATTAAAGCGCGGAATGTTTAATCTCTTCTCTAAACCTTATCTCCGGCTTGCTTCCCATACATGTAAAAATATTGATAATAATATTTATTTCGATTAAAATTTTGTAATTTTTTTTCAAAGATAATCTATTTCTAACATTTTGATGATAACAAATAGCGTTTCTTTCAAACATTCCACAAGCAAGGGTTAAAAGGATCCAGGCATCAGGTAGGTTGAGAATTGCTATTTACACATATTAACAAGGAAATAGTCATACAAGCAATAAAATAATAAATTTCAATATATCTTTAAACATATACTTTGATACATTTTGCGGACGATAAAAGCGATATCTCATTTCCCCGACCTGCTCTCTTTATTTATGTCAAACTAATTCAACTTCCGCTTCTCCTTTATTAAAGCGCGGAATGTTTAATCTCTTCTCTAAACCTTATCTCCGGTTTGCTTTCATGAAATTTGAGTAAACAAGAAATATTTTCAATAAATTTATGGGTGGTTAATCACAATATGGATAGTGTTTAAAATTTAACGGAAGTTTTTGAGAAACAATCGTTTATTCCCCAAGTATTTTTTATTAGTAGTGGTTTATGTGTTTTTAAAACATATTGGTATTGACATAGAAATCCGAATATTGCAGTAAAAATTTCATATATTACATATTTTCCCATATTTTGACTCTGTTCAATTGATTGCTTCTGTTTTTTAATGTAATATTTTAAGTGTTAATATGAGTTTCAAAATCAATTTTGACAAATAAATATATATTAATTATTATTTATGTAATTATAATTATGTAATTATTATTAATATAAAAGTGTATAATTCAGTATCTCAAAAATATATACATGCACGATTATGTTAAGTGGATGTGGTATATTTTGAATTCTGTATTATAGTACTTGGTACAGAACAATAGCTCTACTTATAAAAGTAAAAAATACCTAATACCTAACATTTTAATACATCATACATTCATATTTTTCATGTATTGATATACAAATTTGCTAAAATACTAAAATACCAAACCATATATATATATATATATATATATATATATATATATATTTCTCTTTATTTTTTAAATGAGTCTAAAGTACTTTATACTCCTCTGTGTAGACTTTAAGTTTTCTTCTTGAGGTTACACAAATAAACACAAACAAAAACACACATTTTTTTAATCCAAATGCTACATTTTGATACATTTTGCATTATATTGTACTTAAAATGTTGTTTTCAGAATACTGTTGTACTATTTTATTATATTTATCCAGAAAATCCTATGATTTGATTTATTTTGCTATAATTTGTGCAAAAATTATTGTAATACAGTAATATTTCCCATACATGTGAAAACATAACTATAGTATTTTAAGGTTGATAATTACGATTTAAACATATTAATAAGCCAATGGTCGTACAAGCAATAAAATAATAAATTTCAATATATCTTTAAACATGTACTTTGATAAATTTTGCGGAAGATAAAAGTGATATCTCATTTCCCCGACCTGTTCTCTTTATTTATGTCAAACTAATTCAACTTCCGCTTCTCCTTTATTAAAGCGCGGCATGTTTAATCTCTTCTCTAAACCTTATTTCCGGCTTGCTTCCCATATATGTGACAATATTGACAATAATATTTATTTCGATTAAAATTTTGTAATTTTTTTCAGAAATAATCTATTTCTAACATTTTGATGATAACAAATAGCGTTTCTTTCAAACATATTCCACAAGCAAGGGTTAAAAGTATCCAGGCATCAGGTAGGTTGAGAATTGCTATTTAAACATATTAACAAGGAAATGGTCATACAAGCAATAAAATAATAAATTTCAATATGCCTTTAAACATATACTTTGATAAATTTTGCGGACGATAAAAGCGATATCTCATTTCCCCGACCTGCTCTCTTTATTTATGTCAAACTAATTCAACTTCTGCTTCTCCTTTATTAAAGCGCGGAATGTTTAATCTCTTCTCTAAACCTTATCTCCGGCTTGCTTTTATGAAATTTGAGTAAACAAGAAATATTTTCAATAAATTTACGGGTGGTTAATCACAATATGGATAGTGTTTAAAATTTAACGGAAGTTTTTGAGAAACAATCGTTTATTCCCCAAGTATTTTTTTTATTAGTAGTGCTCTATGTATTTTTAAAACATATTGGTATTGACATAGAAATTAGAATATTGGTGTAAAAAGTAAATGTATTACATTCTTTAGCATATTTTTTACAATGTTTAATTGATTGCTACTGTCTTGTTTAATGTAATCTTTTAAGTGTTAATATGAGTTTCAAAATCAGTTTTGATATATAAATATATATTAATTATTATTTATAAACGTCTGCAATTCAGTATCTCAAAAATATGTACATGCGCGATTATGTTAAATGCATGTAGTATAGTTATTATTCTGTATTAAAGGACTTGGTATAGATCAATAGCTCTACTTATAAAAATAAGAAAATACCAAATACGTAGCATATTAATAGAGCATACATTCTTATTTTTCATGTATTGATATACACATTTGCTGAAACACTAAAATACAAAAATATAGATTGTTCTCTGTATTTTTTAAATCATATCCGTATTGACAGAGAAATGAGAATATTGGTGTATAATATAAATATAATACATTCTTTAGCATATTTTTTACAATGTTTAATTCATTGCCGCTGCCTGTTTTAATGTAATCTTTTAAGTGATAATACCAGTTTCAAAATCAATTATTAATTATTAAATCAATATGTGCTTAAAGTTGTTTAATCGGTATTTCATATGTACACACATTTACATAGTCATTTATACACACTCACAAATATATATAATTTATATATGTGTGTGTCAAGTTTGAAAACATAAAATTTATAATTTTGGGATTTAAAGGCAGAAAACACAGCGCACTCTTTAATTCAGGCCGATCTTTATGGTAATGCAACATTTTTTAACAATGTGAGACGTGTGAACAGGGTCGTTGTCATATTGGAACACGGGGGTTTTCCCGGAAAGAGAGTCCGAAGCACAGATTGAACATGATCTGAGAGAATGCTTCAATAATCGGAATATATAGCAATATTACTAAGTTTTACGTCTATTCAAAAATTTTAAATTTGAAAATAAATTTTAGTAAGATTTAATGTTATATATGAATATGTTAGAATTTCATTATTAGTACGTTTATTAAGTATCCGTTTGGTTTTTAATTAATGCAATGTATACCATAGATAATGAAAGAGTTCCAAATTATATGTTAGGCACTCGTGTTATTAATACAATGACTTGTTCTATTAATTATCTAATCTAGATAACAGACTAACACAGATATAACCCTTTTCATTCCCAAAGACCGAAAAGAAACTATGATATTTCAACCTATTACATAAGATATATAGCAATGTTAGTATGTTTTACTTCTATTTAAAATTTTTAATTTTTGGATAAGAATTTTAATAAGATTTAATGATATATATGAATGTGTTAGAATTTCATTGTTAGTTCATTAGTACATTTTCATTATTAAGCTTTCGTGTGGTTTTTAACTAATGCAATGTATACCATAGATAATGAAAGTGTTTCAAATTATATGTTAGGCACTCGGGTTATTAATACAATGATTTGTTCTATTAATTATCTAAACTATATACCAGAATGACGCAGATATAACCCTTTTGATTCCCAAAAACAGAAAAGAAACTATGATATTTCAAAATATAAGTATAAGATATACAGCAACGTAAGAAAGTTTTACTCTTATTTTAAAATTTTAATTTTTGGATAAGAATTTTAGTAAATTTCAGCATTTTATTTTAATATTTTGCAATTTCAATATTGGTACTGAACTTAATCTTCCGTATGACTTTTAACTATTGTAATGTGTATTATATAAAACAAATTAAATGTTAGACACTCGGGTTATTAATTATATGAGCTATCTATTAATTATCTAACCAAGAATAAGTTTAAAATCTATGAGCTATCTATAGCAGACTAATACTTATTTGAATAAATTGGCAATTAAGCATCAAGGATGCCCTATCAAACAAACTTTCCGGTAATCCTAGCTGTTTATAACTATAGTAACTAACAGTTTACTCACCGACTGGACAGTGTTTGTATCGGAAAACAGCTCTTTAATTTATTCTACTGATATGCTTCGATCTTTCCTCTTGCGTAATGCATATTATATAACGCTTTAAACTGTGAAATATCCCTGAACAAACACTGATTTTAGCGCAATTTATCTGTTATAGTTGATATTAATGATATTGAGTATTAGAAAATGGCTATGAACAGTAATGTATTTCGTTCAGGTTCAATAAAAATAATATATATAGGTTCAATTCCAGTTTTGGTTTCGCCAAAAGTAACGGTTTTAGTTCATTTCCGATTTAATAATTTTATTTTATGTACATTCTTATTTGTACTAAAAATGCAATTCTGTCAGAAACAAAAAATATAATTTTATAAAAAATTGTAAGATTTTGTACTTTTTTTATTGGTTGTTGTTATCTCATGCCACTTGGTCAAACCAAGCACGATTTGGCCGGAGGCTACTCATATTTCGCAAAGAGTTGCACCTTTTGTTTTGACTAGCACTTTGAGGGTTAAATTCACAAATTTATAATTAATTATTTAATTAATTAAATTATTGTTACAAAATTATTAATTAAATAAATGTCTTCAATTAAAAAGATGAATTGCCTAAAGTATGATTCAAATTAATCAAAGACATGTAAAGGAAATAAATGCATTCAAATTCAATGATTACCGAAGCTTTTTACACTTTTTATAAAATTAATCAGATTCTTTTAAGTGGAAGGTTTTGTGAGACATCTTTAAGTGTTTAAGAGTAAATACGCCTAATATGAATTTTTTCTTGTGATTCATTAGAATTAATAACTAGTTAATTATTATGTACATAATCTCTATAGAGTAATGTACTGAGTTAAAAGTCAATCAGCTGTACATTATCCCTAAAATTATGCGTTACATTATCCCTTTTATACGTTACATTATCCCTAAAGTTTTATTACTTATTAGCAATGAGAAAAAGTACTATGCATCTTTATTTTTTTTAGATTCATTATGCTGAATACTCAGTCCAATCTAATATTTATTAATGCTCCCAAAATGGATAATTAAATTAACAAATTTATAATTAATTGTTTAATTAATGAAATTATTGTTACAAAATTATTAATTAAATAATTATACTAATCTTCGATTACAAAGATGAATTACCTAAAATATGATTCCACTTTCGTTACACCAAACAAAAGATCGTATTGTCCAAAAAGATCTTTACAATTTTTTATTAAAATCACTGGCTCATTTGGTATCACAATGCCATCAATAGTTGGTCCAAATGTGGTCAAATAATCTGGTACATCAAGTTGCACACGTATGATATCATTCATGGAGTGCTGACGGATGCACTTAAAGAGAGCTGTATTGTCTCGAGTGGGGCAGTCCAATACAGAAGCCTGGTAACTTGTATGTGTTGCTGCATCATGTACAATTGCCCAAGGACTGAACGCTGATCCACTTTGCTTGATACCTCGTTGGAATAATCCTAAATTAAAAACAAAAATTAGTTTGAAAATAAAGAATAATAAAGCATGGTATTTTACAGTATTTTCGTTAGGTACAAACAGTGTTGTTTCTGATGCCACTTGGTCAAACCAAGCACGATTGAGTCCCACGCTACTCATTTTAAGGTAAAGGGGTGTGTCCTTCGTTTCAACGAGCACCCCTAGGGTAAAAGTACGACTTATGATCAAGTGGGCCCTCGTAATTTTAAAGCAGGGACCAAGAAGAAGACCCATAGGTTTGTCCTGCCACCCACAGAGGTATTGACTGAGAACTTGGAGAACAGTGTGACCACGAACATCTTTTACGTGCCCGAGTTACCTTTAATGAACATGGCGGATCTTTGTCCTACTCGTTCTGTAATAAGCATGCATGCTTAGTTGTTTAATTTAGAGTGTGTGTGTTTGCATTTAATGTTTGAGTTTTAAAATATTTAATACAGTTTACATAGTGTGTATAAAAAACTGTTGATGAATATAAGAAAATATTTATGGTTGAAAAATGTAAGAAATATTAATGCTAGAAGAACTGCTCTCAACTTAATTTTTTGCTATACACTATTATTTTTTCAAATCTTTTTATTCGAATACCACGGATATATCCTGGAAGTTCTTTTTATATATTAAGTACGACAGTGAAAAGTTTTATAATTGTTTTTTATGGTGTATAGAAGAAAACTGTTGTTGGATATAACAAAAGATATATGGTAAATTGTGAAAATCTGAATGCAAAATTAATATTTTTTACACTTGTTTGCTTTTTTTAATTCCCTGCATTTAATATGCTAAGTTTTTTTTTTCAGTGTGTGTGTGTGTTTAATTTTAAAGTTTGGGTTTGAAATATTTTATGCAGGTTACATACTCTATATAAAAGAGCTGTTGGTGAATATAACAAAATATTTATGATTTAATTTGTAAAGCAATATTAATGCAAGAAGAAGTGTTCTCATCTCAATTTTTTTACTATATACTATTAATTTTTTCACATGTTTGCTTTTCTTTGAATACCATGGATATACCATAGAATTCCTTATGTATTAAATATGAGAGTTGAAAGTTTTATTTACGTTTTTATGGAGTATAGAAGAAAACTGTTGTTGGATATATCAAAAGATTTATGGTAAAGTTGTGAAAATCGTAATGCAAAATGAGCTATTAGCTTCAATTTTTAACCATTGATTTTTAATAACACATGTTTGCTTTTCTTTGAAAACCATGCTTAGTAAACATCAAGCTCTTTTTTTAAAATAATACATACTAGTGTTAAAAGTTTTATTTGGGTTTATTAAGGTACTTATAAGAAAACTGTTGTTGGATATATCAAAAAAAATTATGGTAAAATTGTGAAAAATCTTAATGCAAAATTAACTGTGTTTTTCTACACTTGTTTGCTTCCCTTTGAATTCCCTGCATTTAGAATCCTAAGGTAATTTTCGTGTGTGTGTTTGCATTTAAAGTTTAGGTTTTAAAATATTTAACGCAGGTTACATACAGTGTATAAAAAGACACTGTTGATAAATATAACAAAATATTAGTAGCAAATATTAATGCCAAAAAAACTGTTCTCAACTCAATTTTTTGCTATATACTATGTTTTTTTTCCCTTGTTTGCTTTTCTTTGAATACCATGGATATATAATGGAAGTTCTTTTTATATATTAAGCACGAGATTAAAAGTTTTATTTAGGTATTTTATGGTGTATAAAAGAAAACTGTTGTTGGATATAATAAAAGATTTATGGAAAAATTGTGAAAATCTAAATGCAAAATGAGCTATTTGCCGACTTAATTTTTTACCATTGTTTCTTTATTAACACATGTTTGCTTTTCTCTGAATTCCACGCAATAAGAATGCTAAAATATATTTTTTTTGTGTATTTTTGCATTTAAAGTTTGGGTTTTAAAATATTTAATGGAAGATTCATACTGTGTATAAAACATTGTAGATGATTATAACAAAATATTTATGGTTGAATTTCTAAAAAACATTAATGCCAGAAGAGCTGTTGTGGACCCATTTTTTTACTATTCATTATTAATTTTTCCCATGTTTCCTTTTCCTTGAATACCACCCATAAAAACTGCTATGGTTGTTTAAATGTTTTATTAAGTACATTACTAAGTATTATTTCATTAAGTACAAGTGTTAAAATTTTATTTCTGTGTTCTATGGTTGTAACAATAAGTTACATTCGGTGCAGCTTTTTTTACCTCTTCAGTCATCAGTGTATCATCATCAAAAACATATCAAAACAGGACCAGTTTGAACTAGAAAAAAACTTTGGACTTCTCCTAACCAATAGAGGTGTCCGTTGGTTTGGGGGATTCTGACCCCCGCTGTTCTGGAGTGGACCAATGCTTTTTCTAAGTGAGGCAGTCTGATTTTTTTAGAGGACAAGGTTGTGACCAGAGGAGAGTAGAAGGTGAACGCTACTGGCATCCTCGGCTTCAGGGATAGATCTTTTGAGAAAAATCATCTCCATATTGTTTTTTAGTGCTGGCGCCCACTCGAGAGCAGACTTCTATATCTACAAATGATAAGTTGATTACAGTTGCATTCCTTAGGCATTTATTAAATTGTATAAAATCATTTAATCAAGATATATTCGTCCATGTGTTTATTAATGAGTATTAATTTCTTCTTTGTCAAACACTAAGACAAAGTAACATTATTTTTACAACGCTGTATAGAAGAAAACTGTTGTGGGAATAACAAAGGATTTATGGTAAAATTGTGAAAATCCTAACGGAAAATTAGCTTTTTGCCGACTCAATTTTTTTTCTGTTAACTATTGGTTTAATTTTAACCTTTGTTTGCTTTTCCTTTAGAATGTTGATTTTTTTGTGTGCTTTTGTATTGAAAGTTGGGGTTTTTAAATATTTAAACTAAGTTTCATAAAGTATATGCAAGAAAACTGTAGATTAATTTAACAAAAGATTCATGAGTAATTTTGCAAAATCCTTAACGCAAGAAAAGCTGTTGTTGACACAATTTCTTTTACATGCCAGAGATTTTTTTAATGCTTAAAGCTTTATTGAAGTTGGGTGCTTAGAATGTTTTATATAGGATGTAGACAAAACATTTCTAAAATATTGATAAAACATTCTTTATACAGTTATAAAAATATATATGTACTTTGTATATTATTTCATTTAAAACGAATTTTCCTAACACTATAAATACTCAAATAGCATTTTTCTTGATAGATTTTCGACATCCAAACATAATGTTAAGTCCTTTTCTAAATTCAAAATTCATGTATATAAATAAACAGTTCTTCTACATAATCAGCAATGAATTGCTTATTTCTTTTTATTATATAAATATATAGAAGAAACTGTAAAAATCATGGATTTCCACTTTATATTTCAGTAAAATAGTGTTATAAAATAAATATAGTAATTACCTAATACCTAAACTTTTCATACATTATGCATTCTTATTTTTCATGTATTGGTATGCAAATTTGCAAAATACTAAAATACTAAAATACAAAACCTCATAGATAGCACTCTGTGTTTTTTATATCATATTGGTATTAACATAGAAATCAGAATATTGGTGTAAAAAATAAAGATAATACTCACTTTAGCCTAATTTCTACAATTCTTAAATCATTGTCTCTTTCCATTTTAATGTAATCTTTTAAGTGTTAATATGAGTTTCAAAATCAATTTTAACTTATAAGTATATATTAAGTATTATTTATAAATGTGCCTCAAAAATATATACAGAAAAAAATTACTTACTTCTGTTTTATATATAAATGTATAGAGGAAATTGTAAAACGTCATGGCTTTCCACTTTATATTTCAGTAAAATAATGTTATAAAATAAATATTGTAATTATGTATAAAAATCCGTGTACAGTCTTGTGTAAAAAAGTTCAATAAATTGAAAAATAAAGAGAAAAAAGAGAAATGTTAGTATATGAAAATGATATAAAATTATTTAAAATCTTTACATTTTAATTAAAGGAATTATTCACGAAGACATTAATTTACTGATTATGCTCTGAATTAGTTTCGAACATAAAAAGCAATATAAAATATTACTGTAAAAGTATAATTTTAAAAATATTAAAGAGTATTATGTCTTTTAAAAAATAAAGAGAAAACACTGAAATGTTAGTATTTAAAATGATATAAAAATATTGAAATTTTTAAATTTCAATTAGAGGAAATTTTCACGAAGACATTAATTTACTAATTATGCTTTAAAATAGTTTTGAACATAAAAAAATAATATAAAAGATTACTATATAAGTTATAATTTTAAAAATATTAAAGAGTATTATTTCCTTTAAAAATTAATAACTGTAAACTAACTGGAATAGGTAAAACTTCTAAATCTACGAACATGAAAATCAGAAGAGAGGTTACTAATAGCTATGAAATCACTAAACAGAAGTTTTTCCAGTTTAAATCATGGAATGGTGTAAATAATGTATTGTAAAAATTCAGTTAAAATCCAGTTAGAATATTATATGCAATTGAAAGTTACAAAAAAAAAGGTGCAATTAAAAAAAAAACATTTACTTATGCAATCTCCACCAGATGGCAGTACTAATTCTGTATTCAGAAAACTTGGTTTCAGTGATCTTAAGAAACGAAACATTTTTAAAAGTTTAATAGAATATTTAAATGGTGTATTTCATAAAACATTATACAAAATAAAATAACAGATAGATAAAAGGCATATAAAAAATCATACACCAAATTTTTAATAGCAAAAGACTTAACAAATCAAATTATTAACACTAGGTTTACGGATGCTGATCATATACCTATTTTTACTGAAGTGAGCCAATTTGACTCATACAAGAAAATTCAAGTTTTTTGCAAAGAAAAAAATTTCAAACTAATTTAAATAAAATGTTTATTATCAAAAAATTCATGGAAAACATTTTTTATATATAAAATCTGTTTTTGTAACACATTTTCCTCAAACATTTCTATTACATTTAGCACAATGGTTTCTACATCTGTTTCTTTTGCATGATTGTTGAACTTGACAATTTTTCCGTGCGTCAGTAGCATGAATTTCTGTCATTGGAATGGAAGTGTTCTCGACTTCTTCTGTATATTTACTTCTTAGCTCTTCAGCCAATTTTAAAATAAAACCTTTTCGTAAAATATTTACATGAGTCGTATCTTTATACAGAACTGTTAAACCATTCTATGAGTCAAATTGGCTTACAACCGTGAAAATAGGTATATCCCATTTTATAATGAGAAATGAAGGGATCTGCGGGGAAGAGGAATGAAAGTTTAGATATATTTTATTACTTAACTAAAAACCAACGTATGTTTTTGAAAAGGGATATTAAAGTTTTACATATATACAGTGATCAACTTTTTAATGAGTCAAATTGGATCAGTTCGTAAATCTCGTGTTTTATTTAATTTTCTAGCAACAACATCACTATATATTCAAATGACAACTAAAATTAACAAGATATAAATCATCAATGAATAATTATACTGTTAATAATGTGTGAATTATATTTTAAACCAAGTTTTTTCTTGTACTTTTCGAAACGCATTGTTTTCTCATAGTACTGTTTTATTGTTTATTCATTTTATTAAACAAAGATCCCAATATATTACCTAACAGTGTAATAGAATAAATAAAAATTAGTTTAATTACTTCAAGTTCAAGTGTAAGTCCCTGATATAACAAGTGTAATGCCATGTATATTTGCATGAAACATGCTTACGAAGGAAATAAATATTTACTTAAGTTTTCAGTGGCAAACTAATTAGTTGTATAATCCTTTCATTAAGTGAGCAATCAATGTGACGTAATTTAAAATTGTCCTAGTGGAGATTGGGATTAATTTTATTCCAGACAGCTTTCGCGATTATTAAATAGGGGATAAATCTTATTTATTTTCCGAAAATTGTTCATTAATAAATAATATATAAATTAAAAAGAAATTAATTACATCTATAATAAAAATACATTATATATATATATAAATATATATATATATATATATATATATATATATGAAATGGAAGAGTGGTTAAGACATAGAAGACACATTTGATTTCATATATAAAAATTTATTTATTGTAATCCTTCTGTCCATAGCTATGCCATTTCGAAATCTTTTATTCTCATAATTTGCCACGACTAGAAGGAGGGAGGATGTTATCATCCTGAGTTCCTGCTCAGAACTGTCTTTTTTGGCTTTCCTACCTAAGAAAAATTCCTCATGTCTACTTCCGCGTAAGGCTTCTTTAATCTGTATAGTTCCACTCGAGGGTGTGTTTTTCTCCTATTGCATTATCGTTAATGAGATCTAATGATTTTAATTATAACTCGCATAATTCCTAATCCCCAAATCCTGACACACACACACACACACACACACACATATATATATATATATATATATATATATATATATATATATATATATATATATATATATTATATATATATATATATAATATATATATATATATATATATATATATATAATATATATATATATATATATATATATGCGTGTGTGTGTATATATGTATGTATATATATGTATATATATACTATATATATATATATATATATATATATATATATATATATATATATATATATATATATATATATATATATATATATATATATATATATATATATATATATATATATATATATATATATATATATATATATATATATATATATATATATATATATATATATATATATATATATATATATATATATAATGTGAGAGAATGTTTTCTAACCTGTAAATTTGCTTTATCTTCACAAAAATTCAATATTTTATTTCAAAATTCAGTTTTTTTTAATTTCTTTATTTATTTGCAAATAATTTCATGTTTACAATAATCTACAGATAATTAAATGACTCTGTTATAATATAATGGGTAAATTAAAATGCCCTTTTTTCAGAGTGATATGTAATATCAGACCAAAACGAATAATGATCATTACCAACTGAGTTTGATAGACAAATCATAAAACCACTAATTTGGTACAAAGCCTGCTTCCTGCCATTTTCCCTAGCTGGCGCTTGTAAATCTTGAATAAACCCTCATTCAACCACAGTGTCACTCTTTTAGACACAGTTCTTATATCAGTCTTGTAGTCTTAAACCTCTCTGAAGAGTTATAAAGCATTTCTTACCTTTTATCAGACTCCTTTGATCATCTCTACTTACCTACCATAAACATGTGTAAAATGAATATATACCAATCAATTGCTTACATCAAAACTTTCTTATATTTTTTATGCAATTGATTCTCTTAATTACAC
>CM063500.1:26863596-26876096 GCA_032207245.1 Pardosa pseudoannulata | reverse complement strand
TTTTTACGAAAGTCATCCAAGATATTTAAGTGGTGCAATTAGAGATACATCTGTTACCGCAAGCGAAATACTTCGAAATAGAGATTTACAAAGCTATGAAAAGATATCAGCGTCTTTGTGCCTCAGGGAGTAGGGGTGCATCCCTCAACAAATGTCAGTCAAAGAGGGATGCAGTTTCTAAATAATCGACCTGAGCCTCCTACCTCAAACACTGGCAAAAATGTACATTACATCCATTTTCGGAACTTTTTGAGACGTCGAAAACGAGACGGGACAACAGCTTTGAAGACATCATCGGTTTGGCTGAATTGTACGTGTGAACCGCTTAGAGGGTTAAAATCTGTTATCCAAACGTCGTCTCACAACCCTTACAGGACTCTTTAAAACTGCTCAGGTATGAATTGGATAGAATACCTCTCCTTCAAAATCCTGGAAATTACGGTATCGCAAGATTGTTCAGAATAACGACTATCAAATAGAACATTTCAAACACAAGAATTTTGTGTAATTAAGTTTTGTGACTACAATATACATCGTCTAAAAAATGTGTAAATAGCCACTGTATAGTAAGAATATATTTTCCAAATTTCTGTACCTTTGCTAGATATCTATACTAAGACTTTTTTACCCACATTATTGCGTCTTTCTTAAATACCAATACTAAGAATATCTTTCCTGAATCAGGGCACCTTTACTAGGTATCTATACTAAAAATATTTTTTCCCAGATTAGTTTACCTTCGCTGGATATCAAATTTTATCAAACGCTTTCAATAACTGAAACACAATCTGACACTGATCTCAACACATTCTAATAGCACAGTAATTCAATACCGTTTCAAATCGCTTCAAAAGGGAATATCAGAATACAGACAATAAAACTGAAGTACATTGTTTTATAAGACATTACCTTATATATTAAATCGAGGTAGTAAGCGTTAAAGAACTGATATTGAATTTTGAGTAATACCCTAATAAATCGAAATATAAAATATTTAAAGTAAGAAAATAAATTCACAAAAAGTCTAGGAAAATTGATTTTTGGAACTTTTCCAAAGTGGAGTATTGAAAATAAGTTAGACATATATATTTTATAAATATATCATAAATAAATAGAATGATTGAAAAAATTGTTATATGTTATGAAACCGCTAAATGTATCACCAGATGAATCAATCGATGTTGAAAAAGCATTAGATTCAGTTAACGATTCTTTTTCAAATTGAATAATATGAAGATTTCTCTTTTGTATCAAAATTTTATAATAAACCAAAATACTTGTTAATTCTAAACCTAAACCAAATGTTATTTCTAACCGAAATATTTTGCTGTAACACGAGAAATCCGATCATATTTCATCTGGAACTGGGCTTGAAAAAAGGATCTGTTTTATTTTTTAACAAGCGCATTATGACGTGTTATAGGTACAATAATCTTTTAAAAACTTTTGTACTCATACAAGAAATCTGCGTAATCTTCAACGGTAAATTGAAATCCTAAAATGAATTTATTACTTTTTTTTTAACACAAACATTTTAACGTAATATAATTCCTTAATTGGGCCTTAATATACAGATATCGTGTTACTTGTAATCCTAGATAGTTTTCGTAATCTATATTTCAAATCTAGAAAACAATAGTTATATGAAACTAGTAATGAAATTAGACTTTTTCACAATATTCAATATAAAATTATTTTCCTTTCTTTTCCTGAAAGGGCTAGAAAATCATACTTTAAAGAAATCAACGCATTACATAAATATTCATTGATTAATTTTTGTTCCTAATTGTTCATTAGCTAAGACATTTGTAACTTCTTTTCTATTCATGAAGATTTGAATACTTAAGAGTGAAGTCTTATAATATACGGTATAATAACTTTGTATTTATCCAGTGAAAGAAACTTTTTTTTTCATATTTTACAGGCATCATATTCTAATACCCAGATTAGAATTGTTTGATTTTTAGAATTTTGTAGCAATCTGGAATTGTGAAACATCAAATGTTATTTAAAAATTTTACAAAAAATTATAAAAAATAAAATTTTCAGAATTATGGTACTACGATTAATAGTAAAAATTGTAAAAGGATTAATTTCCCGATACCTTAATTTATTTGTATAATCGATTTCAGAACTCTAAGTTAATATTTTTATTAAAACACATTATTATATGTGTTAATAAAATTAAAGAATATTAGAAGTAAAATTCATTTGATAACCCTTATTATGTGTGTTAACACTAAATACGTCAAGGCCGTAGGCAAGGGGAGTGTTTTAGGGGACTTGTCCCCTCTGAAATTCTCCGAAAGACCGTTTTGTGGAAAGAAGATGAACCATGTGTGTGGGTTTGTCACCTGCCTAGCTGTTCATAGCTGTGCACAGTGGGTTTAGAATAGTGACGGTGAATTAAGGAGTAAGTGCATATTGGATTCGACATATAAGAACTGATTAACTATCACTTTTGGCAACTCATCACGATATTGTTGCACAATCAGAAGAAAAATGGGAAAATTATTTGGCGAAAATTTCAAAAAAGACCTTTTTTTATAATATACAGTTAAAAATTTGAGCATTTTCATTTTCTTTCAAAATTATTCTTTTCCTTTAGTTATACTTCTGTTTTAAAAATTAGAATTTAATACCATTTATAGTTTATATATTTTCCATGTTAATTTTGCTATAAAATTCATATGTTACGTTAGTACATTACTCATTCAAGGCTATAAATTTGTTCAGTATATCATTGTTTAATTTTATATTTTATGTTTTATATTTTTTATATTTTAAAATCCCATTGTATTATGATACTTATTACAAGTATATATACATAAGAAAACCTGTAGTTTTATTGAAGGATCCTTCACAAAAAAACAATGGCCCGTTCCGGATATAATTTCTGCCTACGGCACTGAAATAAGTATAGTCGTTCACATGCGTATGAAATGAATATATACATAATATTTGTACCCAAAATATCTTAAGAGCTATACATATGCGTATTACTCTAAATATATTTTATCAATAATTTTTAAAAATGTTTAATGTTTATAAACTAGCATACATAGTTTATAAACATTTGATGAACTAAAATTTAACCTCTTTTCTAAGATTTGTTTTACATTTTTAATCAACTATCTACTTCAAATTGGTAAGGAAATAATATTCTATGTCTGTTTAAAAACAATTAAAATTAAATAGTAAGTGTTTTATGAAAACTGAAGAGTATCAAAAGATTTATAATCAAACCAAACTACTTGTTAAATCTAAACCTAAACCAAAAGTTTATTCTTAACCTAAACATTTTGCTGTACACACTAGAAATCAATTGATATTTCATCTGGAACTGGGGTTGAAAACAGATGTGTTAATAAAATTAAAGAATATTAAAAAATAAATTCATTTGATAACCCTTATCTCATGTGTTAACTAAATACGCATATTTCTATGTATGCGTATGAGATGAATATATACATATACGTACCCAAAATGTGTTTAGACCTATACATATGCGTATAACTCTAAATAAATTTTATCAATAATTTTTAAAAATGGTAGTATAAAAAATTTTATAAAAAAGAAAAATTTTTCTCTAAAGTGCTGTGCATTTAGGATAATAAAATGTTGTGTTTTTATTCTAATAATAATAGTGGGTTAGTTTTATTCCTAGACTGTATATAGTAAATATAGTATACAACTTTTTATATGGATGTGAGTTTCTGTGTTTATTTATTAATCCTTTTTTATCTGTCAGCTTAATTACGTTGAATTAAGTTTAATTGAGTTGCCTAAGTTACTGGTTATTATTATTATTAATTTACAATAAATACCAATTCTTAATTTGGGGAATATTCATATGAAATTATCTATTTTCTAATTTCTGTATTCTAATATTTATCTATTCATAATGACAATGATTCTTATACATAGTTTATAAACAATTGATGAATTAAAATTCAACCTCTTTTCTAAGATTTGTTTTATATTTTTAATCAACCATCTACTTCATATTGGTAAGGAAATAGTATTCTACATCTGTTTATAAACGAAAATTGTATAGTTATATTTTAAATCCTTATTTTACTTCATAACTTTATTAAGTGGTTGGAACATTTCGTAATCAACCATCATAACGAACCATATATAACCAATATTTATTATCAGCCATCTACTTCAAATTAGTAAAAAAATAATATTTTACTTTTATTTACAAATGAAAACAGTATAATTTCATTTTAAATCATTATTTTATACCTTAACTTTATTAAGTGGTAAGAACATTTCATAATCAACTATCTTAACGAACCATATATAACCAATATTTATTATCAACCTTCTACTCCAAATTGGTAAGAAAATAATATTTTACTTCTATTTACAGATGAAAACAGTATATAATTTCATTTTAAATCCTTATTTTACTTAAATAAATTTATTAACTGGTAAGAACATTCCGTAGTCAAATATCTTAATGCACCATATTTAACCAACATAGGTAATCAACCATCTACTTCAAACTGGTAAGAAAATAGTATTCTACGTCTGTTTAGAAATGAAAATAGTATAATAACAATATGACTCCTTATTTTGTTCCGTAATTTTACCAAGTGGCAGGATCATTGCGCAGTCAACCATCTTAACGTGCCATATATAGTCAACATATGTAAAAAAACCATCAACTTCAAATTGGTAAGAACATTTTGTAGTCAAACATCTTAAAGCGCAATATTTAACCAACATACGTAATCAATCATTTACTTCAAATTGGTAAGCAATTAGTATTCTACGTCTGATTACAAATGAAAATAGTATAATAACATTATGACTCCTTATTTTGTTCCGTAATTTTACCAAGTGGCAGGATCATTGCGCAGTCAACCATCTTAACGTGCCATATATGGCTAACATACGTAAATCAACCATCAACTTCAAATTGGTAAGAAAATAGTATTCTGCGCATGCTTACAAATGAAAGCAGTATAATAACATTATGACTGCTTATATTATTCCACAACTTTACCAAGTAGCAGGAGCATTGCGCAGTCAACCATCTTAACGTGCCATATATAGTCAACATATGTAATCAACCATCAACTACAAATTGGTAAGAACATAGTTTTTTTTAAGACAGTTTACACATGAAAACTGTATAATAACATTTCCACTTCTCATTTTATTCCGTAACTTTATTAAGAGGTAGGGACATATCATAATTAATATGAAAAACCTGACTCTTAAATTAATAATATTTGAAAAAAGATAGAAAAAAAAGAAGCAAAAATTGTGAGGGCAAATAGTCACTAGAAAAAAGTATCTGAAGTAATCAACCATCTACGTCAAATTGGTAAGAAAATAATATTCTACGTCTGTTTATAAATGAAAGCAGTATAATAACATTATGACTGCTTATATTATTCCACAACTTTACCAAGTAGCAGGATCATTTAACAGTCAATTATATTAACGTGTCATACATAACCAACATACGTAATCAGCCATCAACTTCAAACTGGTAAGAAAATAGCTTTTTACGTTATTTTACAAATGAAAAGAGTATAATTTTATTTTGAATCCTTATTTTACTCCGTAACTTAAGACTATTCCGTAGTCAACATCTTAACACACCATATACAACCAACATAGGTAATCAACCATCTACTTCAAATTGGTAAGCAATTAGTATTCTACGTCTGATTACAAATGAAAACAGTATAATAACATTATGACTCCTTATCTTATTCTGTAACTTTACCAAGTGGCTGGAGCATTGAGCAGTCAACCATATTAACGTGCAATATATAGCTAACATACGTAAATCAACTATCAACTTCAAATTGGTAAGAACATTCTGTAGTCAAACATCTTAAAGCACAATATTTAACCAATATACGTAATCAATCATTTACTTCAAATTGGTAAGAAATTAGTATTCTACGTCTGATTACAAATGAAAACAGTATAATAACATTATGACTCCTTATTTTATTCTGTAACTTTACCAAGTGGCAGGAGCATTGCTTAGTCAATCATCTTAATGTGCCATATATAGCCAACATATTTAATAAACCATCAACTTCATATTGGTAAGAAAATAGTATTCTGCGCATGCTTACAAATGAAAGCAGTATAATAACATTATGACTGCTTATATTATTCCACAACTTTACCAAGTAGCAGGAGCATTGCGCAGTCAACCATCTTAACGTGCCATATATAGTCAACATATGTAATCAACCATCAACTACAAATTGGTAAGAAAAATGAAAACAGTATAATTTCACTTTATTGTAAGAACATTCCGTAGTCAAATATCTTAACGCACCATATTTAACCAACATAGGTAATCAACCATCTACTTCAAATTGGTAAGAAAATAATATTCTACGTCTGTTTATAAATGAAAATAGTATAATAACAATATGACTCCTTATTTTGTTCCGTAATTTTACCAAGTGAAGGAGCTATGAGCAGCCAACCAGCTTAACTTGCCATATATAACCAACATACGTAATCAGCCATCAACTTCAAACTGGTAAGAAAATAGCTTTTTACGTTATTTTACACATTATAAAAGTATAATAACATTTTCACTTCTCATTTTAATCCGTAACTTTATTAAGCGGTAGTGACATTCCGTAATTAATATGAAAAACCTGACTCTTAAATTTAAATTAATAATATTTGAAGAGAGAGAGAGAAAAAAAAAAGGAGAAAAATTGTGAGGGAAAATAGTCACTAGAAAAAAGTATCTGCAGTAAAGGTAATTACTCTTCCCCTGTCTCTCGTGACCCCCCCCCCTTCGCTGGATTTTCAGCAACAGGGAGCCTCTTTGGAAACGTCCGGTTATGCATGTCATTAGAACATGATACCTGTAAAAATATGCCATAAAAAGTACGTTTTTATTTCACTGGAGGAATAAAAAACGGTAATAAAGTACGCTTTAAGACTTCACTTCTAAATATTCAAATCTTTCCGTATGAAAAAGACGTTACACATCTCTAAGCTAATGAGAAATTGAAAATAAAAAATATTTTATTTACTTAAAGCGTTGATTTCTTTGAAGTAAAGTTACAATTATTTATTTTATTTTTTTACCTGTAGAGGAAAGAAAAGAAGAGAATCTGAATTTGAATATTCTATAAAATTCTCTGCACATTTTTGTCTTTCATTTGACATGAATATTATTTTCTATGTCTGAAATATTAATTTAAAAATATTGCAGTTTTGAAACTAGTAAATATTAAAAACTCGAAAATAAGTTCATACTGAACGTTGTTTTACAATAAATAAAATTATTGAAATAATTTTATTTGTTGCTATAGTTATAAATTTTTAAGGTAACGAACTGCTTTCTCTCTTTCGTTTTTGTTCCAAAAAAGAATTTTTTTAGTCCTTTCCCTAAATTTCTTTTCTATTTTAGATATTTTTATACCAGCATATAGCCCGTCATATGACGGTAACAGTAAAATTTTTAAATTTTTAGAATTGTAAAGTACCTTAAGAGGCAGGTAAAAAAAATTATTTCCTTTTTGGCTGAAAATTATCTAGTAGAAGATCAATAATTTGTTTATCTTTACTGACTGCATGTTAGTTGCAGATTTTAATTTATCTGTCATATTACGTGATAGGATGGACAGCAGAGGTTTTAATATTGACACTGATTATTTGGCGGTATATATGAATGATGTCCAAAATTGAGCGAATCGATTGCAAACCGTCTGGTTATGTATAAAAACCAACACACAAACGGACAAATTTCTTAATTTTTAAAGATCTATAACTTAAAGGCTGTAGAAGGACGAGACTCTTATATCAAAAGACGTTTAGAAAATAATTTAGTCTATTTTTCAAGGAACCATTTTTATTTTCTTGCAAAGTTCCACATCACAGAACACAAACAACAAAGAGAACAAAAAACACTCACATAGAGCACTGAGACTATATTAGAACACACACTCGATGGCTTTCTAGCGCCACCTATCGTAAAAAAAGGAGAGGGGCGTAATTGTACCCGCTACAAGGCTAGATATTTATTAGTCCATGAAATAGAGTCCTGGACTTTTATGAAAAGAATTTGTTGTTAATACCGGTGATAAAATTTTCATTGCAACAAAAAATAATCGATGATTAAATTTAAAATTATTACATATGTACCTAATCTATTATTTAAGCCAAAAATAAAAGAAAATTATTTACGTAATATCTAAGTTCAGTGATAAAACGTATGAAAATAATGCAGACGATATTTAAATAATTTAAAATAAGAAATGATTCAATGAGATGGTTAAAGAAATGACGTCATAATGCTAGAAAAAATGTTGTTTTCATCTATTTATTATGTGATAAACTTAATCACCTGCTCTTAACTGGCGAAAATAGAGCTTTATAGAATATCATTAAACTCTCGAAAAGGGTGGGAAGGAGCAGATTTCGAACGTTTAAAAGAGTTGTTCTGAATTTTGCTAACCCTAACTCATCAAGAATACAATATGGATGCTCCTGTCCAATCCAGGTCCAACCGCTTCATAAATTCGAGTACAGATGGACAAATAAATCTCCTAATATATCACCTATGGATTTTGGTGCTTTCGGACTTTTAAAATCTTCATTATCCAAACGTCATCCCACAACCCTTACAGGAATCTGAAAAGCTGTTCAGGAGGAATGGGATAGATTACCTCTCCTGACACATTAATCTGACTGCTCAATTTGTAAACCGAGATCTCTTTAAAAATTGCGTATTATTTTTGCAAGTTTAAGTATATATAAAAATATATATATATATATATATATATATAAAAATATATATATATATATATATATATATATATGTAAAATATATTATATATTTATATAAATGTATATATATGGTATAATTATTTTGTATATATATTATATATATATATATAATAATATATATAATATATATATATTATATATATATGTATATATATATATGTATATGTATTTGTATATATAAGTAATAATATATATATATAAATATAATAGATATATATATATATATATATATATATATATATATATTATTATTTTATGCTATATATTTATATTTAGTTATATATATAAAATGTTTTGTGTGTATTTGTGTGTGTGTTTGTGTATAAAATATATATATATATATATATATATGTATATATATATATATATATATTTTACATAATATATTAATATATATTTATTTTATGTATATATATATTGCATATATGTATATATATATATATATATATTTTTATATATATATATATGTTATATATATGCATATATGTATATATATAGTATATATATGTATATGAATATATAGAAATTTTATATATATATATAAATATATATATATATATGGAAAATTGAAATATAATTTCTTTTTCTAGAAAGTTTTTTTTATATTGACTTTTATAGAGAAAATAAGCTGTCAGAAAAAACTAATTTGATGTTATCACATAAGAACATTTATTTATAAAAATTTAACTTTAACTGTTAGTTTATTTTATAACATCTCTTATTTTTCTAATTCTATAATAGTTCTAGTCATATAATTCTATTTACTAATTAAATTTCTAATATTTTGTATATATTTTTGCCACTTTAAACAGTAAAAGTCGGAATGTGCTTCTTAATAAAGGAATAAAAAACACATGTCCTCGAAAATGGCGATGCAAATTTTGCTAAATTTGGATTGCCCTTATCGCGGGATGAGCATCAGAGGTTAGCATTATTATCCTGGAAATTAGGGTATCGCAAGATAAATTCATAAAAAGAGCTCTCAAATAGAATATTACAAACACAAAAATTTCATGTAATTTTGTTTTGTGACAACATTTTACATCGTCTAAAAAATGTGTGAACAGCCTCTGTATAAGAAATTGCAAATTAAGCAAATATACATAAATATGTGTAAAATATACTTATTATAAATGTAATAAAAATATATATGGCTTATATATTCTTATTATATCATATTATAATATTATATCACATAATAATCTTATTATTATATACTATATTATATTAAAATATATATGGCTTACGTGTAATTAGTACTGATTGTTTGATATCCAAAAAAGCAAAACAAATATAGGGAACTCGTAAATTAATAGATAGTACATGTTTCCTTATTAGATAACAAATTATTTAAATCTCTTTATTTCTTGCTCCATTTATTAAATTTTAAGTTTCTATCTTAAAAAGTTTCTAGTTTCAATGCTTCACTTTGGAAAAGTTTCAAAAAGCAACTATTCTGGTGTTTTCTTTGAATACGTTTTCCTACATTAAATAATTTATAATTCATTTTATGGTGGTATCACTCATATTTCAGTCGTATTTTTTAATGGTTCCTTTATAATATATCAGATAATACCTTTTAGCACAATGCCCTTTGACAAAATTTGGGAGAAAATGTATTAGTGCAAATATCTAGAAAAATTGACTAATTTGGAAAATATATTCTAGTATAGATATCTAGCAGCGGTGTACTAATTAGGGAAACTATTTATAAGATTGTTTTAAAATTAAAGAGTACAGTATGAATACCCAATTTAAATATTAAACTCAAACAATATATTCGCAGAATATTGCGGAAACTGCCTTTTGGTATTGGTGCCTGTAGATTAGACTGTCTGTATATTTGTTGCATCCTTATAAATCTTTCGGAATTTACTTTTTTGGTGGTTCTAATGAAAGCTAGACATGGGTACTCCTGATTTAATATGATATGTTCTGATTTATATCTCTTCCGTTTCTTGAAGAAAAGTATGGATTGATATCACCCCTCTTATATCCCATATTTAAAAAAATAAATAAAGAAAGAAAAAACCTTTTAACTTTTACACACTCAGACTACTTGCTTCTGAGGATTCATTCTTAGCACATGCATTTGGGAGTCTAATGTACCTTGCACTCCTCTCCTATGACTTTAAACCGTTCTTCTCAACTACAGAAATAAAACACAGACAAACAACAAACACTTGCTTAAACGAAATGTTATACTTTTATATACTTTATAATATAACTTGTTCTTACAACGTTTTTTCAGAGTGATACATGCGGAGTTGAAGACTCATTGGGAATTATTATAATGTTTAAAGATGTAGCATATTTATGAAGTTATGCTACATAGAAGTTATGCTTTCAATGTGTCAGTTAATGCTGGTTGGTTAATTTTTTAAAGTAATATTTCATATTGACCCTCAGAGGTATCGAATGAAAACTTGGAGGACATTGCGACCAGAACATATTTTAAGTGCCTGTGTCACCTCTAACAAATACGGTGGAAATTAGGGTGGTTAGGGCCCCGAACCTACAACCCTTCAGTTACTCGCGTGTTACATTTGCCAACTGAGCTACAGCTGCTCTTCCAGATCTTTATTGACAGTGTAACTCATGTGCAATCATCGAAGTGTGAAAGGATCACTTCGAACTCAGGAAGGTAAAATTCTTAGTAAAACACTATATTTTCATATTAATGTTGTAGAATTGACGGATATGTCTAACTCAAACAAGAGGAAAATGTGTGAAATGGGAATATGCGAAAGGATTATCCCGAGGAGTCAAAAATCACGTTGATGACTTACATGAGAAAGAGATTTTAGTCATCATTTATTATGTTCCTTTTTTAAACATTATTGGTGAAACTTTAAAAAAATGTCTTTCAAATTTTAAAGATCATCACTTTTTCCTGGGAGAAATGACATCTGGGTTGAAAAAAAGAAAGAGAGGAACACATGCAACAATTTTTAATGCACTTTAGGTTTGGGATGGATATGTGAAAGCAATGAGAATCACAATACTACATATCATTGACTTTTTATTTTATTTTGTTATCATTATTATTATTTTACTTTTTATTTTATTTTCTTATCATTGACTTTGACATATCAGCTGACATATCGTGGCTGAAAAAGTTAAGAATGGTTTTAATATTACAAAAAATAAGTAATTATTCCAATGTAAATAAATTGAGATTGTAGTTTTCAGGATCATATGTAAAACTATTTTTATACATGGAAATAATTGTATAGTCAGAGTTATCTTTTAGTACCCGGAGTAAAATATTAGAAATGTAAGTTAAATATGGATATTTATGAAATACTTGGAAATCTATTTTTAAAAAATTCATTTTCCTTTTATCTATTGATTCTAAAATGGATAAATGTATTTTTTTATTTATTTAATACTTCTTGATATATTTATAAATAAATTTCATTGAATTGTTGTATCAGCAATGTTATTCAAAAATATAGATCTGCTTCTTTTTATTAAACCACGGTAAAGTAGAATAATTAAGAAGGAAATCATCGATTAAAAAATAAAAATATAAAGTTTAATAATAAAGAAAAAATATAAATATAAAATTAAAAATTACTAAAATTATTAATTATAAATACTTCTCAGAAAACACGGAATTTTAGAAATGAATATTTTCTAAATTGAATTAATTTTCTGTATGTTATCATGGGTGAAGAATAAAAACCATGTCCTTAAAGTGT
>CM063500.1:26783596-26858596 GCA_032207245.1 Pardosa pseudoannulata | reverse complement strand
GCAATATTTCATGTAATAAAATTAATAATAATTAATCACACTTCTACATTATTTTAACAATATTGATTTTTGTCCTTATCACTGAGTACTCATAAAATATCTTACGTTTTAACAAAACATGCAGAAACCTAGAAATTTGAAATAGATGGAGAAAATATAATGCATCTAGATACTTTAGAATGATATAGTTTAACAAACAAGGAAAAAAGTTCAAGCTTTAAATTAAGAATGAGCAACAAGAAATAAATAAGTTATAATGAAGTAATAGAATCATTTGGATAAAATCTAAAATTCTCAAATAAAACATGCTCCTATCTTGAGTGTTTTTTCTTTTCATTTTGGTGTAAAACCTTTTTATATTTTTGGTCAAAATCTTTAGTTTTATCATGAACTCTACTCCTATCTTGAGTGTTTTTTCTTTTCATTTTGGTGTAAAACCTTTTTATATTTTTGGTCAAAATCTTTAATTTTATCATGAACTCTACTCTTATCTTGAGAGCTTTTTATTTCCTTTCATTTTGATGTAAAACCTTTTTATATTTTTGGTCAAAATCTTTAGTTTTATCATGAACCGAACTCCTATCTTGAGTGTTTTTTCTTTTCATTTTGGTGTAAAACCTTTTTATATTTTTGGTCAAAATCTTTCATCAAGTTTAAGGCTAAGCATGGGGGTTTTCTATTAGGTCTTTGCTTCTAAACTTCGAAGACCCTCTTGAGTTAAGAGGTTCTTTTACCCTCTTAACTCAATTTAAATTTAATTTAAAATAATTTTGAATTTTCTTTTTGTTCTCAATGCCTCTTGAACGAGCTAATCAAGAGAGCCAGAGGCCTCACGAATTCTTGTGAATTGGTACATCATTCATTCAATGAGCACACTAGGGTGAAAGAACCTCTTAGCTCAAGATGGTCCTCGAAATTTAGAAGCAAAAACCAAATAGGAGACCCCCATGCTTGGCCTTAAACTTCCAGAGAATTAGATGGAGAACTTGGATGGCATTGTGACCATGAACCTAAAGGCCTCTCCACACTATGGTCCACTGCAAGCCATTACCACCTTCTGGAGGGGATATGGCTTATCGAGGGCGATGATGGCAGACGATAAAATTACCTTGGCAGAGGATGGCTTGGGTAACGGTTTTTCTCCAGAGATCAAAGGCGGCCAGATGCGCAACTAAAGTGCGCAGTAGACCCTATGAACGAATCCATGCGTTCGTCTCATTTAGTGGCCCAATGTGTGGATGCAACCTGTAAACCATCATTCAAAGTCACCATCAGGAAGTGGTGAACAATTCGCCATAGTGTAGAGCCTGCATAAGAATATGCCCAATCCATGACCATCTTTTCTTTTTTATTATTACAGTTATAGGTTCGTTATTGGTGTGGATATATAGAACAGAATTGGAAATTCTGACAAGCTATATTTATTTCTAGTCTCGCCAATAATTTACAGTCATGAAAAATATAACCGGTTTTTAAAATGTTAACTGATAGACACAACGAGAACTAGCACTTTTGACCATGTAGAAAAAAAAAAGGATTGTGCACTTTCCACCAAATATAGTAATGAAACATTATAAACATGTTAAAGGTTGTTAAAGGTCACCATCAGGAAGTCGTGAACAATTGGCCATAATGTGGGGTATGTATAATACGTGCTCTAGTCACCATTAGCGAGTATGGTTTCTCTTAGGCCGGTTCGATATCGCAACTCTCCGTTTACTAGTTAGTTCCCTTTGCCGACTAAGCTAATGAGGGTTCTTAAATATTTTTGCTCCAAATATGGTCGGAAAAATGATTTTGTTTTCTGTATATAAGCCTATAGTATTGTTTTTATTATGTCCATAAAATATTTTAATATTAAAATGTTGTAAAGTTTCAGACGCATGTCTCGAAGTACAATGTCAGACTTGTTACCGGGGAGAAAAACAGCTGATGATCTACTGTTATTCTCCGGCAGGTCGAATCTAAGTAAAAATAGAGTAGAGCCAAACATTTAGGGTTGTGGTACTATAATACAATAGCGGACACGCCCCTGATGGTTGGCAGATAAAAAATTAATATCGAAGCATATCGATAACCTTCCTAACCTCCCCAGCCTATGACAGCCCCGGAAAATGAGTGAGAACATGTTGTACCAACGTTACTTCGGGGAACTTTAAAAACGGGAGTGAGCCAGCTCTCCAGGCTTCTTCTTGGTTTCTTTTTTGGAAACTGACGCCGCTTGCAGAGCGACTTGTCCACCCCTCTAGAGAAAGGAAAGCTTTGGTGAAATCCGGGGTGACTTCATTTTCTTTTTGCGGACTTGGGTTGGAACCAAGTCCTGATTATAGACTATTAGAGTCTAAGGAGAGAAGGTTTTTCTTCGTTTTGCGGCCAAGTTGCTTGAACCGCGATCAACTTCATCTCGTCAAGAAGCAGCGAAAGCATCTGTTATCATCATCAGAGGATCTCCTTCCTGTGGATTGTTGTATATATCCTGTGTACATACCCAATTATTCAAGATCCTTCAATAAAAGGAATTTTAATGTACTGGTTGTCTAAGTATATTCTTAATCAACTGTGCATTTCTCTCTAGGTAATAAATATGTTGCAATATCTTTAAAATTATTTTACTTCAATAAATTTTAGTAGCTCATGCCGTGTGTAAAAGTACCGATTATTACCTGGTACTTGAACTTTCCATTAACTACTCAGAGAACTTAAGAGATATTAAACAATCATTTTACAATAACTGAAGGATTCATGCATTTTACTCGAAAAAAAATCTATTTTAAGCATAACACTTTCATTCCGTTATGAAATCAGTTCCTAGATTTAGAACTATCAATATTTTTTTCACTTTTTAAGAAAATGAAATCTCCTAGTACAAAATAGCAATCTTATGTCCGTTAAAATAATGAATCACTCCCACTGTCTCCCTGCTTCTCTCTCAAGGTAGCACAAAGAATGTATTTTTGTAAATTGCTTTCGGTATCCTTTTGTGCTCCAAGATTTTTTTTTCCTTTACCCTTTTGTCAATAAAGTCACGGTGCGCATTTGTTCGATGAATAATGATGGATCTAATCCTTGGCTTTGTATCTGAAGAATGGGATGATTTTTTGATAAAAACTCATTATTTTTATGTCGAAAAAATAGCTGATATAAAATGACCTATTTGGCGTAAAACAAAATTGAGGATTTTAGAAAGAATTTTACTGATATGTAAACATGTAAATAAACAGTAATTCTTTAATTTACTAATTATTTAATCAAAAGTCAATCGTCTAAATTGAATTATTTGCTTTAAGATTGTTAAAACTTGATTTATCTTAATGTAAAAATACATTTAAAATTGATTTCCTAACAAATTATGGCTTTAATTATTTCCTATTACATTTTGACTCTTTATGTATTTTATAAATAGCACAATATGCCATAAAATCTAATAATTTTAAATTCTATAAAGCATTTCACACTTGAAGTATAAAAGATTATTATTTTCTTACTTTTGACTTATGAGCAAGCAAAAACATAAAGAGTAATTAATTAATTTAATAATTAACTTAATTAATTTAATTTAATTTCTATAATTATTTAATCAAAAAAGATCAGTCGTCTGAATTGGATAATTTACTTAACTTTAAGTTTTTTAATGTTGATATCTTTATGTAATATACATGAAGACATTTTCCTGAAGATATTAAAACAGATTCCCTAATAAGCTCTTACTTTCATTAATCCGTGTTCTATTCTAAAATTGACTAATTACCGAATTTTTTAACAAGTTCAATATGTTATAAAATGTAATAATTTTAAGTTTTACAAAACATTTCACACATGATGCATAAAAAATTATTATTTTTAAAATTTTTACTCACTAAAAATCGTGAAAACAAGCAGTAATTATTTAATTTAATAATTATTTAATTTAAAAAGTCAGTCATCTAAATTGGATAATTTACGTTAAGGTTTTTAGCACTTGATATTTTCATGTAATAATACATTTAAAGCTGATGACCTAATAAGTTCTCTCTTTCATTAATCCTTGTTCTATTCTAAAATTGACTAATTACCTAATTTGTAAATAGCTCAATATGATACAAAATCTAATTATTTTAAGTTCTAGAAAAATATTTCACACTTGATGCATAAATTATTTTTTTAATTTTTACTGACGAGAAAACATGAAAACAAACAATAATTATTTAATCAAAAGTCAGTCATCTAAATTGGATAATTTACTTAAAATCAAGGTTTGTAAAACTTGAGATTTGACCTAATAATAATATTTAAATATGATTCCCTAACAAGCTCTCGTTTTCATTAATCCCTGTTTTATTCTGAAATTGATGAATTGCCTAGTTTGAAAAAAGTTCAATATGCTTTAAAATCTCAGAATTAAAAATTTTAAAAACATTTCACAAATGAACTATAAAAGAGATGAACTATAAAACATATCACACGTGATGCATAAATTTGTTTTTTTTTTTTTAATTTTTACTGACGAGAAAACATGAAAACAAACAATAATTATTTAATCAAAAGTCAGTCATCTAAATTGGATAATTTACTTAAAGTCAAGGTTTGTAAAACTTGAGATTTGACCTAATAATACATTTAAATATGATTCCCTAACAAGCTCTCGTTTTCATTAATCCCTGTTTTATTCTGAAATGGATGAATTGCCTAGTTTGATAAAAGTTCAATATGCTTTAAAATCTCAGAATTTTAAAATTTTAAAAACATTTCACAAATGAACTATAAAAAAAATAAGAGAAAAAATTTAGTAATGAACAACATAAATATATAATTTGTAATTGTGCCCTAATTACGATCTCAAAGTAAATAATGGTCAGGATGCTTGATTTAAAGTTGAATTTAGAAAATTATATAGAATAAAAGAAATAACGTATCTCATATGACCAACAGTATAATACATACGTTTAGTTGATGTAATCTGAATCATCTTTGTTTCTTCACTGAATGTTATATTTTCTTTCGTTTTAGAAAAAGATTTCATTATTTCTTTACGAACAACTATTTTTCGCATGAAGAATTTAGGCATCACATGCATCTTAAAAAAATTATTTTTGCTTTAAAATACTAATTAGAAGAAATATCATGCTATATTAATAATTTCAAAATATTAATTTTTTCGTATTTTAACATAATAAACTTTGAGTTAAATATTTGTTTTTGGAAATACAATATTAAGAATTACAAATATGCCACTCAAATTTTGTAAAATTATTAGAACCGAAATGTTACAAAATTATTTCGAAATATTTTTTAGAATAATTATTTCTTTTGATTTAGAAAAAGATTCCATTAATTCTTTACGAACAACTCTTTTTTATATGAAGAATTTAGGCAATACAAGTATCTTAAATAAAATTATTTTCCTTTAAAATACATAGAAGAAATATCAGAATATTTTAATAATTTCAAAATATTAATTTTTCTTATTTTAACATAATTAACTTTGAGTTAAATATTTCTTTTTTGGAAATACAATATTAAGAATTACAAATATGCCACTCAAATTTTGTAAAATTATTGGAACCGAAATGTTAAAAAATTATTTCGAAATGTTTATTAATGAAATCCACTAATTTTTTTCAGAATAATTATTTCTAATTTTTATACCTATAATTATTACTATTATAATTATGCATATTTGTGAAAGCATAAATAATACATCAAATACTAATTAATACATTGGGATTTTAATAATCTCAACATATCAATTTTAACTTATTTTAAAACAATTAACTTAATAAATTTTCGTTTTTGGAAATAGAATATTATCAATTACAAATATACCATTCAAATTTTGTAAAATTATTAGAACCGATATTTTCAAAAAAAATATTTCGAAACATTTGTTAATGAAATCAACTTTTTTTTTTCAGAATAATTATTTTTACTTATTACATCTATAATTTTTACTATTATAATTATGCCTATTTGTGCAAGAATAAATAATCCATCAAACACTGAAGAAAAATTTTATTGGTTTCTTTAAAATGAAACCAAATTGAAAGATGTACAGTGAGATTCTGAAGTATTTTATCATTCAGTTTCAATTTAAAAAAAAATGGATGTTATTTGGAAAAAAGTAAAATCTCAGTGCAATAATCAAAAATTGAAATCACTTTTAGTAAAAACTAATAGCTTGTTGCAGGATAATTACGTAGATCATTTGGACCTAGATTCAGTAATTCAAAGAAACCTAAAGAACGTTTTTCCCAGTTACAGTAAGTTCAAGGGAAACTGAAAGACAAGAAGTAGGGTCTCAAAACTTTTATCTTTTATTTACAGTATTATCTACTAAAAAATATTTTAGGAAAATCAAACGATATTTTGAAAAGAAATGAGATTTAGAAACATTAAAAAAAAGTGAAAAAAGGGAATTTTAATGTTTCAAAGTTTTAAGCGGTTAAATCCATAAATTTAATGAAATATTGGAAAGCTCTTAGATGTCGATTTTCAAGTGCAATTTCGATAGTAAAAAATAAAATTCAAACCTTAAAAATAGATAGTTTTCTTTGTAAGTTGAATTTCAAAGTAAAAACGTTGTAAAATCTTTTTGCAAAAAAATATTTTAGGGGAGAGAAATATGAAAAATTAAGGTATATAAATAGACACAATCATTATGCGTACTACAGGTTACAATGGGGTAAAATATTTACTCAAAAGGTAAATACAGAAATTTAGTTTTATCTGTTTGAATAACATTTGAATTTTAGAATAATCTTATTACATGTAGAAAAAATCAAAGTATTATACAATATTCAATATAAAAAGGAAAATATTCAGAGACATACCCAGTGGAGTGCAAGGGATATATGCACCCCCAGCCCTCTTTTTTAAATTGCAACTGTTTTCTCAATCATTAAATAGTATTTTATCAATTTTCTATGATACAGGATTCTATCAATTCTGATAAGTAATTTTTTTTCTTCTCATATTACCTCTATTATTTTTCTTAAATAACCATAATGGTCTAATTTTTATAACTTGGTAAAAGTTATGTCAGCTTATGAATAGTTTTAAAAATAAAATATTAGATTGATATAATGTATGCTTTAGTTTTTACATAATTATAATACTAAATTCAAGAAGTCTATTTTTTCATGGCAATTATAGGCACATATATGAGAGAATTTAGCAGGGGGTACTGAGAAGAAAATGTGTGTATGAATGTGTTGTTTTTGCATATCGAAGTGTTAAATTTAGTTTAAAGAACTGACTTTAAAAAATGGGGGGGAGATCAAGCCCCTTCTGCACTTTCCATATGTGTGCCCTTGTTGGCAAAGGCAATATCCCCCCAAAGATTAATTTCTGAGTACGTCACTGAAATCTGTGTAGCTCTTTTAGTTAAACTTCACATTTAACACAATTACTTAGTGATCAACAGGAGCATTCGTATCACTGGTATTTAATTTTTTTTCTAAATTATTTCGTAACTACAAATGTTCTGTTTTCTGTGGTATATAAATGCAATTTATTACATTTCAGGCAAGTAACTATTAGTTTTTACACTTTGTACCCAGTAAAAATCAAGTATTAAGCAATAGGAAGATATTTCTTAAATTTGAAAAAAAAAAAACACTGTGTGAGAGTACAGCTATGTTTTACATAAGGTTTGCGAAACTGATCACATTGAGGGTTGCATGCCTAAGTAATTTTTTGCGACTCCAAGAGGCTTCTGGTGTGGCCAGTGGAAACGGCTGCACTTAAACTTCACCAAGTTTGGAGAGTTGTGATTGGTCGCCAGGAGGCGATTCAGAACCATGCTCGGAGTCCCGTTCAATCTGACAGAGCCGGGAAAGGACGAATCGTGCACAGGACAATGGAACAACAAGGAGTTGAAAGAGTTTTCGATGTAAAAAGTATAGGATTGCTAGATTAGTTTAGAAGGACGGAAAAGAAGGTAGCGTGCTCATACACTTTTGGAAATTTTTCTTTTAGGTGTATTACGTGGAGTGCTTTTTTTACTTTTTATTTTTTTTATATTTTTTTTAGCTTTTTTCCTTATATTTTCCTCTCACAAATATAGTTGTATTTCGTAATACAGATCAGTGGCATTTTGCTATTAATATTAAAGACGATATAAAGCAAACTTGGGTTATTATTTTAACGTAGACTAATGGATTTGAAGTAACAACATCAATGTACTACACCACAGCACACTGAATGTAATTTTTTCAACCTATATACACTATAGCTCACTTGCAAAGAAATGTATTTCCTATTTTCCACTGTATACACGTATGCATCTCTTCCTCAAGAAAATAGAGCTATCACAGCATTAAGTTAAGGAGTATTGATGCACTGAAACGCTTTTAAAATAGTGATTGTTTGTTTATTTTTTTCTGTGCAGGGACCTTATAATATTTACGATAATTTTGTAGAACCCCGTAAGTATTGCACAAATCTGACACAAGCATGACTGAAACTATCACTTGTAGTATACTACTGCAGCTTTAGTTCATTTAACTGTAAATTTTCCTTTTTAAGACATAAAACAATGCGAACATTTTATATAAACTACAAAATTAAAATTACAACACAATTATAAAAATAAATTCATTTTTGAGGTGAAATGAAATATTGATTATATCCTGTCCAAATAAGTGGATTCACTGCGCATCCAAAAATCGAATTAGCTATTTATGCTGATGATACTGCTATTTTTGCTTATAACAAAAATTATAAATTTGCTGTGACTGCCGTTAATAAACATCTAGTCAAAATTTCTGAGTGGCTTGAACGATGGAAAATTAGGATTAACACTTCTAAATGCGAAGCTGCTATGTTCACGTCCAAGCAGAGAACGACTTATGTCAACTACAACATATATATCAATAACACTCGTATCCCATGGTCGGACACCGTTAAATATTTAGGAGTAACTCTAGACAAAAACTTAACTTGGAAGCAACATTTTACTTCGGTTAAAACTAAATATACCAATGCTAAACGAGCTCTGTACCCCTTAATTTCTCGTCATAGCAAAATGGATACTAAAATTAAGCTGCTCATTTACACTTCCTTTTTACGTCCAATTGTTACCTATGCAGCTCCAGTATGGTCGTATGCAGCAGATTCTAATATTAAAATTCTTACCACTATTCAAAATTTAATTCTTAGGGAAATAATTAATGCTCCCTGGTATTTTAGAAATACTAAAATTCATGAAGAATTAAAAATTCTTCCTATTCCAAATTTCATCTACAATCTTTCTGTTAAATTTCATAAAAATCTATGCAATGATTTAATCAATAATCTAGTCAATTACGACCCTTCTGAAGCTAGCAATAGAAGAAGGCCTTTGGCCATTCTTGGCAAAGATCTTTAATGTTTTTGAATTGTCTTTATAAAAAAAAATCAAAAAATCTCAAGAAAAAATTATTAAAAATCTTCAAAATGTAAGAAAAAAGTTTTAAAATTTCTCAAAATTGACCACACATCATAAATCGTACGTTTTCTGATATTTCTATTTAGTTTTGATCTGGCTCTCCGCTCCTTCTGTGAGGGAGAAACATATTGTGCAAATCTCTCCAATAGACAGTATTTTTGATATCATTACTTTTAAGTCTTTTTTATCTGTGAAGGTGTAGAGCATCTAGCAGTGTGCTTGCCCTGCTATGATTCGCGAACCTGAGGTTCATGGTTTTGTCCCACACGTTGCCATGTTTTCCAATTTCTCATAGAATTTTTAATTATTTCCAATTTTCTTTACTTTTATTTTTCTTAAGCTTATTTCCACATTTTTAAATATAATTTTTTTTTTATTTTTTTTTTTTTATTTTTTTAACGTTAACTTCTGAGTTTTAAATGCTAACTTTGTTTTCTTCACGAATTCTGTACGGATGTCACTGGCCGCAAAAATATGTGTTTTGTTTCTATCCCTAAACTTTCTACTCTTTATTTTTGTGTCTTGAACTCACGAATCCACCTCCCTATCCCCTCTTTCCCCTTTTAGTTGTTTTATTTTCTGCTCGTTGTTATTTTATGCTTACTGTTAGAAATCTCTGGATTAGAGGGCCCGGCCCAGGAAATCCAGATGACATACCATCCTGAAGAAAAATTATATTTATTCCGCATATTTTGCTCATTCTCCTCGATACTGTTTTGAATTTCTGCGCTCCTGCTGAGGGCGGAACCTATTATTTAAATTCACACATCGTCAACTTGCTCCAACAAATACCTTATTTTCCATTACTCAGTTGTAAAGGTGTGGCATTGTTGGCTAAGTCCGCCTCCACTGTTGCTTCATCGTTCTCCTCGGGTGTACGGTTTTGTCCCCGGCGATGACAAAAATTCTAAAACTTAATCTAAATTAGTAAAAATTGTTTTTTATGTTTATTTATTATTATTTAAGCCCATTTCGGATTTTTATACATTTTATTTATTTTTAAAACATATATTGTTTATTTTTTCAAAATTTTTCCTTTCTTCGATTTTGATTATTATTATTCAATATTTTCGGCTTTTTTCGTACGGATGTCACTGGCCACAAAAATATTTTATGTTTTTCTATCCCTAAACTTTCTACTCTCTAGTTTTGTGTTATGAACTCACGAATCCACCCTTATATCTCTTTGCTCTTTTATGTGTTTATTTGTCGCTCGTTGTCATTTTTGTGCTTACTGACAGAAGCCTCTGGATTGAAGGGCTCGGCCCATATGGTCCAGTTGCCACATCACCTTTAAAGCCTTTAAAGTCACAGTTCTTGATTCAGGATCGAACCGGAGACCTTCCGTACCTCTTCTAATTTTGTTTCACGTGATTCAGCCTTCAAATTCCTCTCAGATCTGAGTTTTTGCTTTCCTGTGGAGGGTGGAGCCTAATATTTAAATTTACATTAAGTTCTGAGTCGTCATTATATATACTCTTTTTCGCCTTTATCTAGTGTGGATGTGTGGCATGGTTGGTAAGACCGTCTACCTCGTTTTATTCCTCGGTAACGCGGTTCTGTCCTCCACGATGATAAAATTTACGTAACTTAAATTGAATAAATAAAAAATGCGTTTTATATTTAACTATTATTTTTTATGCCTTTCTCGGATTTTTAATACAGTTTATTTATTTTTTTACACTTATATTTTTTATTTTTTCGAGTTTTTCATGATTTTAGATTTTTTCATCATATTAATTTATTTACTTCTCAAATTTTGTACGGATGTCCCTGGCCACAAAATTATTATATGTTTCCTATCCCTAAATTCTCTACTCTTTAGTTATTGTGTTACGAACTCACGAATCCACCATTCTATCCCCATCTTTCATATTTTAGTTGTTTTTATGCTTTGCTCGTTGTCAATTTCTCTGCTTACTGTAAGAAATCTCTGGATTAATGGGCTAGGTACAGCCAATCCAGTTGGCCTACCTTCCTGGATGTCCTGAAAATCACAGTTCTTAAATTAAAATTGTCTCTTATTTTTAAAACAAAAGTTATTATAAAAATAGAGCTTAAGTTTCGCACATTTTCGGTATGAGAGTGTATGTTCATATTATTGTGTGAAATCATATACTAGAGCCGCCGTAGCTCAGTCGGTAAAGGGTGGTCTCTCGTACCTGAAGTATTTGCGGGTTCGAAGACTAGGCCGACTGTGACGCCTTCAATGTTCTTGAGTGAAAAAGGAGAGTGAATGATCACAGACTTAACAGAATTAGAAATCACTTTTATTTACTGCAGTAAATAATTGCTGTATACAAAGGGATTCTAATATCCCAAAACAATTCGAAACGTAAAGGATTGTTGCTTGGATAACATATCCACAATGATCACAGTCGTAAAAGAGAATTATTCCTTTAAACTCACTACTTGGCTTGCGTTTACGAACTCACGAATCACCATTCGAAAATTCCTCCTGCCTTTTTCACTTTTAGTTGTTTTGTCCGTTGTCACTCCCTTAGTGAGGACGTTACAATGGGGTTGCTCTAAACAGTCCAAAAGTTGTTATTTGACATGTCCTGAAAAGACAGTTCTTAAATTTTGGAGCCATGATCAGATTAAAACAAAAAATAAATAAATAGAAGAAAAAAACTTTGACTCGCTTCCAAATGGATTTGGTTCGCAAGATAGAATGTAGTTCAAAATATACTGCTGGTAGCTCATGGACAAAAGAGCGCCAGTTGTTCCATGTCGCCAAACTTACATTTTCCTTTCCCGGTACTGATGCCTCAGCATCTTCAACAATAGGGAGGGATTGAAATGACAAGTTTATATCCCTGCAAAAGGTTAGAAATATCTATGGTACAACTGTTATACCCTAGCCGACTTTTGGGTTTCTAAATATTTATGGTACAACTGCTGTACCAGCCGAAACCTAAAGGTTAATTATTCTCATTAACTATTCTCATTTTCATCATTCCTTTCGATGGGGAGGCTTTTCCAGGGTACAACGAGAACCCAATCTATCCCCGGTTCTGTGTCCGAGACCCTGCCGTTCCTTATATGATCGGACCTTACGTGTCTCCCGAACGTAATTGCTAAAAAGATGGCTCCGGTCTAAAGTCGCGGAAGCCTTCACGAGGTCAACGCACCTAGGTAAAAATACGTCGAAAAGAAGAGTCACAAAATTCTACTCTTTTTATACCTGGGGGTCAGTTACGGTCCGACCAACAGTTTTCTTGTCAGTTACGATTCTAGTTACCTGAGAACTCCAGCTAAGGTTACAGCTTGTTAATTAGTCGAATTCTCATTCTCTAGCTGTCCTATTACGGAATGCTCGAAGCAATGTTCCGGAATCATTACCACGACCGATCATGGCGTGACGTCTATTCAACCTAACTGTCATCATCCCGGACACTGAGTCGCCGAGCTATTGTAGTCAGGTCAAGCAAGTGTGGCCCAGCTCAGCTGATATCGATCGTTAGTGTTCTGAACAAAGGGGGTCTTCACAAGGCCTAAGATCCTCCATGTTCGTTAAAGATGACTGGGGTACGTAAAATGTTCTTTGTTTACAATGTCCTCCAAGTTCTCAATCATTACCTTAGGGTGGTGGCAGGACAAGCCTATGGATCTTCAGATTTGTACATGATTCAAAATTACGAGGGAGCACTTTACCCAAAGTCGTACTTTTACCCTTGAGGTGCTCGTTAAAACAAAAGGCACATCCCTCTACCTTAATTCCAGTATCGTATGGCTGGTGAAACGAATGCATTTATTTAAAAATCCATACCTCACATGTATCTTCAGAATTTCAATTTTAATTATGAGTAATACGAATATCGTATACGAGTCTTACTCATATACGATAACACAAGCCTAATACGAGTATCGTATGGGTCAGTCTTTCTTCGTTTGACCAAATAGCACAAAGCAACAACAACTCATACACTAAATTTGTGTTTAAGAATTATTAAAATTTCTAAAATGATCCAAATTGGGGTCGCTGTTCACAGTTTAACAACTTCTGAAATAGAAATTGGTGAAACGAATGCCTTTATTTAAAAACCCATACCTTACATATATCTTCAGAATTTCACTTTTAATTATGATGAACTACGAGGTTGCATATTGTTAATGTAATCTTTCTAAAAACTTAACCGATATATTACGAGCAATTCAAATAAGCAAACACCCTCTTTATGACATAAAAATATTTTTGATGAATTAAAAATATCCTCTTTATGATATAAACTATATAAAATTATTAATTAACATGATTAATATCCACATCTTCATATTAGTATTATTTTATTGAGCAGAATTGTTTTCAAATCAATAACCTTTTATCGTATTAAAGAACATATTTTCTTAAAATACATTTCCTAAAAGTAAACTTTCAAAATAATTGGTAAAAGCTAATCAAGCTATAATTATTTCTTATTCCCCGCATTCCTCTAGTTTAAACAGCCATTATTTGACTTGAAGTAAATTCTTCAAAATTGTTCTTGTGAATTCTTTGTGTACATGATCTTAAATGTAATTGAATCTACATTATTTAGCCCATTTCTTAATTTTCTTTAAGTCCATATATTTGTGTAACTGAAACTACTCGGAAAGTTAATAATGAAATGGGTTAAAATTAAAAGATTCAGGATTTGGGTGGAATCAACCTGGAGAATTTATTATGGAATATTTGTTTAAATGTTGTAAATTTTTAAAGAAATAACATTTTTCATATATTGCAGTAATTATATTATGCATAAAAATCTATTAAGATATTACTTTATTCAAAATTTAAAATGTTGCACGGTACAGCTGACAATAACTCATTCGTTATTATATTCGTACTTATTTACCCCCATATAAATAAATTTATATGCATAGCCAATGTTTGTTTACGCTTTTCAATAATTAATCTTTTGTCATATATGTTAAGAAGAAGCTACTTCCAAACATTTCAATACACGGGTTTATGCGAAGTTGACGTGTGGATTTTAAACTTAATTTTAATAAATTACCTTGTGTTTGAATATATTTTGTAGAAATTACCCATTCAAGTTGTCAGTTAAACTTAGAAATATTTAACTCTAGAATTTTTTTTATATTAGACTAAGTGTTATTTTAAAATAGGGATAAAGATATGACATAAATTTGACTGTTGTTCCGAAATATCAAACAGAAGATAAATAAAATTATACAAAATAGTGTGTGTTTGTTCAAAAGTAAAGCACAAGTTTTTCCCAGAAGCAACACTACACTGCATCGGGTTTTAACACATTCTATGAGGGACACGCACTAGTACGTTTTCTGACAATTGATACTAGAGAGCAGGACACGTACTAGTACGGGTTAGTGTAACAACATGGTTTGTTTGTGGGTACAAAAATAACGGTATATACAGGAAAACGAAGCCGAATGTTCTTGTCTACTACATAGATGCTGGAAAAATTTAGACAAATAAAAACTAGTTTTTACATCAGTCGATGCGGAACCACAGAACGGGACGATTGATAAAAAAAATCAATTTAGATTTAAAAGTAACTTTTTATTTATCCTTGCGAAAATAATAATATGTATATATATATATATATATATATATATATATATATATATATATATATATATATATATATATATATATATATATATATATATATATATATATATATATATATATATATATGTGTGTGTGTGTGTGTCTTTATATATTTCAATATAAAATGCGAAAAGTTGTTTAAAAAATGAAATAATGTTTGGTCTATTGAGATTTAACTGAATAACTAAATTTACATCCCCTCCCGGTATAATTCCGCTGCGAAATGTACCCGAAAAACAATGTGTTAACCTACTGGTCTAGGAGGAAGAAGTGTTAGCTTCAAAACACACTTGGTCTCAATCATTTGTCAGCTGTTGTATCAATATGTACATTCCCGTGAACCGTTCGTTCACTTAAAGATATGCAGCTAAGTGAGGTGGATCGTTCTGCGATAAATGTTACTCTAACAGAATTTGTGTTAAGCTTGAGATTAATACCACTGAAACGTTTCTATTCCTAAGGAAAATCTTTAGAAGTGATTGCTTGTCCAAATCACATGGTCTTGGGTGTCAAAATCCATTTAAATTGGTCAAGGTTGACAACGAACACTACTGTAGACGTGTATCTATCTCCTGTATGGATGAAAATGTCACATGTATCCTTAATTGTCTGAAACATAACCAGCGGTTAAACCTTCATTTGATACTAAAATCTACAACATTATGAAAATACCCTTTATTGCACTGTAACCTAAATTTTTAAACATAAAAAATGTATGCGCCTGGTTAAAACTATTGTTGGACAAGCAAAAAGACCTGTGGGTTTCAGTGGCAAGAACTCTTAAAAATGTATGAAATAATCCTAATATTTTTAACTCAAATTTTACTCCTTATGAGTCACAAATTTTTTAGTACGACTAGGAGACAAAAAGGCAAAAGTTCAGATTGGCGCCTCCAAATTTCATCCTACTCCAAGAAGGTACACATATGCAATTCCCGGATGAGGACCATAGATCTTCTTTCACACCACATAGATTAAAATGAATCTTTACCGGGACCACTGTGAATACAGTTGCCTACTTGGAATTGCTCATTAGACTTAAGAAGAGTTCTTCTCTGCCAAGACAACATCAAGGAGAGTGTTAACGTCTTCATAATAAACTGCCAAGCCGCATTACTTTTATTGTCAACAATTTCCTTCCCTGGGACCACGACCTGTTACTTCCTATGACCCCTGTAATCCCCTGTTGCTTCCTGATCCACCTTCCTTTTACCTACCCTGTCTTATGACCAGTTGACAGTTTGATTGATTTCTGCCTACCACAAAGCATGACCACTGTTTTCCTTAGCAATGAATTTTTACTTTATTTTTATTCTAAGATAACTCTAATCTTATTTTAAGCTGTGATATATATTCTGAAGTTCAGTTTTAAGGTATTTTATATAAACACAAGCTAGTTAAAAATTATAGATTTATAGTTAAACAATTTTATTTTTATTATTGATTCAACGTACAATGAATTTTATTCATAACATGGTGAAAAGGAAAAAGCCACTGATTAAATTAGTCATTATTTGGAAGGGACAAAGGAAATGAACTAGTCAATATGATTTACTGTCTTTTGTTCTTAGAATGCTCTAAATTTTATAATGAATACTTTTTTCTTAATTTCTCTTTTGTAGAAATATTAATTTTTTATACTAACAATTGTTTGAATAAATTTGCAGTTTTCAATTTAAATATTACTCTTTTTTAACTTTTGCGAAAACTTAAAACGAGCTGAAATTTTCCACACTTTCGATATCAGAGTGTATGTTCATATTATTGAGTTAACTCATATAGTAAATTTATGTTTAAATCATGGTTGGTAAGTAGACTGGTGTTATAGTGTCTTTTATAGTAAACGAGGAATAATTACTCTGGAATTTACATCTGAACGATATAGTAGAATTGTATATAATTTGTTGAATTCGAACACAGACTCTGCTTGTAAAAGGCAGCACAACACCTGGGGGCGGGGCAGAAAGCAAAACACATTCCTCGTAAACATTTCAACTTATTTAGATCTGTTGAGGCTATAAGCTATAAATAAAACCCCAATAATATGATGTATAATTAAAAGATTTTATAAAACAAGTAAAGTAAAATAAGATAAATTAAATAGAATGTCAAAATTAAATTATATATAAGTCAAGATATTAGTATATATAAAATGAATCCTTTATTTCAGTAGATATATAAAATTTTTTACCCTAAATACCATATAAGAAATATTGATGATAATATGAAGCAGATTAATGATAATAATGCAATAATGTACCAATATTTGATTAAAAAATATGATATAAAATCCGTTAAAAGAGGGTAAAGTTAAACACTATTGAAATTTTTATAATATAAGTTATCGGGATATATCTGGGCTCATTTGAATGAATGTCTTGGGAACAGATGCATTATAGTCGCCGGTCCCGTCCGCCATGTTTTTTTTGTCGACCAACAGAAAAACGTATGATTTGAAAAGTCGCTAAGTAGAAAAACATGGCGGCGGTCACTTGGCATATTTGAAACACAACATTAACAAAACTAAACTTTAAAAGGAAACAACAGATTAACAATTTAAAATATTATTATAATAAAATTAGCATATTAATCATCATTTTTTACTTTTTTTAAAAAATAAATAACAGATTAGTAATATTTAATATATGTGTCAACAGAGTAAACACAATATATAACATTTTAATAAGCACTAATATTATTAAAAATCTAACATGTGAGGGGGTTCCCCCCCTTGTGCAAAGAACAAAAAAAATGTTCCAAACCAATTAACTTAGAATATCCTGATACATTTTAACTATTTCAAGAAAATGATAAGAACGAAAACAAAAACAAAATGTTCCAAACCAAAACATCTTGTATGATTTAGAATATTTTGATATTTTTTAACAATTTCAAAACCGAAACAACTTCACTTGTCATAACTAAATTAACTAAATCCCAGAAAATGATAACAACAAAAACAAAATGTTCCAAACCAAAACTTCTTGTTTGATTTAGAATATTTTGATATTTTTTAACAATTTCAAAACCGAAATAACTTCACTTGTCATAATTTTTAACAATTTCAAAACCGAAATAACTTCACTTGTCATAACTAAATTAACTAAATCCCACTAACCAAATACATAAAAAAAACTCAAATTCGGAATTCCATCATCCCCACACACGTGCCGTTTTGAATGAAATGCAAATCCAACCTCAGGTCTAAGACTTTCCTGATATTTCTTCACAATGCGACAAATAGTTAAAACCGAAATAAGAACATCCGCCATAACTAAATACCAAAAATAACTTACCTACCTACGACACAACCTACTAATCCAAGTCTGGAACGAAAAGAATATTTAGAACTGAAAATTTCCGTAGATAGCAGGGTAATGACGTCAAAAATCCCGTGCACCAATACCTTCCATATTCCCCTAGAAAAGTTAGGGCATATACAGCAACCTAATTATCGCCCCAAAAATCGCCAAATTTGCCAAACAAAATCGCCAAGTTTGGCGAGAAAAAAACCCGGCGGCTATAATGCATCTGTACTATGTCTTGTATATAGTTTATTGATTTATATATATATATATATATATATATATATATATATATATATATATATATATATATATATATATATATATATATATATATATAAGAAGAAATTAATAATACATAGTCCTTCGGAATACCATACCAGACTTTTAAAAAGAGATAAAGAATGAAAATAGGGAATGATGTTGCCAATGACCTTGAGGAGTTGTGACCTCACACTCAATTTAAACTTAATAGTAATGATTGTGTGTATCGATTCTTTAAATAATCGAATATCTTAATACTTAAATAAAGTTGTTAGGGTTATCTGTCATGTTGTGTTGTGCTTGGTGTAGTTTTTGTGGTTTTGCTTCGTGTTTTTTAGTCTTCCATTTTTGACTTCTTACTGGTCGTACGATGTTGTGACTTCCATGAGTGTTGTTGCAACATAAAACTAGTTTAAATGGAGTGTGGCAGAGCCATAGCCAGAAATTATTTTTGGAGGGGCACCAAGGGAGAAAGACACCTTTATTGTCTGTGAATGATACTTCAATTAATGAAAGGGAAAGCACTGTATTTCCGGAATACAGTGCTGTATTTCCGGCCAGCGGCCCAGCAAGACTTTTATGGTCTCAGTGGTTTTTTTCTAAGAAAATAACCGTCCATGTTCATGAAAAACTAGGCAAATAGCACATACACACACAGTCGTGGGACTTTGTCTAACTACAAAATAGTCTTTCAAAATTTCGGGGGGGGCAGTCCCTCAAATCCCTCCCCCTGCCTAAGGCCTTGGAGTGTGATGGCACGACTCCTCACGGTCGTTGGCAACATCATTCCTTATTTTCATTTTTTTATGGCGACAGATTCCGAGGCACTTAGCTATTGTATTTTTAAGTTATACGTGTATATTGACTACTAGATGTAGAATTGACTTATGATAGCAGATTGTATTTGAAAGTCGGGGGTCGGTTTTTTTTTTTTTTTTTTTTTTTTGTTTTTTTTTTTTTTTTTTTTTTTTTTTTGAGGGAGGGTGAGGAGGATAGTAATTGGTATTTTATCTAATTTAATACTCTTGTGTATACACAATCTCATATACAACAGGAGCTCAATTTTTCTAAATGCAACTAACTAGTTGCTTCCTTGAATATTAAGATTTTTCTTTTCTTTGTTTGTTATGTGTTTTTTACAGATGATTTTAAAGCTTTATTTCCTACATACACCTGCCCTTCAAAGTTATTTTCAACTTCATACTTCGTGAAATATATTAAAAATGTGAGTATATTCTAGAAATACAGTTTGTTTAGTTCTTATCTTGTAGCTTTTGAACTCCTGTTTCCACATGTGAAAGTAAAGAAACACAATTAATTAAAGATGACATCTGTACTTTATTCGTAGCCCCAAAATCCAGTTTCCGGGAATGAAGGGGGTGGGGAGAATGGAACAGTCCATTTTCCATTTTCACCTGATGAAAACTTTAGGACTTGGATAGAAAAATTATCTGGTCATATAGTCTTTAAATAGTTAAATTGTTTCTTCATTTTTCAATATGTAGGAAATATTTTTATGTCAATACATAAGAATGGAATGTATAAAAAGTTAAATTGTTTCTTCATTTATATATATATATATATATATAACATATATATTATTTTTTTTTTTTTTTTTTTTTAGGAATTATTTTTAGGTCAATACATTGATTTCTTATATGAAATTCTGACATTTCTATTGTTAATTTGGCTATTAATAATTTAAATAAATTCTAAAGTCTGATACCCAGATTTATTTTAATTTATATTAAAAGCGTATAGTGAACATTTTGAAAGAACGTATAAAGAGTTAAATTGTTTCTTCTTATTTCATGTTTTTCAATATTTAGGAAATATTTTATGTCAATACATTGACTTCTCGTATGAAATTCTGACATTTCTATTGTTAATTTGGGTATTAATAATTTAAATAAATTCTAAATTCTGATACCCAGATTTACTTTTATTTATATTAAAATCGTATAGTGAACATTTTGAAGGAACGTATAAAGAGTTAAATTGTTTCTTCTTATTTCATATTTTTCTCTACTTATGAAATATTTTATGTCAATACATTGACTTCTCGTATGAAATTCTGACATTTCTATTGTTAATTTGAGTATTAATAATTTAAATAAATTCTAAATTCTAATGCCCAGATTTATTTTAGTTTATATTAAAGTGTTTAGTGAAATTTTGAAGGAATGTTTAAAGATTTAAATTGTTTCTTCATATTTCATTTTTTTCAATATTTAAGAAATATTTTTATGTCAGTACATTGACTTCTCATATGAAATTCTGACATTTCTATTGTTAATTTGGGTATTAATAGTTTAAATAAATTCTAAATTCTGATGCCCAGATTTATTTTAGTTTATATTAAAGTGTTTAGTGAAATTTTGAAGGAACATATAAAGATTTAAATTGTTTCTTCATATTTCATTTTTTTCAATATTTAGGAAATATTTTTTTGTCAGTACATTGACTTCTCATATGAAATTCTGACATTTCTATTGTTAATTTGGGTTTTAATAATTTAAAAAAATTCTAAATTCTAATGCCCAGATTTATTTTAGTTTATATTAAAGTGTTTAGTGAGATTTTGAAGGAAAGTATAAAGATTTAAATTGTTTCTTCATATTTCATTTTTTTTTCAATATTTAAGAAATATTTTTATGTCAGTACATTGACTTCTCATATGAAATTCTGACATTTCTATTGTTAATTTGGGTATTAATAGTTTAAATAAATTCTAAATTCTAATGCCCAGATTTATTTTAGTTTATATTAAAGTGTTTAGTGAACATTTTGATGGAATGTATAAAAATTTGGTTAAACTCAAAAAATCTTTTAAAATTAACAAATGTTTCATAAATTATGAAATTTTTCAAACTAAAATTAATTTTCATGCATAATACAATTTTTCAAAATTTTTCAAAAATATGTTTTAACTTTAGATTTTATTTGTTATAATATTCTATTCAAATGCCCGGGTAAAAATTTTGAAATCTTTGAAATAGTATAACAATTTCCTTTTAATTAAAAGGTTATTGTTGTATTTCCTTGTATTTCAAATATTGTCTTGATTTCAATAAAAGATTTTTATGTGAATAATTTAATTATACTTCATATGTAAACGAACATTCCTAATTCTAAATTAAGAATTTATAACGTCATTTTACAACGTCTTCATGTTTGTAGTGATCACTACATACATGAAGTAAATACGAACAGAAAGCTGTTTTAAATATATTCATATGAATTATTTTGTGGATATTTTATGCTTAATGACGTATTTCATCTAAACTTCAACTAACCTTTATTTCCATGATGGTTTCGTAAATAAATGAAGAATGTAAATAATCACATTTATGTTTATAATATGGATAATCTATTAATAACATTAGAAGCGTCTTTGAAATATGTTAGGTTATTAGTAAAGCTTCTATATGTTAATAAATTTCTATAACATGTTTGTTTTAAATATTTTGAGAAATACCATGAACAGTATTCCTGTTATATTGTTACATTTCTTTCATCACCTAGATTTTTCCGTCATAAACGTTCTTTTTTCAATAAAGGAATATAAATGAAAGTCTGTATGACTAAAAGAAACTTTATTATTTTACGATAATTAATATTTCATCTCCCTTCACACAAAATTCACGCGTTACTGTTTTTATTGATGCAACTTAACTGAAAGTTAGAGAACTAATCCTTTCATTAATTTACTACGATCCAAATTCCTCTGTCCCATTTCAAACATTTAGTGCTCTCAAATGAAGAACTTGGGCAAATTTCCAAATTCACTGCTTCGTGTTTGCCGTGTAGTAAAGAAAGTACATTTATTAATCATGCAATTCATGACATAAGACATATTATGCTTAACTTTCTTATATTTACTTAGTACAGTGTTTGGTATAAATTACGTGATTTAAATTAAATCAAGGAGGAAATTCGTATGCTTGATTTTATTTGATGATTTTAATGAATTAGGTACTCTTATAATATTTACTGAGAAACTAGTGTTTAATTTTATAAGTATGCTTATGATTAAGTGGAGATATGTGTAATATTTAAACTGTAAATTAAAAGTATTTGATATTATGAAGAAGTATTAAACGTAACTTTTCGATAATTAGTTATTTATGTCTAAATAAATTATTTTTATTTAAAGAAACTAGTGTTCAATTTTATAAGTATTCTTATGATTAACTGGAGATTGGAGATACGTGTAATGTTTAAACTGTAAATGAAAAGCATTTGATATTATGAAGAAGTATTAAACGTAACTTTTCGATAATTAGTTATTTATGTCTAAACAAATTATTTTTATTTACTAAGATACTAGTGTTTAATTTTATAAGTATTCTTATGATTAACTGGAGATATGTATAATGTTTAAAGAGTAAATGAAAAGTATTTGATACTATGAAAAAGTATTAAACGTAAGTTTTCGATAATTAGTTATTTATGTCTAAATAAATTATTTTTATTTACTCAGAAACTAGTGTTTAATTTTATAAGTATCCTTATTAACTGGGAATATGCGTAATGTTTAAAGAGTAAATGAAAAGTGTTTGATATTATGAAGAAGCATTAAACGTAACTTTTCAATAATTAGTTATTTATGTCTAAATACATTATTTTTAATTACTCAGAAACTAGTGTTTAATTTTATAAGTATCCTTATTAACTGGGAATATGCGTAATGTTTAAAGAGTAAATGAAAAGTATTTGATATTATGAAGAAGTATTAAACGTAACTTTTCAATAATTAGTTATTTATGTCTAAATAAATTATTTTTAATTACTCAGAAACTAGTGTTTAATTTTATAAGTATTCTTATGATTAACTGGGGATGTGTGTAATATTTAAAATGTAAATGAAAAGTATTTTAAAAGTATTATGAAGAAATATTAAACATAACTTTTCGATAATTAGTTATTTACGTCTAAATAAATTACTTTTGAACTTTTTCCATTTAGTCTCTATGATTCAAATACATAAAAAATATATAAATAAAGAGTGAATAAAATTTTAATTTGTTGCTTTATAAATTCCTCAGCTGTTGTACTAAAGAACTAATTCAAACTGTAAAGATAGCAAAAACACTGATTTTGAACTGTTACAAATATTAATTTAGTAAGTGTGATTCAAAGACTGGTTCATGCATTACCCATTTTAGCCAATATTTCATCTAAAGGAGAACTGACTTAGAAAGAGGCTGCTATATTGAACGAGAATTGATTCTGATTTGGTTGATTTGGTTTGGAGCACTACGGTCTACCATTTTGCAACACGAGGGCTAACAAAACCGGAACCAACTGCTTACAGCCCATTCCGAACGGCTGCGAACATCCATTCTACAGTGAGATTCGAACCCACGAACTCCGGTACCGGTTATCAGCCCTCGAACCACTCGACCATAGTTCTTACAGAACGATGTCCGTGGGTTCGAATCTTACTGGGGCATCGATATTTGTAGCCTTTCGAAATTGGTTTTAAACAGTAGGTCCTGGTTTCGTAAGCCCTGGTGTTTCAAAAAAGTGGACCGTAGTGCTCCCAACCAAATCAAAATCAAAGCCTGGTTCAATAAAGCAGCCTCTTACTAATTCAACTCTCTTCCAGATGAAATATTTGGCAAAATTGATGATTAATTATAGCAATTTAAAATTATAAGATTAAAAATGTTTATAGCACTATACATTAGGGGTTTTGTACTATATAAATAAAACTTGATTAGTGTCAAACATATATTTGTTCCATAAAATTGCGATCATAATTTTTTAAAAATAATTTACTGAAATGTGAAAAAATTAGGGAAACATGAGACCAAATAAACTTTTATACAATTCATTAAATAATTTGTTTTTAATTATTATCATGGAAATTGAAGAAAAGTTAATACATTAGAAATTTTAAAATAATATTTTGTATGCAGGATGTATTTAATTAAACTTTTCTAACTTAAAGTTGCCTACAGTCAAAACTATCGATCAGAAATTTATTAAATGTTGTGTACAACATAATAAAGGGATGATAATTTGTTATGGCAATTAAAAGAATTAACTCCAAATTTTTCTATTGAGGTTTGATTTATGATAAATTACTCATTTAGTCAAAAATTATTCTAATTTAAAAAATATTACAACAATGGTTCAACACAACAACTGTTATTTTCAGGTACCGTTTGAAACCGTCAGAGTGAATGTTCCACATTTGACCAAAGTGTGTCCGGGGAAATTCTGAAAGCATGTCGTGAAAAGCTGTCTTTCAGATTAGGCATAATTCTGGGTTTATCAAGTCTGAAAAATTATTTTAATTCGCCCCGCCCCTAAAAAAGCCAAAATTTGCATGGGTTAAGGTCTGGTGATCGGGCTGGCTGTCCATTAGCTTTCCTATTGATAACTTTTCAAAAATCCCTTTACAGAAGGAGGTAATCATCAGCCTTCTATTTTCTAATGTGTCTTTTATTTAAGAAACGAAAGACACATTAGTTCACGTTTCTTAAACGAGACATTCACCCAGTATTGAAATTACGGGCAAGAAGATTTAGTTTCCATTGGTTTGGATCGCAAATGCCAAATGCTTGCAACACCACAGCTTAGAAGACCTAGATTCACAATTTAAAGATGATAGTACTTGACATCATGCCATATAAACTTGTCTTCTCAAAATTATGGTCTTTAACCCCTTGAATATGACGCCCGAACTCAGTTCAGGCACGAAAATGAGCCATATTTGAAATGCCCGACCTGAGTTCGGGCAAGAGAAAAATCGATGTTTCAGTTCCGTGAAGGCAGAACACAGTTTTTCAAGTCATTTTTCAATAAATGGCAATAATTTCTCAAGAAAAGTTCGGCAGTTTCATACCATTTGTCGCTATTTCTCGGATACTGTAAAGGATTTGTGAAATTCAATTGAATCTGAAGGATGTGGAATTCATGACAGTTGATATACATAATAATATTCTTGTATTGCTTTATTATATTTTTCTTGAAAATGTCATTTGATTTGTTTTACTGTAATTCAAGCAATAATTACAGTAATCCGTAAACATTTCCCATGTATGTGAACATATTGAATATAGTAGTTATTGCGTTTAAAATTTTGTATTTTTAAAAAACATTTCTAACATTTTAATAATAATAACTAGCAAAATTAAAACGAAAAAAAATTAATTTTTGGCATGTTTTTCTCAATTCTATTCAACCTGCAAGGGTTAAATAAATGTATTATAAAATATTGTGAACTTATAAGAGGGTTACTCTGAAATGTTTAAGATATGAGCAGACAAGAATTTACAAAATAAAAATAACTATTTAATTTTAAAATACAAGGTATTTTAACACAGGAGACGATTTTTACTGACTTATTTCAACTTGTTTAGAGTAGAATAAATTTTAAACAGAAGAGAAAAAGGAGTTGACGAGAGAACATTTTCGTGCTATGATTTTCTACGATTTTATAGCAGGATTAAATCAAGAAGAATGCTTTCAACGGTTGCAATTGACATTTGGTAATGAATCTCTAGCTCGTGCTACTGTATTTAGATGATTTAAAGAATTTAGCAGAGGTCGAAAATTTCTTCTGGATGAATAACACATAGGAAGGCCGCAGTCGGCAGTAATCACGAATAATGTGTCTGCCATACGAAAAATGCTAATGGAAGATAATTGCTGTACCTATCAAATTATACAGAAGATAACATTGGATTCGCAGCCATACACAAAATTATTAATGAAGAATTACATATGAAAAAAGTAGTTTGCCGTTGGGTTCCCCATAAAGAAAATGAGCTCCAAAAAACGGAGCCTGTCAGAATCACAAAAGAAACACTTAAATTACTAAATGATGGTGGCCCTCGCATCATTTCTAAAATTGTAACGGGTGATGGAATGTACATACCGTTTTTTGACGTTCCAACAAGTCAAGTAAGCAAAGTATTGGTTTTTGAAGAGGACCCCACGCGGTCAATGGTGAAAAGACAACGCGCACTGAAAAAAGTGACGTATGCCGTTTTCTTCAAGGATTGGACAAAGTCATCAAGTTGGAAGGACAGAATACAGTAACAGCAAACTGGTATACCGCTAAATATCTTCCACAAATTCTACAGGAAGTGAATGTTAGGGGACTAATGCTTCACCATGACAATGCATCTTCACATACAGAAGGATTAACAGTTGAGTTTCTTGAATAAAAACAAATTAAAGTTATAGAATATCAGCCGTATTCACCTGATGTATGAATTTTGGTTTAATGTAAAAAATAACTTAGGTGGATGTTGTTTTCATTCAGAAGAAGAGATTGATGCGGCTATAAATGCATTTTTTCATCTATTCCGAGAAATGAGTGTCTTGAGGCATTTAATCTGTGAAAAATCCTTTGACAAAAGTGCATTGATGCTTTAGGAGCCTACTTTGAACACGCCTTAAACTTTTTAAGTTTAACTTTAAAACCCTAGTTGTATCTCAAAAATTTCAGAGTGACCTTCATATGTAGTTAAAAGTGACTTTGAAAAATTGATTCCATTATGAAACAGTTAATCAGCTAACAGATAGTCGCTAAAGAAAATAAAACTAGAACAAACTTAATTCAATTGTTTTTATTTCTTTGCAAAATGTCATGCAGTTTTGTCAAGACATACAATGTACATTCAAACAGGACATTACATATTAAATAACAAAAATGCAAAATCATTATATAACTCTTTTTTTAAAAACTTCACAGTGTGTAGGAGGAAATTAAAAAATGCATCAAAGACAGCAAAAATTATTATAATTTCTAATTTTGATAAATAATCTAAAAGAAATTATCTTATTTTCACGCTCAATGAAACACTAAGATATGTCCCTTTTTATACATAAATCTAATTTTTTTTCTCTTCTTTGTCTATTTCTTTTGTATAAAATATTAAGCTCTTCATATGTGCTGTAGAGTACAATTATCCTTTCAAAATGTTCAAATAGTATTTTTCTTTTACTTTCACGGCATTTTATGACAAAAATTTATATTTTTTTAGGAATAAGAAAAAATTCCTCACCACGCCATACAAATTTGATAAAATATTTCTTTTTTCACTTTCAAAGAATTTTTTTTAAGACTTGCCGTTGGGCAAAATCAAACAGAAAAAACAAGATGTATGTAACATTAAAATTTAGTGAATAACAGATTCATTATTTTTCGTGAAAAAACTATTTCTTAATGAGAATGAACATTTTTATTTCCATACATAAAAAAACGTAATATATAAAATATTTTTTTTATTATGAAAATTGTGTAATTTAAATTTAATAGGAAATGGAATAGTAATAACAAAAAAGAAAAAAATGTTGACATCTAGATAAAATAAAAATTAATAAAACTGCAGTTTTATAAAATTAGTTTCAATTCATCAATTTGTTTTTATTCGTAATAAATATTTTATATAAGATATTTATTACGAATAATTATTCGAGTTAGGAATATTACGAATATTTATTAGAATAATTACAAATGTTATATAAAATTCATAATTATTCATTTTTTATATAAAATTCGTAATTATTCATTTTTTTATATAAAATTCGTAATTATTCAAATTTTATATAAAATTCGTAATTATTCTCAGCATTTACCAACTAAAACAGTAATACAATAATAACTTCATGGAAATGTATTTTATATATTGTCATGATTACTTCATGATTTTGATTTTGTTGATTTAATGATAAACGTAAATAACAAAAGTCAATCTTCCAAGTTACTCTTTAAATTCACAGCACAAATATATATATTTATATATGAAAAATTTCTTTTATATATGTTAGAAAACATTTTGACACTTATACGAAAATAAAATGATTTAAGTTTATCATACTTTTTACTATTTTTTTTTACGTTTAGTTAATGTTAAATTATTCATAAGAAATGCAGTACTTTCTGTTCTTTTGCATGAAATTTTTTCACTCTCGATTATAAATAAACTTGCTTTATAGATCAGTGAACTAGAAAATAAAAACATTAGTTTTACTTCTCGATTTTATCATTTTCTTACAATTAAATATTTAAAAATTATAGAACAGTATTAAAAAAATCATGCATGCAAAATTGCGTATATTAAGGAGCATTTGGTAAAAGTTTCTTTTTTTGTCTTAAAACAATTATTTGCTTAAATATTTAATAGGTTAGAATGAAGAAAATATGTAAAAATGAAAAAAATATTTCTGTTTGAGTAAGTTGAAATCTATCTAAAGTGTTTTCAAAAAAGCTCAACGAAATATTTTAATACTGAAAAAAATTAAGAGATTTTCTTTGGTTTCTTGATTTTTCTCGTTCTATTAATTTAATGAAAGAAGTACTTGACAGTCCTTAGATTTAAAAATATTTTTCCTTTTAATTCAAGGATTAAAATGTCATTTTGGTTTTCTTTAATAATTTTTAAAACGATGTGAAATATTTTACTACAGGGTATTGGAATTGGGTGAATGCATTATACTTTTTTCTTCAAAATTAATGTAACGTCAATGGATGTATAAATAAATGTGTAATATTTTTTTAAAACTCACTTCTATAAGAAACCAAAATCTATAAAAAAAATCAAAGCCTATATATTACTTTCAATCTTTCACGATCATACATCTACATTAACATTACATGTTAGCTTAGAAATGATAGTGAAAATACGATATTAAAGTGCCGCATATGCTTTTTCCTCTTTGGTTTTAAGAAGATTCATCACTTTTAAAATATTTCAAAAGGTGTATAATTGAGTTTTTCTTTCAGTTACTATATATATGACATGGTCCAGTGTTAAGGCGAATGGAATAATTAGTCCCTCTTAGTAAAAACGCTTCTTTATTTAACATGGACTTTCTGTTTCAGGCATGGCTTGCGTCATTTTTATTTAATCGTGGAGAAGCTAAACGTCGAAAGATGTTGACAGCTCCATGTCCTCTTGCTAACTGATCTTCTCGCTTGATTAGTCATCAACTTTCTTTGCAATATCTCTACACCTGACCGCATTACTCTAAAAGGTTACACAAGCGTGGATCTTTTTCATTTATTTTATTTTGATAAAAGAATTCCCTTTTTAAAATCGTTTAAAACTCACGTAATTTCCAACTACCCCTTTTTTAGACCTGACATATATATGTTTTATTGACTTTTCAAAATGCTTGAAATTTTTAGCATTTGTTTTCTGAATCTAATTAAGTATTGTCTACAGTTTATTTTGCTTAAAAGTACAAATTGTTTTATAAAAAGTAATAAACTCTTGTTTTAAAATGTATAAATATTTTCTGAAACACTGCTCGCATATTTTAGTAACAGAGAATTTTATGATTTTTTCTGTTTTGTTAATCGTAAGCATTCTGTTAAATTCTCCACGTTATTTAATTCTAAAATAAAGTTAGAAATTTTACATCAGAAAGAATTTTTAGAATAGCTAAAATGATAATTAAAACCAAGATTTTAAAAAATTTAAATACTAGAAAAATAAAAAGTAAAAACAGTCAATAAAGATAGTGGAGTTCATTTACGTTTTTTTTTTTTTTTTTACTTATAATTATTTAGGCCCTTTTCGGATTTTTAGTGCAATTTATTTATTTTTAAAACATATATTTCTATTTTTTCAAAATATTTAACTTTATCGTTTCTGATCATTATTATTCAATAAACAAAAATTTATAAAACCTAATCTAAATTAATAAAAATTATTTTTATGTTTAAAACTTATCATTTAGGCCCTTTTTGGATTTTTAATACAACTTATTTATTTTTAAAATATATATTTTTATTTTTTTCCAAAAATTTTTAATTTTTTCGATCTTGATCACTATTATTCTACATTTTCGGCTTTTTTCGTACGGATGTTACTGGCGACAAAAATATTTTATGTTTTTCTATCCCTAAACTCTCTACTCTTTAGTTTTGTGTTATGAACTCACGAATCCACCATTCTATCTCTTTGCTCTTTTATGTGTTTATATTTTCGCTCGTTGTCATTTTTGTGCTTACTGACAGAAACCTCTGGATTGAAGGGCTCTGCCCATATGGTCCAGTCGCATCACCACCTTTGAAGCCTTTGAATATATGTTTTTTTTACGTTTATTTATCATTATTTAGGCCCCTTTCGGATTTTTAGTGCCATTTATTTATTTTTTAAAACATATATTTCTATTTTTTCAAAATTTTTATCCTTATCGTTTCTGATCATTATTATTCAATAAGCAAAAATTTATAAAACCTAATCTAAATTAATAAAAATTATTTTTATGTTTAAAAATTATTATTTAAGTCCTTTTCAGATTTTTAATGCAATTTATTTATTTTTAAAACATATATTCTTATTTTTTCCAAAATTTTTAAGTTTTTCAATCTTGATCACTATTATTCTACATTTTCGGCTTTTTTCGTACGGATGTCACTGGCCACAAAAATATTTTTGTTTTTCTATCCCTAAACTCTCTACTCTCTAGTTTTGTGTTATGAACTCACGAATCCACCCTTCTATCTCTTTGCTCTTTTATGTGTTTATTTTTCACTCGTTGTCATTTTTGTGCTTACTGACAGAAGCCTCTGGATTGAAGGGCTCTGCCCATATGGTCCAGTTGCCACACCATCTTCGATGCCTTTGATTTATGTTTTTGTAATGTACTTATTTTGAATCTTTTATTGTACTTATTTTGAATCTTATTTTGAAGAAAAGTTAAATGTTACATTCCTTCAATTTAAAAAAGGATTATTAAGGATGCATTCTGATGACAAATCCGTAATGCAGTCCATTTTAAAAGACCTAAAATTAATAAAGCATTCTAGAAATGAAAATAAAACCTTTTGAACAGTTTAAAAGTGATGTCTCCCTCAACAAACATAAAGTGTTCACATTTCAAACAAAACCAGTTAACATCTCACATAAAAATTTGAACGATATCAAAACAAACAAGCAGGTTCCGTGCATTCCTGACGTTTTATAAACGAGAAGCCCCGATTGGTGAAACAGCATTTAACAATAGGATTGCTGTCCTATAGTCGAGGCTCATCCTCCTTTTTTGCTGCTTCTGTAGGACGGATTTTGGACGAAAGCTGGTTCTTGAGCTCGCCTGGGGCATCAGCATGCCCAATTCTTTTTTGACAATTACCAGCGGTCATCCACCTGGTGATGGGGAGTTGTAGGCAGTTCAGCGAAAGACGGAAGTCTGCATTCTATACGGTCGTTTCTCCGCGGGATTTCTTGAGCTGACTGACAAAAAGGGAATAGGTGAAGGACTGACCTCATTTAGAACTAGAATATTTTACATTATACAACATATAAAATAACTACTAATCAATTTTTAAATTACTTATCTATGAAATTTCATCCATGAATTTGTGACCAATTTTGTTCATTTATAAAATTCCTGAACATTTCGTAGCATAGACATTGCGAAAATGAAAATTTCTTGAAAACAGGAACTCCAGTTATTCAGTGGAAGGATAGAAGGATACTTACATGGAAGATGTGGATATTTCAGTGAAAGGGATTACTCGTTTTTGAATAGCAGAATCAATCAATCAATCAGATGTTCTCATTTAGAACTAGAATATTTTAGATTATTCATAATTTAAAATAACTACCAATCAGTTTTTAAATTACTTATCACTGAAAATCTATCAATAAATTTGTGACCTGCATAAATTTTGTCCATTTATGAACAAAAGTGACATTACTGAATGCTGTGTACTGATTACTGAACTAATGTTTACGACATTACTTAAAATTGTATAGCACAGGCATTGCGAAAGTCAAAATTTCTTCAAAACAGAAACTTTAATTATTCAGTGGAAGATTACTTGCGTAAAGGAAGATGTTAATCATTCCAGTGAAAGTGATTACTTGTTTTTAAATAGCAGAATTAATCAATTAGATGTCCTCATTAACTCGAATACTTTAGATTATACACCATTTAAAATAACTACAAATGTGTTTTTAAATTACTTGTCAATGAAATTCAACAATGAATTCGTAACCTGACTAATTCTTTTCCAAATACTGAAATGGATATTGTTGAAAATTTCATACCTTAAGCATTTCGAAACTCGAAAGGGTACTTGCATGATGGAAGATAGTATTTCAGTGAAAGGGATTACTCGTTTTTGAATAGCAGAATCAATCAATCAATCAGATGTTCTCATTTAGAACTAGAATATTTTAGATTATTCATAATTTAAAATAACTACCAATCAGTTTTTAAATTACTTATCACTGAAAATCTATCAATAAATTTGTGACCTGCATAAATTTTGTCCATTTATGAACAAAAGTGACATTACTGAATGCTGTGTACTGATTACTGAACTAATGTTTACGACATTACTTAAAATTGTATAGCACAGGCATTGCGAAAGTCAAAATTACTCAAAGACAGAAACTCCAGTTACTCAGTAGAAGGATACTTACTTGATGGAAGATGTTAATCATTCCAGTGAAAGTGATTACTTGTTTATGAATAGCAGAATCAATCAGTCAGATGTCCTTATTTAGAACTGGAATATTTTAGATTACACAACATTTAAAATAACCACAAATAAGTTTTTAAATTACTTTTAAATTTTATGAAAATTTATCCATGACTTTGTGACCTTCATAACTTTTGATAGTTTATGAAGTTACTGAGAATTTCATAGAATAGGCATTATGACAGTCAAAATTTCTTCAAACCAGAAACTCCAATTATTCAGTGGAAGGATACTTACATGATGGAAGATGTTAAATAAGATGCAATGAATTAACCAACATTTGTTATAATTTTAACCACATTATCTAGGGCATTTTTTTCTTAAGTTTTACTTTGATAATTGATTATGTTATTCAAAAACAAGTAATCATTTTCACTGGAAGGCTCAACAAACCGGAAGTTTTCTCTGCGGAAGGATACTTACGTGATGGAAGATGTTAAATCAGAAACAATGAAGGAAATGTCCACAATATTTGTTATAATTTTAACCACATTATCTAGAGCATTTCTTCTCATGTTTTACTTTGATAATTGATTATGTTATTCAAAACCAAGTAACCGTTTTCACTGGAAGGCTTATGAAACCGGAACTTTTCTCTGGGGAAGGATACTTACATGATGGAAGATGTTAAATCAGAAACAATGATGGAAATGTCCCCAACATCTGTTACAATTTTAACCACATCATCAAGGGCATTGTTTTTCTCATGTTTTACTTTGATAATTGACTTTGTTATTCGAAAACAAGTAATCATTCTCACTAGAAGGCTCAACAAGAAGTTTTCTTTTTCTGACCACGTCATCATTCAAAACTTGCAGAAAGCTATGTGAATGATATGCAGATACAATATATGTATAAATGCCTTCTAAAATAGTGTCTTGTTCATGATCTAATATGACGAAGCTAGAATACCATTTAAAAAACTGATGTAACAAAGCCAATATATATATATTTATTTATTGCTATATGGCACCATATATCATAAATACGGCAGACTATTTGACATTAATTACATAGCTCGTGGTTTTGAAGTCTTGCTATTTGACAAGAGAAAAGAACCACTTGTATTGTCTTAGTACATAACGTATGTTAGTACAAACCAGTACTGTTTTGAAGAGCAATTGTGCTGAAATTTTGAGGCTGTTTACTTTAAAACCATTATAAGCATTCCAAAATGTGGAACCATTCTTTCGATGAATTTTACAGGTATATTAGCAACAATCTTACTTTATTCTACAGCGTAGGCAATATCAATGTACCCTCTTTTCCATATAATGTCAACCGGCTAAGTCGTAAAAGACTGTTAAAATTTATTTTCAGAACTGTACCACCTATCTTCATATTTTTTCGAGTTTATAAATTAAGGAAACAAAGAACATAAGTTATCAAATATAATATACTACAGTTTTTGAATAACTTTTGACCACTGACAAAATGCAATTTTTTTTTAAGATGTAAACAAGTTGGATTCATCTGAACAAAATGTAATAAGTAAAACAGAAATTGAATTATTACCTAATACCAAATTCAATATTTTAATGAATGTTAAATAATTTACTACTAACTGTCAATCAAATACTACGCATTTTTATTCAAAAGAAAATGTATTTACTTCACGATACTTCAAAAGCATTTTATATTTCCTAGTTAATACAAGTGAAGTTAATAATTTCAAAATACATTTTCCTCCACTGTAACTAATTATTTATCCAGGCATAAAATTATGCATACATACATACAAACACAAGAAGCACATGTGGATAGACAGATAATTATATATATATATATATATATATATATATATATATATATATTATATATATATATATATATATATATATATATATATATATAGAATACCCTTTCCCATTAAGGAAACAATTTTTTTAACTGAATATTAGAAAAAAGGTTATAAAAATATTTAAAAATATATGCAAGCAGGGAGCATAAAAGCTGTGTCACTAAACAGTAAAACATTTTCATCGGCTAGACATATTTGGCGATAGCTTTTGAATTTTTTTTCTTATGTTAGACGGATCTAACAGACAAAATGCGGTTATATAAAGGGCTAATGGATTCTCTAAGGGAAAATCGATTTTTAAAACGAATGTCATTATGCCCCATTAAAACAAGATGTCTCTATGCTGGTTTGGGGAATACTTATTAGCATCATCTAGAGGAAACCTGTACATAAAATAAGAGAATATTTCTGAACTTGTAATTAAACTGTTTAAAAAATATTAATCTATAAAAGCATGAATGTGAACAAAAAACTTCAAACTTACACAAGGAGAGACTTAGATTATTATTTATAGAAATGTAATTTATTCTTCGTTTTTCTTCGATAATTTATTGTGATACTTTTTCCAGAAAGTTTTTTTAAATTTCTTAAAAATGGGAATTATATATAATTAACGTATGTACAAATACGATTTATGAGTCTTGTGACTGAATATAGCGTTATAATCAAGACTTGGACCAAATAGATAAAGAGACAACTGTTAGAGAGAACATTGATTTTGTTGTGGATTACTCGCTGTAACAAATGAAAGCTTACTTGCACAAAGAAATAATGGATAAATGGCAAAATCTTTGGAATGACGAGGAGAGGGGACGGAATACATTCCAGTACTTTCCTAAGGTCAGTGAACAGCGGTTAGAAGGTAACTTCTACTTGAACCAGATCTTAACTGGTCATGGAGCCATCCCGTCAAACCAGAGTAGGTTCTATGGTAAGGCTGCAAGATGGTGGTGTAGAGTTTGTGAAGGAACTGTTGAATACCTCATCTATGAATATAGCGTGATACAGGATATTAGGGAGTCTCATTTCCCACTAAACTCATAGCAAGTTAAACTATTTATGTTCCTCTGCCATGTCACGCAGAGGACTGATTTCAATTATTGAATTTTTTTCTTAAGTTTTCTATGAATTGGTGATTGTGATCTTCATCTGTGTATTCTATATAAGTTCATGTTGTATTTCTATTATTGTAACTTTGTATTGTACTGTTCATCTTTGTAGGATTGTTTAAATAAAGAGCTGATGGCTCTATGTCACTGGTTGTTTCAGTGGATGGAGTTCGGTGACCTGGTTCGGTGTAGACTCAAATTTGGTTAGAAAAAAATCCATATGTTTGGTATTGGGCTCGATTGTTGTCTCGGTGATGTGTCATTTTCCGTATGGCTTCTGCCGGGGCGTAGTAAAAAGTGACTTATGAGTCTTCTGAATATAAATCATATACCTAAGAAACAGAATGTTTCTTCCAGTCCCAAAAGAAAGCTTTGAATACGAGAACTAGATTAAAATGATATTTGGGATAAAGATATGTATTTCTTTCCCGACTTCTAAGGACGAAAGTAAACAGTTATAAATGTTGACTGATTCCAGAGATGGTACCGGTGAATGATAAGGAAAGTGAACCTGGAATGTAAAATTCAATTATCCCCTGCCTGTGGTAACCGAATTTAGTTCGGGCAACGCAAATACGCCAATTTTGGAATGCCCGACCTCAGTTCGGGAATGAAAAAAGTGGTATTTCAATTCTGTGAAGACCAAAATCGTTTCATCTAATGCATAATATTTCATTTGCTATTTTTTCAATAGATAGAGATAATTTTCCGCGAAACATTCGGCAGTTTTGTGCCATTTGTTGCCATTTCTAGGATACTGTATAGGATTTGTGAAATTCGAAGGAATCTGAGCAACATAGAATTCTTGACAGTGGATATAGATAACAGCATTGTCGTATTAGTTTATTATATTTCTCTTGAACATTATGTCATATTATTTTGGTATAATTTGAGAAAAAATTACTCTAATCCATTAACATATATGTGAAGATATTTAAAATAGCAGTTATTTCGTTTAATTTTTTCTCAAAAATAACCTATTTATAACATTTGAATAACAATAATGAAATTAAAGAAAAAAAATTCCATTTTTAGCATGTTTTTCTCAATTATATTCCACAGGTAAGGAGTTAAGTACTAAGCCTCATTCCTCTATTCATTTATTTCATCCTATAAAACCATTTACAACTAACCGAAAAGAATATCTGGAACAAATACGGGGAAGACCTATTGCCCGAATATAATTTTAGAAAGTAGAGTGATGTTCTTAGCTCACTACAGTAGATCTTGCAATAACTGTGTAATTGACAATTTTTAGTTCCATGAGAAAAATGTATCTTTCCAATTAAAGACTATTTTTAATGAATATGACAATACCAATGAATCTACATTATTTAAATTTGCCTTGTAATGGCAACAAAAGCATTTCTTCTAATTCTATATGCAAATTAGGGAAGAAAAATATTGTAATATTCCAATAAAACATTAAACCCAATCCAACATTTTGAAATAAAATGAAAGTCAAATAAACTTTTATGGATAAAAAATTTGCCGTTTGGTTGAATTATGTTGTGAAGGCTAATATAATTTGACTACACAGTGCAAAAAGAACTATTATAAAATTAAAGACAATAGAATCATCTAGGTCAATGGGTCTGCTACAAAACGGAAGAGATACCGCCCCCCGGTATCTCTTCCGGGGGCGGGGAGTTGATGCTGGAGTGCAGTGAACTTGGTTTAGGCTGTAAGGCGGTGATGGGAACAGGTTTTGGCTTTCAAACTTAATTTTAAAGATACTAAGTAAATTAGTTACACTAATTATCTAATTTACATGATTTTACCAGTAATAAGATAAACTTCGACGGGGTACCAGAAACAGTTATTTTCATTCCCTATCTTCTGCATGAAATTGAGCCGATATCCAGAAAAATATACTTAATGAACAGCATTCGTTTGGTTTGGTTTAGTTTGGAGTGCTAATGTTTACATTTTTAGTAACATGAGGTCTATTGAGACCGACACCTACTTTTTAAAGCTGATTCGAACGGCTACGAATATCTATTCCCTAGTGGTTTGGTTTGGTTTGGTTTGGAGTGCTTCGGTCTACTTTTTGCAACACGAGGGCTAATGAGATCGGGACCTACAGTTTAAAGCCGATTCGACATGGCTACGTACATCCATGTCACTGTGGGATTCGAACCCACGACCTCCGGTACCGAAGGCCGGCACCCTAATCAATCGGCCATCGTATTTCCTAGTGGGATTAATACCCACGAACTCCGGAACAGAAGGTCAATGCCCTAACCATTCGGCTATAGCATTCGTTTGAACTTTTCTTCATGTCTCAGTAACAAAAACATGATTTGTAACTATATTGAAGAAAATTACTTAAACAATTTATCTTTTATAAGTGAGCACTTCTCCTACCCTACAATTCAAATTATGGGATTTTAACAAAGGGGGAAGGCGTTGAAGACATTTTCCGTCCATAGGTGGGAGGTAACTTAAAAAAGGTTGGGAATCACTGGTCTAGGTTATATTAAACTATGATTTGTGACAGGAATTAAGACATACAGGATAAAAATCCTAAATAGAAAGAAATATATTTCACTAGCTTTTTAATATGTTGAATCTTTTCTAATTACCACATGTAATCTATTTAAAAGCTAGTAATCTATATTTCATAGTTTGGCGGTCACATTTCTTCTGTGATACTATTCCCAGAGGCAGATTCAAAGATACTGAAACGTTCTTGAAATTCAATACATAGACAACATGGTTTTTACGATTTCAATCAGATAATCTTGATCTGATTTCTAAAGTATAGATAAAAGTTACTAGAATATCAGATTGCCTTCGAGAAATCGGAAAAGTAGATTTCATAAGGACAAAAGTTTTCTGTTCTTAAAATTCTCTATTTCTAGAATTCATTACTGGATTTTATATGGAGAAGTTAAATTAAAATTCCTTTAAAATATGAAGGCATTAATTTATCAAACAATAAAATCTATTAAAATTTTATAATACTTTCCGGAATATAATTCCGAAAAAATTAAAATATGTTCGTTTTTGAGTTGTGAATAAAATAGTATGTTGGGAAGATTTTTAATTGGAAAACAAAACTACTATTTATTGGAAAATAAGAATAATATTTAATAAATTACTTCCTTTAAGATAAATAGTAATTATACAATCTAAGGAGAACTAACTAATTAATGAGTAATACATAATTCTGAAATAGTTCCCATATTTATAATCCGAAATAAATTCATACGTTCAATGGTAGAATATGTAGTAGATACGAGGCGCAAAAAAGAAAGTAAGTGTCCCGATGTTTTCCCTTTTAAAGTAAAAGTAATTAGCAGTGTCAATTGCGCATGCATAACAGATCTATAACGTATCAATCATATGCCATCTGGACAGGTCCGACTTCTACCAATAGCGTAGTAACATTGGTTCGAAATGGGAACTCTAATTCCTTCTCTCGCCGTCTACAAGGTTCGTTCCATGATCTTGAATGCACAAAACATTCCTCCAATTGAAACTCATCGTCAGCTCTGCCAGCTCTATGAGCCGAAACTGACCCCCGAACACAAAATTCAACACTTAGGTGCAGCACTAACATTTCTGCTACGGTGTCAGGATGACGACGACAAGTTCCTCGATAGGATCGTCATGGCTATGAGACTTGGATTTCGCACTTTACCCCGGAAACCAAGCAACTGTCAATACATTGGCGTCATAGTGGATCGTCGGTCAGGACCAAATTCAAAAAGACGATGTCGGAATGTGCAAGGTGTTCTGGGACAGGACGGCTTGTTCCATTCACAATCGGCAGAGTTCTACGACAGAGGGATACAAAGATTGATCCTACAATAAGACAATTGTCTCAATTCTACTGGTGGCTATGTGGAAAAATATCTGAAACATTGATGCACTTGCTGCCAATAAATATCTCCCTGAAAGTGTGAGTTCTTTTTTTTTTAAGTAGGGAAACTCACTTTCTTGATGCGCCTTGTACAATACAGGTTGTTTGCAGCAATTGTGCAAGATATTCATTTAAATGTGTTTTTTTAATTCGGTTTTTAATATAAATATACCTTTAAGGAGCTAAAGTGTATTGAACATTGATTTTTTCCTAAAAAATAAACCATTTGGATGAACATTTATTTTCATTTCTGAATAAACAGAAATAATCAAATATTTTTTAAAGCTAATACATGAATAAATTTATAAAAATATAACATTCTTTAAAAAATCCACATTCCATGAAATTCTGTGTTAACATCCAAATAAATTTTAAGTAAATGAGTTCTGGAGCATTAAAGTGGCCATTGTCTCTTTTATCTACCAATTATTAATTAGGAATCAATACAGTCGATTATCTCATAGCATTCTTCAAGTTCACCACCCTCATATATCATAGGGACATTCAATGTAAATGCACGATTATATTAGATAATGTTATCCTTTCAAATCTATTAAATTGATTTCTACCTTAGTTTCACCTTTATTAAATCAGAAATTACATTTATAATGCATATCTACATAATTGTCCAAAACTCTTTTATATGCATTTGAGAGAGTATATACATATTAATATAAATTAAATACATGATTCATTAAGTGATTAATTTAATTAAACTACTCTTCAGTTACAAAGTGCAAAACACATTAGATTATTCTTTGGGGTTTTCAAACACAATTTAATGATGATTCTTTTTCCGTTTCAGATATGCAGTCTCTACAGAAAATGGCTTTAAAACATCTGTGTAGTTACTTTAAAATGTATCTTCAAAAATAAAATTTGAAATTGTAAAAAAATATCAATATTCATCTACATTTTTGTTTCCATCCAAAGCATTACTACTCAGATATGCAGTCTCTACAGGAAATGGCTTTAAAACATTTGTGTAATTACTTTATAATATATCTTCAAAAATAAAATTTAAAATTGTAAAAAAAATGAATATTCATCTACTTTGTTTCCATACAAAGCATTACTACTCAGATATGCAGTCTCTACAGGAAAAGGCTTATATATATATTTGTGTAATGACTTTAAAATATGTCTACAAAATTAACATTTTGAATTGTAAAATTATATGAATATTCATCTACTTCCTTGTTTCCATCCAGAGAATTAACTCTGTAACTTGAACTAATCTTACCATCAATCTCTATTGAATATCTCGGGAACGATTGAAAATAATATTTTAGTAGCTCAGAAATAAAAAAGTAATGGTAGAAATAGGAGATGTGTCTACCTTTATCGTATCATTATGAAATATTAAAGGTAGTTTCAGAATTGATTACTAAAGTAGAGGTTAGCAATTACAGTGAGAACTGTTAGACAAGTCTAGATCATTTAGTTATAAGATAATGGTAGTTTATAGAAAATTGCTAAGTAGCAATTACTGTTATTAGCAACTAAGAAACTAGAAATGGATACGTTTGTGGGATACCTGATAATTTTGAGACACAATTATATACATCCACACAACCTTTCAGACATATGTTCACCGCAAGGGGATTTGATGTTAGACAAGGTTTCCAGACAATGCTTTTCAGATATTTCTTATTTTCTTAACAAAGTACAATAAGTCACATTTAGATCTGTATTTTAGAATAGACACATGAGTCTAAAATTTTAATATATTTACTTCATTGATATTAAGTGTAATTAACACTAACGTACAACCTATATGGTTAACCAAAACAGTGAAACCAACAGTTCTACCATCCAGATGTTCAAGTATGACCTCGATTGAGAAGTACCATCTATGAAGAATGATTCTCTTGCCCACAATAGTAATTCCATTAAAGAATTATGTTTCAAAGAAACAAATAACAATAAGACATCGTGAAGTCACATGCAATATCTTGTATGTAGTGAAGTTACATGCATGACCACATATATAAAGTAGTCGTTCTATAAACATTGGCAAAAGTGACTACAAAAGGTTTGAACATGTGCATGTAGATCCTGTAGTCGAAGAGATGTGCCTCGGAACTCAATTCTGGGATTAAAGACGGATAGCAAGGACAAAGATGAGTTAAAGGAACTCTGTAGCCAGAAGCTAACCACCGAAAAGCTTAAGTAGATGCATTATCCAATAAAAGAATTTGCGAATGACTTAGATCTGATAGATATTTATACATTAGCATGAAAATAAAAAAATATCTCACAGATATAAAATAGATTATGAAAATATAGCAAAGCATTGCATCGAACATTTAAAGGCATTATTTTAATAAAGTAGCAGCAATACATTCTACAAATTTGTTTACAGATATTGCTGTGTAAAATTTCAAAATATTTTTAAGTTTAAACATGTAAAAATATGTCTCTATATAACTAACGCGTAAAAAATAACACTTTATGAAGTTCAACTTATTTAACTCTCTTTCTTCTATAAATTCGTTTCAGAATAATCCCATTTTGTATCTTTTCAAATGAAACAAAATTCTGTTCGAGTCCTTCCTTAGGAGTAAAGTACAAAAAACTTCGAATTGTGAGAAAGAATCGTGAGCAAATACTAATCATTTTGTGGGGTTGAACTGGAAACAAAAGAGCAATAAATCAGTAGAAAACTGTATTGCTCCAATACCAAATATAGGATACTCTATTAATGCTTCAACGGCCAAAGAGTGAAAAATAGTTCCAATTAAAAGGACATCAGATTTAAAAGAGGAAACACGGTAAATATGAATTAACTCAGTCACGTACTCACACAGAGATCTCCTGATTGGGCGGAGGCCAGAGATGACTCATCACACGTACCTCGCTCTGATTCTGAGGAAGTAACGGTTGCGCCTCTGGAGTGCCTTGTGGATCCCCTTTCGAGTTGACGGTGGCTGGACCCATCATTGAGATTCCTTTTGGCGGCAGTGAATTCAAGTAATGGGCGGGGTACGTGAAATCTTGAACTTGTAGGTACTGTCCAACTGGTGACGGCGGCGGTGCTCGGACTGGATGTTGCTTTGTATTTGCACTTTGACCAACTGTGCTAGCATCTAATGTGGTTCCTGCTACATCTGTACGATTACCCATTTGCTGCTGCTGTTGCTGTTGCTGAAACGGTTATGGAAATATATAAATTTTAATAACATGGTGTATGTATATATATATATATATATATATATATATATATATATATATATATATATATATATATATATATATATATATATATATATATATATATATATATATATATTTATGTATACATATATATGTATATATGTATGTATGTATATATATGTATATATATAAACATATATATGTGTATATATATATGCATATATATATGTATGTATATATATATGTGTGTATATATATACACTCATGTCCATAAATTAAGGATAATTCAGAATCACACAGAAATTGAGCTCTAAAATAAACATTTCACCTGTAGAATTATCCCACACATCTTGAAGAAGAATATGCAAATTGCAGGAAACCACCAGATGGCGCGGATAGTACGTTACAATGACGAGAGTGTATGAAAGGGGTATATAAGGAATAGTAGCAAAGAAGTAAAATTGTCCAAGTCTGCTATACTGTCACTGAATGAACTCTGGATCTGCACACAAGCTTCAGTGCAGTCTTCAATTTGATTTTTGTTGGAAAAAAAGCATATATTCCAACCTTTAAGTGTTTTAACTTATTTACTTATAAAATAATACTCATTGTCCCACTCACCGAACTCGTGTATCCTTCCTACTTGTTCTACTAAAATTTGTTAACTTATAGAATCACTGAATTTAACTTTAGCATTTTTTAGTCTTCATTTTCGTAACTCAATGTCTGATAGTTAATTACCATCCATGCAACTAGAACTTCTGGCCTAGAGGGTTTGGCCCAGGAAGGTCAGAAAACGAGCTCCAGTGCGATGTCCAGTGCGAAGTAAAATTCTTCACAAGCGCTGTAAAAGCCTTTCAGTGCAATAACCGCAAAGTTATGGCACAAAGGAAGCATTTGGATGATTTTGTACATGGTAGAATTATCGGACGACTGGAATGAGGGCGTACCCAGCTGGAAGTATCCGAGGAACTTGGAATCGCCCAGAGTGTCATCTCCAGGCTTTGGCAACGATTCAAACATGATGGTAGTGTGAGTAGATGTTACAGCACAGGTCGCCCACGAGTTACTACGCCGAATGATGACCGGTATTTGGCAGTTACTGCCAAAAGAAACAGACGGAGCACAGCATCAGACCTGTCTCGTCAGCTCTCTTCAGCTACCGGTACGACAGTTTTTAGGCATACCGTGTACAGACGCCTAGGGAACATTAGTCTATATGCTCGTAGGCCTGTCAAATGTGTTCCACTTACCGCAACTCACTGTCGCCTGCGATTATGCTGGGCTAGAGAGCATGCATTGTGGACACCGCAACAGTGGTCTTGTGTTATGTTTTCCGACGAGTCCAGTTTCAGTTTACATTCTGATTCTCGCCGGACTTTCATATGGAGAGCGCCAGGTACACGTTACCACCAAAATAACACCATTGAACGACACCGTTACGGTGGTGCAGGATGACTCGTTTGGGGAAGAATTATTCTTGGTTCCAGAACTGACCTGCATGTTCAGAGTGTAACGATGACAGGCCACATCTATCGGGATGTCATTCTGGAACAACATGTACGTTTGTTTCGGGGCGCCATGGGTCCTAAATTTCTGTATATGGATGACAACGCCCGAAATTACCGAGCAAACATTGTAGACGAATGCCTTCAATCGGAGGATATCACCCGTATGGATTAGCCAGCATACTCACCGGACTTGAATCCAATAGAGCATGTGTGGGACATGCTTGGCCGATGAATTGCAGCCCGACAACACCCTCCCAACAGTCTATCGGAACTTTGGAGGGCATTGCTTGAAGAGTGGTGTAATGTACCCCAAGATCAGATTGATAATCTGATACTCAGCATGCGTAGGCGTTGTAACGCTTGTATTGCATCGTCCAGGAGACATACTCCGTATTAACCATCATACTAACCATGTTATACTGTTTTCTGTAAATAGGTTCTGTTTTGAAATTTACTAAAGGGAGAAAAAAATCGCAATTTTTATTAATTATGTGAAACATATATCATCGTTTTTGCTCTTTACCTTTTGTTTAATAAATAGACTTTACAAATAAGTCAAATTTGTTTTACTTTTGTCTTTTTCATTGCCTGAACTTCATTATCCTTAATTTATGGACATGAGTGTATATGTGTGTATCTATATATATATATATATCTATATATATATATATATATATATATATATATATATATATGTATACATATATATGTATATATATATGTATATATATAAATATATATGTATATATATATATGCATATATGTATGTATATATATATATATGTATATATATATATATATATATATATATATATGAATATATATATATATAATATATACAGTAGAACCTCTTTTTAACGACCCCACGATACAACGACCCCTTCGTTAGAACGACCATCTTAAAAAGTCCCAATTATTTTACCATAGGAATAATGTTAATTTTGAATCATCACAACGACCCCAAGCGTATTATTTTTCGTTAGAACGACCGCCAATTTTAGTCCGCAAAACTCATGAGCAAGTGGGTTATTTCAAAATTATTGTACTGTGGTACAACTTCAAGAAACCTGTACTCCTGTTTTTGTGTTTGCTTAAAGGATTGGAGGGGCGTGACAAAAAGGTGAGAACTAAATCTTCAACTATCTTTTGATGGGTTTGATGCGGTAGACAAAACTTTACAGTGCGGGCGGAGAAAATTTGAATGAGGATGATTTTATTGCCTATATTACCGGAAATGAAGAAATCTACGATTCCGAGGACGGAGAAGACATAATCCAAGCTTTTGAAAAAGTGAATGAAAAAGAAGCCTTCAATGCAATCAATGCCTTGAGTCCATATTTTGAAGGACAATTTAATTCTGAAGATTTCCTTCAAAATCTAACGGATATGGAATCAGTGGTAATGAAAAATTCCCAAGTGAACTTGAAATAGGCGTCAATCAAGGACTTATTTTCAAAAATTTAGTAATGGAAATACAAATAAATAGAAGTGTTTACAGAGGCTCACAAAATGGCTCCAGTCAGTATATATCAATTTATTGTTTTCTTATGGCGCTTCTTCCAGAGATTTCAGTTAATGCACGCTCATTGCCATGGAGTCTGAGAAGGCCATAGAGTATGCGAGCGCGTTGCCGCAGTACCCCCCTTCCAGTGCTAACGTCACGCCACAAATCGAACGGAAAATCTAACACGTCTGCCAGAACTGGTAAGTGGCGGTTCGGTGGTATCTGTTGAAGGTCTCTCCTCGTTGCAAGTAGATTTGTCTTCTTGGGACGTCAGAATGGTAGATGGGGGAGATTGATGACGTTCTGCCGTTCCCAGCAGGAAAGCTGGTTTTAGTCGGTCCACAGAAATAATCCTTTCTTTGTCACGGATCAGCACTTTAAAAGTTTTGCCGTATCGTTCCAACACTGCGTATGGTCCGTCGTAAGGAGGTGTAAGAGTTGGTTTGACGTGGTCATACCGCACAAAGACGTGAGTGCACGTATATAATGATTGTGGCACAAAAGTTTGTGTAATACCATGGTTACTTGTGGGTTGTGGTCCCACTGCTTTCATCACGGATCGAAGTTGGCTCAAGAATGCAGCAAGATTGACGTCCTCCGCACTTGGCTGAAAAAATTCACCTGGAAGTCGGAGTGGTATTCCATAGACAAGTTCGGCAGCTGTTGTTCCCAATTCCTCCCTGAGTACCGAGCGCAATCCTAAAAGGACAGTTGGCAAGTTCTCTGTCCAGCGTTCGTTCAGACAAGCCTTTAATGCAGCCTTTAAAGGCCGGTGAGCATTTTCGATCAACCCATTGCTCATGGGATGAAATGCAGTAGTACGTATATGTTGTATACCTAACAACTTTGCTAGCGCTGTAAATAATCGAGACTCAAATTGTCGCCCCCGATCAGTTGTAATTATGCTTGGTGTGCCAAATCGTGCTATCCAATGGGCATAAAATGTCTTAGCTACAGTATCAGCGGTGCTGTCACGAAGTGGCACAGCCTCAATCCAACGAGTAAATCTGTCGATCATTGTAAGCAAATACTGGCAGTTATCTGATGTTGGCAGCGGTCCTACAAGGTCAATATGTATATGATCAAATCGTCTATCAGGGACGGTAATTTTACCTACAGGACTAACCGTGTGCCGGTGGATCTTAGAGCGTTGACATGGTATGCATGCTTTGGCCCATAATCTTGCGTCTTTAGAAATTGAGGTCCAGATAAATCGGTTGGTTAGTAACTTGACCGTGGCCTTGATTCCAGGGTGCGATAAATTATGAACTGCATCAAAAGCGAGGCGTCTGAAATCGAGAGGAATGTAAGGTCGAATTTTTGAGGTAGATACATCGCAATATAAGGGTGTCTCACATTCGGGAATTGTCAAGAGCTCAAAACTCAATGATGAATTTGTAATGAGGTCCTTAAGCTCGGGGTCTTCCTTTTGCGCTTTTGCAATAGCTCCGTAATCTAATATGTCAGGAAAACTGATCGTCTCGATACGTGACAACAAATCAGCCGGGGTATTTTCTACACCCTTCACGAACCGAATGTCCGTGCTAAATTGACCAATAAAATCAAGATGTCTTCTCTGCCTAGGGGAGCATTTGTCTAACTTTTGGTTAAACGCAAATGTTAAAGGCTTATGGTCAGTAAAAATCGTGAAAATACGCCCCTCTAACATATGATTGAAATGTTTGATCGCCGCGTAAATGGCGTAGAGCTCTCTGTCAAAAGCAGACCATTTCATCTGTGATTGACTCAATTTTGCCGAGAAGAATGCTAGAGGTTGAGTTACTGCTTGTTTGTCTTCCAACGTAACCAACTGATTCAACGAGGCACCGATGGCCGTATCACTGGCATCCGTGAAAAGCACCAGTTTTGCCTTCGGATTGGGGTGTGCAATGAGAGTAGCTTCTGCCAGTTGTTGTTTACACTTCTGAAATGCGTCCTTTGCCTGCTGCGACCATTCAATTGGTGCATTCTTGTTGTGTCTACCGTTGGTCCCTTTTAGTAGGTCAGTAAGGGGTGTTTGAATTTGCGCCGCTTGAGGAATTGTCCTCCGGTAATAATTAAGTAAGCCTAGAAAGCGTCTAAGTTCATTTAATGTTCGGGGCTCGGTGAAATTGAGAATGGGCTCCACCTTTTCACGCATGGGTTTTATACCATGTTGGTTGATTGTAAAACCTAAAAATGGCAATTCTTTCACACCGAATACACATTTGGACGTATTGATACGAATGCCATACGCTGCAAGTCTCTGGAAAACTGACTCCAGATCAGAAGGTTGCGTGTTCAGATCACGTCCGGGTCACCAATACAGAGGCTCACAAAATGGTTCCAGTCAGTATACATGAAGTTATTGTTTTTTCTTATGGCACTTCTTCCAGAGATTACAGTTAATACACGCTCGTTGCCATGGAGTCTGAGAAGGCCATAGAGTATGCGAGCGCGTTGCCGCATGTTCTCTAGGTATGCACTGATGCATTATTTCTTGGTTCCTTATACAGAAGATCTACTGTATATATATATATATATATATATATATATATATATATATATATATATATATATATATATATATATATATATATATATATATATATGTGTGTGTGTGTGTATATATGTGTTTGTGTGTGTGCATGTATGTGTATATGCATGCATGCATGTATGTATATATATATATATATATATATATATATATATATATATATATATATATATATATATATATATATATATATATATATATAGTATATATATATATATATATATATATATATGCGTGTGTGCGTGTGCATATGTATATATTATACACACATATATAAATATCAGGTTTAGAACTATATTAGAGTACAGGGGAGAATAATTATATCAGTAGCTCTCTAGTTGTTAAGTTATGAATTAGATCACCGTAGTTAGAAATTATATTCGAACTGGGACCAGGTGGAAATACATTGTTTTTGTGAATAATACTTCAGTAGAGCTACAGATTTTCTTGATTTTCATAACCCTAATGAGTATCATAAGACAATGGGGTTGTACACCATGAAAATGATTAAAAATAATATAATGAACAAATTTGAAGCCTAAATTGAGTACAGAGGTAATTACACAATCAATTTAATTGTAAAATTTACATTGAAAACTATACATGATATTCAAGTCTAATTTTTAAAACAGAAGAGTAACTAACAAAAAGTATAATTTTGAACAAAAAGAACATGACCAAATTTTTTATCTGTATATCCTAAAATATGCTCGCCTTGAAAGTGTACAAAAAATTTCGGAATTTCTTCCGATTGTGCACCCATATTGTGATGGGTATCTAAAAGTGATATCAATCTGCTCTTACTCGTCAAATATAATTTGCACTTTCTGTTTAATTCAACGTCACTAAACACACTTTTCTAACACACTGTTTTCTATTCATATTTAAGACGATGACACAACAACACACAGGGTCCATTTTCTTTCCACGGAACAGTCTTTTTAGAATTTCGGAGGGGGAGAAGTCTCCCCAAATCCCTCCCTCGCCTACGACCTCGGAGAATTATTCTGTTACTATTCCTGTTAAGAGAGATTACTGCATATAATGTTTTTATTAATTAAAAAATATATACAGGATTATATAAAGTAACATTATTTTATTGTAATTTTATACTTGCAATGTAATTTTGTAATACCTTCGAATTGCCTTCATGTCCTTTTTTCTCCCTTTTTTGTTGTTGTGTCTTTTCCCATATAATATTATCTTAAGCCATCAGTGAGTAGTAAGGATAGTTCTTGCTCAAAACAAATATTATTACAGCGGACAATGAGCCTACGGCCCAAGTTGTCTCCCCAAATCACTCATTCCAGTGTTTCCACAGAATTTCGTCAGAGAACAGGGAAATCTTGCAGGCTAGTGACTTGCGGTTAAATTGAGTCTCGTATTGGAAATTAGAAAATGCTACTAGACTCCACCCGCTATTTGGTCTTAAATCTGCGATTGACAAGGGGTATTTCAGAGCAGAAAAGAAGAGCTACCAAACATGTATTCATAAAAGCACAGAAACTATTTCTTGCATGATATTTTAGTGGTATGGGACAATTTCTTGAACCATTGAGAACTTTTGGTATCCGTGTTTGAGTTAATAAATATAATAATAATAAAAGTAATAATATCCCTATAATTATTATTTCCAATAGATAATTTCCGATGTTTTTAATTTCTACTTTGTTTTATGGTTTTGATCACAAAAATGTTCTATATACTGCACCTCAAGAAGCGAATTAGGGCGTAGATAGGAAGGTATTTGTTACGGGTCGTAGAGACTTGACGTTGTGTTCAAGAAGCTTAGTAAAGGTGTACTAAACATTATCTGAACGATGGCAACGCCCCTGCTATTGGTAATTGGAATAACTAGAAGTATAAAAATAATATCCAAAATTAAATAATTCTAACTAGTCAGCACTGGTTAAAAGCCAATTAGAATCATTTAAAAAAGTTTTGAAAATGTACGTTTGTGCATATCAGAATACATTTCAATGTCAAAACTTGGAAAATCTATAAAAAAGTTCCAGAAGAAATTATATTCAAATTTAGCAACAACATTGAGAATATGCGTCTCATTCTGGAATTTCATTTAGTGGCAAAACTATGTTCTTTGACACTCGTGGTAATAAACGAGTTCGTACCCCTACCACCAGATGTAGTAGAGAATATAGAAATATATTTTCTCTGTATTACATATTTAGGATAAACTTGCAACTGACAAATTAAGATAATAACATGTTTTTTTTACGTATACATATTTGGGAAAGGTATTCAAACATTACTTTATTAGATTTCGTATATGAGAATAGGTCGATGATATCATCATAATTCAAAATGTTTGAGTTTCTTAGTGTACAGTGGAGGTATATTTCTCAAGTTTTCGTGGCCACACATGGAGCGTAGATCGTTTCCAGCTTGATGAAAAGACTTAACATGAATGTGCTATTACAAGCTGGCATTAAAGGACTACAAATGCAATTACTAATTTTGGATTTATATTCTCTAGTCCTAGCTGATGGATTCCTCTTAAAACTTTTATATACTTTGTAATTTTTAAAAATATTAAAATGTAATCTGAAATGCGTAAATGTAAATTTCCACACCTTTTTTTATAATAATTCTCATTTATTGCCCTTTAACCTTACTCTTTAACAAGAATTATGGAATTTTTAAATCATTTTTCACTTTTCGTTATTTCTATTCTGTGACGAAATGCCCTCGTTTGCAACCCCTGCTAGTTACAGAATGTCGAACAGTAGGACGTCCCTACGACGGATACACCAGTGACAAATGTCTCCTTTGCCACGCCCTAGTTCCGGTTCTGGTTATGTGTGAACATGTTTTAGCAACCTAAAAGGACAAAATCATATCAGCATTCCTGTACATTGCATTGAAAAAGAAACCGCGAACAGCTTGAGCTAGGATGAAGACAATGAATTTTTCATGGATGTTAAACCTAAGAAAGTAATGTTATAAATGATTTAACATTTTTTGTAATAGATAAGCATAAATTTATTAGTTTCTTAACATGGGAATTGGTAGTTCATTCTGAATATAATACAGAAGAAACATGTTTGTATAGTTTGCCTACTATATTTAGTGAGAGGAACACAATCCAATTTTTTTGCTTTTTTTGCTACTTGTTCAAAAATCCTAGTTTCGGTTGTGTACAAAAGTTAACATTTAAAAAAAACGGTTATATTTTCCATGACTAAATTATTGGCGAAATAAGAATTAAATGTAGCTAGTTAGAATTTCCAAATCTGAACTACATATCTGAACCAAATGCAAACCTAAAATTGTAATAATAAAAAAGAACAGATGATCATGTATTGGGCATATTCTTAAATGCAAACAGCGAACCCAATTAGAATAGCCCGAACGTCAACATGGTCAAACATGGTCCCCTGATGAGAAAAGAAAGAAAGGGTCCTCAAAGTTGCCTGGCGTCAAATGGCCGTCCAGGAAAGAAATGCCTTTGGCTGGTCAATCTAGGGGAGAGCCAGAGAGACGCCATTGAAAAGGAAGGGATAGAACTCTACGCTGGCGGCCTTATGCGCCACTAGCGTTAGGAAACAGAAGTAATTTAAAACTGAAATTTCAATCCCTGATCTAAAACTAGGTTCATTGATGATAACGAAAAATAGATTACTGGTAAAGCATACAGATTTTCAGACTTTAACCATTTTTACCATTATTTTCTAAACATTTTCTTGCAGTTTATCTTTTAAACCATACTGTTTGAAGCATGAAAAATAAGCAACTACTTATACCATTAGCTTTTAAAAAAGTTTAATACTGTATATTTTTTAAACTGTTAGAAGCAAAAAACATGAGATACATACGAAACCATCATTCAAATATATACTTTTCATGTTATAAAATAACCTTTTTAACATAAACTTTCATAAAGTACATGATTACCTTATTTTTAGAATTTTATTAAACCAATAAAAAAATTTATGTGGTATTTTATTAAGGAAACCAGCGATAACAATTTATAAATATTATTTCTCCTGGTTTCATATTTCTTTTTGCGAATATTTTAGAATGTTAGCGGTGTAGAATAAATAAATATGCCTCGTAAAACAGAAAAAACATTTTATTTCTTGACGAAATGTAACATTTCTTGCTGAAAACTGCATCTTAAAACAAATGGATCGCTAAGGAATAAAAACGTCTTGATTTCTTAGATGCGTGAGGTCTGTGGAGAGATGACATGTTTGGATAAAAATAAACAAAAGTCCATTTTTCAATGTAATATATGACGCGGATTCTGTCAGTTGCCTTTTGATAGTAAACCATTTATAGCGTCGTAATATTTTTAGTTCTAGTTACCAAGAATTTTTTTTCTATTTACTTCATGTTTCAACACGTAATACATGCATTATTAATATGTTTTTTAATCTTTTATTCACTACAACTTTTCAAACCCTTCTAAAGTGTTTATGTTAACACGGAAACCAAGATTAATTTGTCACTAAACTATTTCCAGGTCTATATAAATTTATATTTAGAATTTTTTACTCTCCCAAATTACTGAGCAAAGCATGTGTTAGTCGTCTAATTGAACATTGCATTTATTTAAATTTAGCTATTTACAGTTAAGTTTAGCATTAATTGCTACAAAATTAGATATGCAAGCTGGATTTCAAATAAAAAATACATACATAGTGGTATAATAAGTAACAAATGTGGTGGCTTGAGGAATAACTGAACTGTTTCAATTATAGATTCCAGTAGAAGTTAAAAACCCACAAAAAAAGTTCATTGCCTTTTGAGTTGTGCATTAAAGCAGTATTGAACCGAGAAGTCTTAAACATGTATATTTCTCCCCAAATATAACTTCCACAATGTAACCTATGGGATTAAAGTGTCATTCAAAACTTAACCTTGTAGCGGGTACAATTATTCCCACTCCTTTTTTACGATAGGTGGCGCTAGAAAGCCATCGAGTGTGTTCTAATATAGTGTCAGTGGTCTGTGAGAGTGTGTTCTGTGCTCTTTGTTGTGGAAATTTGAAAGAAAATAAAAATGGTTCCTAAAAAATGACTAAATTAATTCAAAACGTCTGCTGAAATAAGAGTTTCGTCCTTCTACAACCTTAAATAATTCTACCGTCAACAAGTAGTTTTATTTATTTATTTTTTTTTAGTGAGGGGTTAAGAGCTATGGTCTGCTATTTGACATTATGGTGACTAATCAAAATCTTTGTTAACAGTGAATCCAATTCGTAGGAGAATTTGGCTTTACGCAGACCCAGGTATATGCGTTCAATGACTTTTGAGTGATGGTTCCGTGGACCAGGGTTGAGATTGTGGCCTCTCTAAATTTCCTGCTCTTCTTGTTTGGTTCCTCGGTCTCCCGTTCTTAGGTGCAATGAGTTAAATTCTAATCTTCATTATCCTCTTCTCCCTTGGCTCGAGTGGTTCAATCAACCCTCACTAATTCCAGCTTCAAGAGGTCCGCTAATCATCCAGTTTTCTTCCAAGTTCTCCAGTGCCACTCTTCCGCTTTAACTCGTGGATTACGTCTTCGGAGAGAAGGGCTCACTCCGGGTGCATGAGTGGTGCCTTGCGCTGCGGGGTGGCTCAATACTTGCGATTTGCCCACTACAACGGGGAGACGCCTGGAGGGCCTCATGGCTATATGGTTCCGGTTCTGTGCTTGATTGTCGATTGACATCAACATGATACTGGTCCCAGCCGATCACAACAGCAACCCATAACAGCTACCAAGCAGCTGCTGACGGACGAGAGGTCCGTTATGGCTCTAGGTTAATGTGATCCAACCCAGTAAGTAGCTAAGTCTACAGAGATGAGTTCAAGATTACCAGGTAGAACGCAGAGAAAACATCACTCAGATACCACGGGTCCGTAAAACCCGTACACACCTAAAGGAGTTGTGTTCGGGAGTGATTCCAATACGTAAATACAAACCTATCATCGTGTTGCTGTTAAAATAATAAACAATACATATAAACAGCTGAAAGCATAAACAGTTATAACTTCTTCACTAAAGCTAGCTTCGAGTAAAGCAAAATTGAAAACGGTTGTTAATCTGAAATAATTAGAGACGATTTTACAGAGATGTTAACAGCAGAAAGTGGAATAGAGGAAAAGAACAAAAGTTATCTAAGATACTATTTGAATTTTGATCAAGCATTTGTTTGAAGATAATTGATCAACGCAGAATTTGTCCATAAATTCCAAAACAATATTGATTGATTTACTGGGAAAAGAGAAGATAGACCCATTGAAGAATATCTACATTTAAATGAGGAATCCAAATAATATTAAAGCTACTGGCATTCGATTCTGTGCGTAAACAAGAATTTTATATATTGTGTAAATTAAAACGGATTGCAATTAAATTTTTTAAAGGTAGTGTTTGTTTTACTCTTCGGTTTAATTTTTTTAAATTAGTATAACAAATGTTCGGCAGTATATATGATTTCAGGACCGAATGAAAGGTTGTATGTTTTAAGCATAAAGATCTTATATAAAATATAAGAATAAAAAGAAAGAGAAATGAAATTATAAATTACCTGTAGATTGGCTTTTTGAAGAGCAATTTCCATTCTGTTTCTGTCCCTCTGGTAGTACACCCCGGCAAATATCAAAACATTTAGTATTAATAACGAACATCCAACTGCTATTGTAACACTTAAAGCTGTTGAATACACTCCCATATCAAACACATTTGATGGAGCTGCTGTAGTCCTTTCGACCGATGCAACGACTGTGGTTCTGGTGTCTTCATTCAACACAGTTTTGTTCTCCAACGCATCCGTGGCAGGGTGTCCAGAAGGCATATTATTGAGCTTGACAACGACTTGATTATTCCTTGAGGTTGTTTTAGATATTTCACTAGTCGACTGTGGTACTGCAGAAACCGTTGGCATTGGCAAAGGTGGTGGAAAGAATACATCCTCTGGAGTTATCCGACTGAGATTTGTAGGTATGTCCCTCACCTTTCCATCGTATGTCCGCAAATTATTGTGATCCTCTAGCATATGGTGTTCATAACTCAGATTGCCTTCCCCTGGTCTGTTGAGAGATGGGATGAGATGCAACCAGAAAGACAGACGATGCGAGTGATAATGATCTCTAACTTTTGATTTTAAACCTGCAAATTAGAAAACAGGATATTAACAAACTATGAAAATTTATTTATTCTAACTAGTATTAAAATGAGAGTGTACTTTATGAAATACAATCTTTTGAACTTTAATTATTCCTTTTTGATAGCAATTCAATTTAGTGTTATTCAATGCTTGCACAGTACAGATTGGTACATAAAAGAAAAATTAGAAATATACCATATTTAAACATATTTGCAGTACGTTAATCGTAGATTAACTCTTAGATTAAGTGATAGCAGATTAATCCTGCCAAAGGCAAAGTTCTGTGTATTGAAGGTGGTGACTTTTAACGTCATTTGTGAAGGAGTAACTTGATTCAGGGAATCCAAGGGAGGATTACGGCAATGGACTTGAACAAGTTAATGTCCCATTAAGATGAAGTAATAGGCAGAGGTCACCTGTGGTCAGGACCTGTGGGCATCTCCGGGTTCCCATGGGAAAGTGAATTAAAACTATGGGATACATCTGGAGGAGGATCCAAAATGCTCATAGAAAAAGGGTTACACCCATTATTTATTGCTATGGGCAAATCTTATTCGATTGCAATAACCGATTGGGCGTGAGAAGGAGAAGATACGAAGGCTATATGAGATATGAGAGTGAGATCTCTTATATTCCCGGAGTCTTGATCTCGAGAGGTGGGTTGAGGTGATTGTGGGGCTGGTTCTCCTGCGTTCAGGGAGTAAAGACCAAGCTCCGTTTCTGTAAAGAACTCCCCAGCATCAAATCTGAGTAAATTACAGTAAATAATAAGTTTGGAAAACATTAATACTTTGTTGAAAATTAATTTGCTGCATCTATGAGTAAAATGACTCTAATCAAATGACTAAGTCTTTGCTTTTATATCGTTTATTCATTTCCTTAACGTTTATAAAAGAATACAAAGTAATTAATTATAATTTACACTACAGTTAATTATAATAATTTTGTGGCATAAGTGCAAAACTCATTACACTTGGCACAAATACAGTTTGTAACTGCATTTGTACCAAGTGTAAGGAGATTTGTTTTTATAGTATATAGCTTAGAAAAATAAAACATTTAAATTCAAAGCGATGAACTAATGATTTAATTCACTACTATTGATTTAAATTTTAATGATAACAGGGAATATTATAATTAATGTTTACAGCTTAACCTAAGTTTGAAATCTACTTTCACTCACAGAGAGTTTGTTTTAAATCGGATAAATCTATAAGGTAGGATTAGCTTTATTTCATTCATATATATATATTTTTTTCATTTATATATTTGGAATATCATTTTAACATAGCTGTTTAGCATCCAGAATTGATTTTATAGAATATACCTAGAGGAGAATGTTGAAATATTTCTGAGTAGTTTGTTAGCTTAAAATATTAATTTACATTACAGTTAACTATAATGATTTTGGGGCATAGTTACAAAATTCCTTACACTTGGTACAAATACAGTTATAAACTGTATTGTACCAAGTGTAAGGAGTATTGTTTTTATAGTGGACAGCTTACGAAAATAAAACATTTAAATTCAAAGCGATGAACTAATGATTAAATTCACTATTATTGATTTAAATTTTAATGATAACAGGGAATATTTTAATTTATGTTTACAGCTTAATCTAAATTTAAAATCTACTTTCACTCACAGAGAGTTTGCTTTAAATCGGATAAATCTATAGTGTATGATTAGTTTTATTTCATTCATATATATATATTTCATTTATATATTTTTGAATATCATTTTAACATAGCTGTTTAGCATCCAGAATTGATTTTATAGAATATACCTAGAGGAGAATGTTGAAATATTTCTGAGTAGTTTGTTAGCTTAAAATATTAATTTACATTACAGTTAACTATAATGATTTTGGGGCATATTTACAAAACTCCTTACATTTGTTACAAATACAGTTATAAACTGTATTTGTACCAAGTGTAAGGAGTTTTGTTTTACTAGTATACAGCGTAGAAAAATAAAACATTTAAATTCAAAGCGATGAACTAATGATTTAATTCACTACTATTGATGTAAATTTTAATGATAACAGGGAATATTATAATTAATGTTTACAGCTTAATCTAAATTTAAAATCTACTTTCACTCACAGAGAGTTTGCTTTAAATCAGATAAATCTATAATGTATGATTAGTTTTATTTCATTCATATATATATATATATTTCATTTATATATTTTTGAATATCATTTTAACATAGCTGTTTAGCATCCAGAATAGATTTTATAGAATATACCTAGAGGAGAATGTTGAAATATGTTTCAGTAGTTTGTTAGCTTAAAATATTAATATTGTCTCCTTCACATTTTGTATAACATGTTGAAATGTTTATTATTTTTTGAAGAGTTACTGTGGCAGATAGCTGGAAGATAACTTCCAAAGGTAAACAATTTTGTTTCTGATTGAAAATTTCATTGTAAGTGTTTGCGATATAAACTTCCACTCTTAGTACGGGTACATTGTGCTGACACTTTTATTATTTTTTGAAGAGTTAATGTGGCAGATAGCTGGAAGTTAAACTTTCAAAGATAGACTTTTATTTTTTATTAAAAATTTCGTTGTAAGCGTTTGTGATATAAACATCAACTTTTAGTGAGGGTAGAAGGTAAAAGATCAATTCTGGAATGTGAAACACATAATTGATTTTCAAACTTCAGTAAATAATTCGGTTTATTAACAAATAATCACAAAATGAAAATAAAACTGAATGGTGATAAAATGTAGTAATATAACTATATAGTTATGTAATTAGTATAGTAGTAATGTAGCTATATAGTTATGTAATTAATTAGTATAGTTGTAATATATCTATATAGTTATGTAATTATTTACTATAGTAGTAATATAGCTATATAGTTATGTAATTAGTTATAGTAGTAATATAGCTATATAGTTTTGTAATTAGTTATTATAGTAGTAATATAGCTATATAGTTTTGTAATTAGTTAGTATAGTAGTAATATAGCTATATAGTTATGAAATTCCTTAGAATAGTAGTAATATAGCTATATACTTTTCTAATTAGTTAGTATAGTAGTAATATATCTATATAATTTTGTAATTAGTTAGTATAGTAGTAATATAGCTATATATTTATGTAATTAGTTATTATAGTAGTAATATAGCTACATAGTTATGTAATTAGTTAGCATAGTAGTAATATAGATTCATATTGTTGTAATTAGTATAGTAGTAATATAGCTATATAGTTTTGTAATTAGTTATTATAGTAGTAATATAGCTATATACTTTTGTAATTAGTTAGTATAGTAGTAATATAGCTATATCGTTATGTAATTAGTATAGTAGTAATATAGCTATATAGTTTTGTAATTAGTATAGTACTAATATAGCTATATAGTTATGTAATTATTATAGTACTAATGTATATATACAGTTATGTAATTATTTAGTATAGTAGTAATATAGCTATATAGTTATGTAATTAGTTAGTACTAATATAGCTATATAGTTTTGTAATTAGTTAGTATAGTAGTAATATAACTATATAGTTTTGTAATTAGTTAATATAGTAGTAATATAGCTATATCGTTAGGTAATTAGTTAGTATAGTAGTAATGTAGCTATATAGTTATGTAATTAGTTCGTATAGTAGTAATATATCTATATAATTTTGTTATTAGTATAGTAGTAATATAGCTATATAGTTATGTGATTAGTTAATAGTGTAGCTATATCGTTATTAATTATAGTATAGTGTAATGTAGCTATATAGTTATGTAATTAGTTCAGTATCTATATATTTTGCTATATAGTACTAATATAGCTATATAGTTATGTAATTAATTAGTGTAGTACTTATATACAGTTAGTAATAATATAGCAGTAATATAGTTAATATAGTAATAATATAGCTATATAGTTAAATATAGTTTTAATGGATTTCGCTGTTGTTTCAATGGCACGATTGGAAATTACGTAAGTCTTCTCATTGCACAGCAAGCCCGGGCAATTAGATATAAAAATACGAGCGAGAAATACGAGCTCTTGTAACCGGCGAATGAAATATCACCGAGTTACATGTATGCATACTTATCATTGAACAAACTTTGAAAATAATTTAAACTTTGAAATCAGAGCAAAATTAATTTTAATGGTATAGAAAAAAAGAGTTATCTGTCCATAACTATCGTTATTTTTAAGAAGTCAGAAAATTCATAGCATGCAAATGTACAGATATATTTGCATTTTACTGTATAAAAATTTTTTCAAATCAAAAATCTCCTATATAATAATAGCCTAAGTTATCTGACCGTCTGTCCTAGAATTTATGAAGCGGTTGGACCTGGAATGGATAGAGGCATCCATATTGGATTCTTGATGAGTAAGGGTTAGCAAAATTCAAAGCGAGTAAAGTTTATCTTCTCCTAAACTATCGATCCAATTCTAAAATAAATTGGTATAAATATGCTTCAAATCACAGCAAAAAATACTATCGTCTTTAAAACGTTCGAAATCCCCCTCCCCCCTTTTCGAGTATTTAATGTCATTATTTCAAGCCCTATTTTCCGCGGTTAACAACAGGTGATTAATTTTATCTCATAATAAATAGGTAAAAAGAAAATTGTTTTCTAAGACTATGACGTCATTCGCCGAACGCTGGCCAATTGGTTAGGGCGCTGATCGTCGGTACCGGAGTTCGTGGGTTCGAATCCCACTGTGACATGAATGTTCGTAGCCGATCGGAATCGGCTTTAAGCAGTAGGTCCCGGTCTCATTAGACTTCGTGTGCAAAACAGTAGATCGTAGCGCTCCAAACCAAACCAAACCTATGACGTTATTAATGTAAACATCTCATTTAATCATTTCTTATTTTAAAATATTTAAATATCGTCTGCGTTATTTTCATACGTTTTATCACTGAAATTATATATTACGTAAGTAATTTTCTTTTAAATTTATTTTAAATAAAAGATTAGGCATCCATATTGGATTTTTGATGAGTTAGTATTAGCAAAATTCAAAGGGACAAAAGTTTATCTTCTCCTATACTATCGATCCTATTCTAAAATAAATTGATACAAATATGCTTCATTTCACAGCGAAAAATACTGCCTTCTTTAAAACTTTGGAATTCCGTTCATTCCTTCCTTTTCGAGCGTTTAATGTCATTATTTCAAACCCTATTTTCCCCGATTAAGAGCAGGCGATTAAATTCATCAATTTATTCCATAATAAATAGGTAAAAATTGCATATTTCCTTACATTATGGAGTTATTTTTTTAACCATCTGATTTAACCATTCCTTATTTTAAATCATTTAAAAATCGTCTGCATTATTTTCAAACTTTTTATCACTGAATTTATATATGACGTAAATAATTTTTTTTATATATATTTGGCTTAAATAATAGATTAGGTACATATGTGATAATTTTAAATTTAATCATCGATTATTTTTTGTTGCAAGATAATTCTCAGCCAAAAAACAAATCATTTTTTTACTTCCCTAAAACAAATTACTTTACAATTCTGGAAAATTAAAAAATTCTACTGATTCCGTCATATCACGGGCTATATGCTAATATTTAATAGTTCTTAGAACTGTTAAGCAAAAATAATTCTTATTAAATCTACAATATAGTTTAAGAATATCTCGCTGCATTTTTTCACAGGCTTAGAAAATCTGTAAAAAATAGTCAAAGGAAATCACTTACATTTTGTTCTGTCGTGAAAGAATAAGAATCAAAGTAGTCGGAAAAATATACTTCGTTTTTATGTGCTTTTGATTACCTGGCATTTCCTCAACTGCTCGTGAGGTCATAAAAAATATTGAAATTTCATGAACTGAGATTTTATTTGTCGTGTGCTGCTGCTAAAGTATCTATATTTCTATATCGTTTAATATGAATGAAATGGAGAATGACGTCATCAATGAAATGGGACTTTTTAGCGTATATTCAGAAAATATGAATCGCTTTATATTGAATAAACTCTTGACTTTATCACAGAAGAGTATAAAACGTGACTTTTTATATAGAATTGGGATCGATCTATTTAACACGTTCTTTTCCCATAAGAAAAAAAAATTAAGTTGAGAGATTTTACTATTCTCTGAGATGAATTATAATATTTTTGATATTTTAATGACTTTTAACAGTTCTTTCTCTTCTATCGAATTGTGTTCTTAATATATTCTTAGTTTAATAAAGATTTTTAATTTCAGATTTTGAACATCAAATCTTCTAAAATATATAAGTTTACTAATCATAATATATTTCTATATCGTTTAATATGAATGAAATGGAGAATGACGTCATCATTGAAATGAGACTTTTTAAAGAACTGAAATAAAGTTAGAATATAGTTTATAGAAAATAATAGTTTTTAATAGAAAATAGTATGAAATAAAATAGTTTCAATTTCAGATTTCTGATCATGAAATCTTCTATATATATAAATTTACTAATCTATAATATATTTCTATATCGTTTAATAAGAATGAACTGAAAAATGACGTCATCATTGAAATGGGACTTTTTAATGAAAATGAATCTAAAATAAAGTAGTTTTAATTTCAGATTTATGAACATCAAATCTTCTAAAATATATAAATTTACTAATCTAAACATATTTTTATATCGTTTAATATGAATGGAAAATGACGTCATCATTGAAAGGGAACTTTTTGTAGAAAACGAATCTGAAATAACATAGTTTTAGTTTTAGATTTATTAATATCAAATCTTCGAAAATACATAAATTTACTAATCTATAATATATATTCTACACATATATAAATATTATAGGTGCTTTTTTTTTGTGTATGTGTGTTAACTGCGCATTCCAAAATAGCCTAATTAACCCCTTGACTGTGGAGTATATTTGAGAAATCATGCAACAAATAGAATTTTTTTTTCTTTTTAATTTTAATAGTTATTATCACCAAAATGATAGAAATAGATTATTGATGAAAAAAATCACGCTTTTAAAGGAAATACCTATTTTTAATATTTTTACATATATGGGAAATGTTAATGGATTGCAGTGATTTTTGCTCAAATTACAGCAAGACAGGGAAAACCATATCGCCAGTACGGTGAACGTCCTAGCAAACATTATTTGGTGCCATTGAAACTGTCGCCTAAAGTACAGTTCGAAAGAAAATTCCCCGCTTCAAAGAGACGATTTATTTAATATGATTTTTAAATGAAGAGAAAAAAATTCCATGAGAATTTAATCTTGCGTAGTTTACTCTGGGGCTATGTTAGTACAAATTGTTATATTCTCCTTCACTATTATCAGGAAGTCAAAATAAAGATGTTTTAAAAAGAAATGTTGAAAACTAGTTCATGCGAAAGATTAAAATGTATCTTACCTATTAAAATGTATCTTTGATGGAGTCTGTCGTATTGAGGCCAACTAACTGTGTTATACCTAGCAGCATCACGGTCTTCAGTTTCTTCCTCGTCTTCAGTAAAAATAATATTTGGATCACTGAAAATATAACATGTAATTTAATTAGATACAAATCACAAATTTTTTAAATATTTAATTGATTTAAGCATTTAATTACCACTAAAATTATAAGTCCAATTAGATTTTTCAAATTGATTTATGAAACAAATATATGTGGAATTTATGTAAATGTTTACCACTTTCATTTTCATATTGCAATATGCTGGGACTTGTATCCCGATACAGTTAGCTAATCAGGCATTTATATTAAATTATTATAATTAAACCTACTAAATTAATTTTTAGGGGTACGAGTAATGGAGCTTATTTTATTATTTTCAACATCCTGTTACTAGAATATGTTACGATCATATTTCTACATGGGAAGCTTTATTAGACACAAATATAAAAATATAAAGTATTAAGTATGAAAACATGTGCAAGTGTTTCGAGAAATTGAATACCAAAATTTGAAAAGAATTACCATGAAATTGGCTTCTATAATTGAAATTGAAAATGATGTCACATTGAATGTCATAACAGTTAAAATTTTCTGTAGAATTTCAACTTTAATGAGTACGGTATTCATACATTAAGCTCTAGAGTTTCAGAAAGGAAGTTTAAAAGCACTTCAAGCTCCCCAGTCTGTAACTAACTGATCCTGAATTAATCCCCAATCTGTGACTCTATCCCAATCCATACCTCATTCTGGTTTAATAAATAAAAAATAATTGTAACTCTAGAGTTGTAATAAGATCTTTTGAGAAAATACATGGTGATGCTTCAGCAACAAATAAAAACGTATGTATTTTTAAGCGAGGAGTATTTCTTCACAGAGCTTATACGTTATAAGAATATTTGTTAATTATAGTACTTCGTTTTTAAATAGAAAATAATTTTGAAAATTAAAAACAAGTAGTAAATACATTCGACTTCAAGAATCAACCTATCGAACGTCTTATTTAACTAATTTGAAGTTTATTTAATTTACAAAGAAGACATTTCGTTTGCTGCTTTGTCATGTCTGTCTGAATTTGTAATGAAAGTAAAAAGCATAAAAGCCTCTTATAAAAAAAACCGTAATTAAAAAATGTTCAGAGAATTTTAGGAAATTAGCTTGAAATGGCATAATACTGAATGTCTTTTCTTACTTTGTTGTTTCTAAAATTATTGTCATGAGTTCCAAAAAAAATTATTGTCTGTTGCAAAAAACTCACCACAATCCTTCCTTTCAACTTTGACTATCCGATAATAGTCATTTACCCTGAATCACAAGATGTCTTCTGGTCAATGATTGGGCATTACTGACAACCTTTAACCACGCCCAATTGACACCCCACTCACCTAAGTCAACACCTCCTAGATTCACTTGGAGGCGTTGCTAAGTCCAGATAAGGAAAGCTTCTGAAAATAAATCCTCCCACTTTGCATGTTTGTTTTCTTTGGCTGACGAATTCATGTTAAATAGAACTTATTTTAAGTTGTTATGGATTATTACTTTCAACATCCAGTTACTAGAGTATATTACGATCATATTATTACGATCATATTATTCATTAGCTTTTTATTTCAGTCAATCAGAAGATACCTGGATTAGAGATTTTGTCTAAGTTATCCTAAAGAATAAATCCCTTAACGGTTCTGAAGGAATCCTAAAATAGGATTTCTAAATAAAGTGTTGATGAATTCCAAGTTGTTTCAGGAGGAAGGACATTTGCTCATAGAGCCATATCATTGCACTGTCAAATAAGACAAAATACTAGAGCCCAGGTTTTTGAAGCACATAGCCAAGCTGTCATTTTGACAAGATTTATATTAACAAAAGCAATATCAACATTTCCTCGAATAGAAATATTATTATGAATATATTTAAATTTGTTTCCTTATATCATTCCATCTGGGGAAATGCTATTCTCAGTACTAAAACGTGTAAAACAAATAAATAAATAAAATCCAAAATTATTTTAATCATTCAAAATTAAGCTGCTTTATGAACAAAATACTTTAGGAAATAGTACATATGGTGAAATGAATTGATATTTTTTCTGAATTAAAAACAAGAAAATACAATTCTTAAATAAAGTTTATTTATAATTTTGTACTTTTGAGAAATATTTAATAAAACAAATTTAATTTTTTTTAATTATGATGAAAGCTTTTCAAATTTTTCTCGAGGTTAATCTATTATTCCACTTTAATGAATATGTTTAAATTTGCCTGCCTATATTAAATGCATCGCTTAAAATTACTTTCTCAGTATTAAAATATGTTAAAAACTGAAATTTTTTGAGTCAATTAAAATTAAACTGGTTTTTTTACACTGAACAAAATACTTTGGGTAATAATAATTAACATAAAATAATTAAATTATTTCGCTAAATTAAAAACTAGAAAACAGATTTCTTAAATGAATTTACTCAAATTTTTATACTTTTGAAAGGCATTTCATGGAATAAATTTCCTTTTTGATTTCTTTATCAGAATTAAAAACTGTTGAAATTTTCCTAGAGTTAAACTTATTGATCCTGTTTAATGAATATATTTATAAATTTGCCTGACAATAACAAATGTGTCTGGTAAAAAGACATTCTCAGTATAAACACTTGTAAAAAAACCCAGAGAGGATGTGTTGGTAGTTGAAGATTGTTCGGATCGCCTTAGCTATGAGCTGTATCCCCGGTCTTGAGAGTGAAATGTTTGTACAAGAAGTGCATCAGGAAATATGTTTTACATAAAGTAAGAGATTACATTTAAAATTGATAGCTTACATTAAAGGTTAAAACAATTGGCCCTAGATAGTAAATAAAAAGTAGTAAAAGGGAAAAAGAATTTTAAAATAGAGAAGAACGTTTAAAAAGGATAGGGAAATATTTTAGCTGATGCAAGCATCAATTTATAAAATTTTTATAATTTTATTGAAGTTTTTATTTTAATATTTTTTTAAAACTAATAATTAAAAAATTAGGAATTAAATTAAGGAGAGAAATTAAGGACAGAGGAAAAGAAGATTGAAATAGTTCATCAATATGTTGATATATTTCTCTTTCTGTCTTATTTATTTATTTAATCTCTTTCCGATTTTGCGCAGGATAGATATGTCGCAGAGCACCCGAAGCTGCAGAGCTGAATAGAGTGCAGATGCACAAAATAGATAATAGTTTGTGTTTGTGTTCGTATTTGACAAATGGAAAAAGGGAATGTGAGTGTGTGTATAGAGGAATCCATATGAGGGGTTACAACCCACAAATAACCTCTTCGCTAAGCTTTGGATGTAAACTTACTTGTAGAGGTATGTATGACAATTGATATTACAGTATTAAATGATTAAAAAGAATATTTACTAATCACATTTAATGTATTCATAAAAAATTATGAGAATATATATATATATATATATATATATATATATATATATATATATATATATATATATATATATATATATGTAATCAGTCCAGGGACCAACTAGCCCCGAACTTTACACTTAAAAACTCATTTTAAAATTTCCCCTATTATTTTCCTCAGCCCGGGCATGCTGGGCTGCCAAGTGTCCCGCTAACCGTCCGTTAGAAAGAAGCACATCATTTGTCATGGCCGAACTTAACTTTTATTTCATCCTATAAAAATTGCACAGAATCCAGAGACGTCTGACCCTGACGGTGTCAGAACGCTCTCCCTCTGATGCCAACCTTCTGCGAGAGACGGCTAAAACTCGTGTGTGGGAAAAATGCTGAGGCACGTGTTATTTGCTTATAGAAAGTAACCTTTGACTGGAGCCATCTGCAAAGCGTGGCGTCTCAGAGTAGCATTACTGCTGATCATTACAGATTTTTCCTATGAGAGTTATAACTTCCTAATTAAAATGCCAGCTATATCATTTTCTGGGAATCATAGAAAGAATTTCGGGGTTCGGCTGAAGGAATGAAAACATCCTCGTTTAAATTGGATGACTGGGAAATATGGTTAATATAAAGAGAAGAAATTAAGATCTAGAATAATGAATGGGGAAAAGGGATAATTTTGGAATACGCTTTAGGGCTTACATATTGATATTATTACATATATATATATATATATATATATATATATATATATATATATATATATATATATATATATATATATATATATATGAGATATATATCATAATATATATATATATATGAGAATCAATATATATATATATATATATATATATATATATATATATATATATATATTGATTCTCATAATTTATATATATATATATATATATATATATATATATATATATATATATATATATACGCATATATGCATATATATATCTATGATGCACACACACACACACATTGTGCAATGGTGCAGCAAGAGGCTAGGTATTATTTTGCCAGAGGCGGAAAAATCCCTAAAGTTTATTTAACACTAGTTTAAGGACCGAGCCAATTTGACTCATTAAAATTTGATCACTATGTATATGTAAAACTTTAATATCACTTTTCAAAAACCTACGTTAGTTTTTAATTAAGTAATAATATGTATGTAAACGTTCATTAATCTTCCCCGCAGACCCCTTCATTTGCAATTAACTAATGTAGTATTCCTTTTTTCACTGTTGTGAGCCAATTTGACTCATAGAATGTATATGAAAATAAATAAATATAGTAATAAATGTAGTATAAATTAAATATAAAGAAAGTATATAAAGTATAGTATAAAGTAAATATAGAGAAGAAGTCGAGAACACTTCCATTCCAATGACAGAAATTCATGCTACTGACTCACGGAAGAATACACAAGTTCAATTATCATGCAAAAGAATTAGATGTAGAAACCATTGTACTAAATGTGATAGAAATATTTGCGGAAAATGTGTTTAAAAGACAGATTTTATATGTAAAAAATGTTTTCCATGAAATCTTTGATAATAAACATTCCATTTAATTAATTTGGAACTATTTTCTTTGCAAAAAACACTTCAGCAAAAAACACTTGCCTCATTTCAGTAAAAATAGGTATATGATCAACATCCATAAATTTAGTGTTAAGATTAAAGAGTTTTATATAAAATACCAAATAACTTTATTTTGAAAGTTGATATAAAAAATGATTTCCTTTACTGAAAAATATGCTTACAATATTGCAGTAGCCAGTGGTTTTCTAAAATTACTTATTATAATTTTCAATTAAGAGTAAATTTTATTAAACTGATACTGATTTTAGATAATAATTTATTAATAATGAATTTTAAAACATGTTTTCGCGATTAAATTTTGTTTTTTACTTTCTAAGAATTTTAAATTTTTGGACAAAATAATTTCTGATATAGAATAGTTTTATCACTCTGGAATATTTTATCTTTATAATAAAATTTTACCTGTATAATAACATCATGTTTAGTTAATGAGAAGTAGATGGGAGAAAATTTTAAAATTTGTCCTGAGTAGCAGAAACCAGCGAACGTCATTGCTTGATAATTAGAGGTGGCCACATTTTTAATTAGTAATTTGGGAACAAATATCGTGGTGTACCCGGATTAAAGGAAAACTTGAAGTCTCTGTACACCATTTTTGGGAACTGTTTTAGATAACAATTTATTAATAAGGAATTTTAAAACATATTTTCGCCATTAAATTTTGTTTTTTTTACTTTGTAAGAATTTTAAATTTTTGGTAAAAAATAATTTCTAGCATATAACAGTTTTATGACTCTGGAATATTTTTTCTCTATAATAAAATTTTACCTGTATAATGACATCATATTTAGTAGACGAGAGAGAAGGAGATGAGTGGAAAATTTTAAATTTGTCTTGAGTAGCAAAAACCATGCATGTCATTGCGGGATAATTATAGATGGCCACATTTTTAATCAGTTGTTTGGGAACAAACAGCGTGGTGCACAGGAATCCAAGGAAAACTCGGAGATACTGTACACCATTTATGGCAACTAAACACAATAAAATGTACTATATCCGTATTTGTAAACTTTACTGATTTATTATACTTGTTTATTAACTTAAACACTTTTTATTTCATTGTTGTGAAACTAGAAATATTTATTTAAACTCAGTATAATCAACTATCATTAAGTATAAAAGTAAAGAGGCTTTATATTATTATCCTCTTTGTGTTATTATTATGTACTCAAAATTGAAATTATTAAAATAAAAACAAAAATTTCTGATTTATTATACTGTTTTTCCATAGTATTTGGACAAAAGCTGTTTCAATATAAACTTACGAATAACTATTTTAATTTTAAATATATCTTGCCAGTATAATTAAAATAACAGAAATATAATCTCAATATTTCTAATTTTCCTCGCGTGACTTAATGACCATAATTTCTAGCTGAAATTAATAAAGCAAATATTACTCTGTTCTACTATGACATTCGTTATTTAAGTGGAATAATTAAGAAAATTTTATTACCTAAAAAGTTTTGAATAAAATACAAATAAGAGACTAAAAAATGCCGTATTCACCCATGTGTAAATCACACATATTTCATTTTAAAAAATTGGGGAAAAAACCAAGGTGCATATTATTTTTTTCCAATACAGCAGGCCATACAGACATTACCCTAATGCCTGTATAAGGTTGCAAATCTGTTACCCATTTAACACAAGAAGACTACATGTAACTTAGGTATGCTATAACATTAGCCCACGCTTGGTTCTCGTAATTTAGAAGCAGGGACCAATGAGAAGACTCCCAGACTTGGCCTGCCACTCCTAGTGGATCTTGTGCCGCCTCCAACCCAGATCCCGTAACCTTTCAGTTACGAGATTTCTGCCTTTACCGATTGATCTACAGCGGCTCAAGGTGGATATTGTGACAACTTCAATCTTCTGGAGTGAAAAAGTAGCGTGAAGAAGGATAACAGTCTTAACAGTATTAGAAATCATTTTTATTTTTCTGGAGTAAACACTGGCTATATACAAAGGGATTCTAATCTCCCAAAACAAGTCGAAATGTAGAGGATTGTTGCTTGCATAACATTACCACGACGATCACAGTCGAAAAAAAGATCAAATAATCTCACAAAATGGGGAGGTTTTTCCAGGGTGCAATGCAAACCTAATCTATCCCCCGTTCGGTTTCCGAGACATTGTCGTTCCTTATATGAGCAGACTTTAAAAGTCTCACTAAACGTAATCACTAAAAACCTGGCTCGGGTTAAAAGTCGAGGAAGCCTCCAGGAGGTCAAAACACCTACGTAAAAAAATGTCGAAAAGCCCCAAGTCGCAAAATTGTAGGCTTTTTAAACCTGAGGGTCAGTTACGGTCTCGCCAACCGTTTTTTTTTTTTGGTCAGTTACTATTCCAGTTACCTGAGAACTGCAGCTAAGGTTACAGCTATTCTTTTAGTTGAATTCTCATTCGCTAGCGGTCCCGAATTCGAAAATCTCGAGTCACCTTCAGGGATCATTACCGTTACCTACCAGGGGCGTGAAGCCTATTCAATCGAAGTGTCAACATCCCAGACACTGCTTCGTCGCGCTATTGTAACCGGGTCGGAACAGGAGGAATTCGGATCAGCTGATTTCGGTTCTGAACAAAGGGGGTGTTCACAATATTTTAAACTGAATAAATTTTATTACTTGCAGTAGTTTCTCGAAATATAAATGGATAAAAAGACAGATATTCGATACAGAAATAAAAAAAAATTAACAACTTTACCCAGCTGTGGTATTAATGCAAATTAATATATAGTTCATTAAAATCAATAAATCTGAAAGAAAATTTTTAAAGTTGCAGTTTTTTACTTAATTAAAGATTAATGTAATAAAAAAACTAACCATGTATTACGAATATAATGTTGTTGAAATTATTTTAATTAGACAGGGTACGCTAGACATAACTGGTATTCGAACTTCGGCAGGTTCCCCAGTACACTTCTCGTATGGATAGATATGTCAGGATTAGTCTGAATAAATTTTATTACTTGCAGTAGTTCCCCGAAATATAAATGGATAAAAAGACAGATATTCGATACAGAAATAAAAAAATTAACAACTTTACGCAGCTGTGACATTAATACAAATTAATATATGGTTCATTAAAATCAATAAATCTGAAAGAAAATTTTTAAAGTTGCAGTTTTTTTACTGAATTAAAGATTAATATAATAAAAAAAACTAACCATGTATTACGAATATAATGTTGTTGAAATTATTTTAATTAGACAGGGTACGCTAGACATAACTGGTATTCGAACTTCGACAGGTTCCCCAGTACACTTCTCGTATGGATAGATATGTCAGGATTAGTCTGAATAAATTTTATTAATTGCAGTAGTTCCCCGAAATATGCATGGATATAAAGACAGATATTCGATAAAGAAAATAAAATATGTAACAACTTTAACCAGTGGTGGTTTTAATACAAATTAATATATGGTTCATTAAAAATCAATAAATCTGAAAGAAAATTTTTAAAGTTGCAGTTTTTTACTCAATTAAAGATTAATGTAATAAAAAAAACTAACCATGTATTACGAATATAATGTTGTTGAAATTATTTTAATTAGACAGGGTACGCTAGACATAACTGGTATTCGAACTTCGACAGGTTCCCCAGTACACTTCTCGTATGGATAGATATGTCAGGATTAGTCTGAATAAATTTTATTGCTTGCTTTAGTTCTCCGAAATATGCATGGATATAAAGACGGATATTCGATACAGAAAATAAAATAGGTAACAACTTTACCCAGCTGTGGTATTAATACAAATTAATATATTGTTCATTAATATCAATAAATCTGAAAGAAAATTTTTAAAGTTGCAGTTTTTTACTTAATTAAAGATTAATGTAATAAAAAACTAACCATGTATTACGAATATAATGTTGTTGAAATTATTTTTATTAGACAGGGTACGCTAGACATAACTGGTATTCGAACTTCGACAGGTTCCCCAGTACACTTCTCGTATGGATAGATATGTCAGGATTTTGATTACTCTTCAAGCTGGATCAATTAAGTTCCTGTTTGATTAATGTTAGAGGTATATCGAGTGAATTTAACGTATCTTTAATCTGAGCAACGGATCTTGTCAAGGATGTTAATACACTTTTTTTGTGTATGAAAATCAGTCGAATTCGAATCTTCTCACCTTTTTCTCGGAAATCCCCTATATAATAGTAGCCCAAGCTATCTATCATCCTGTTCTCGAATTTATGAAGCGGCTGGAATGGATAGAGGCATCGATATTAGATTCTTGATGAGTTAGGGTTAGCAAATTTCAAAGAGAGTAAAGTACATCTTCTCCCAAACTAAAATAAATTGGTATAAATATGCTCATCACAGCGAAAAATACTGTCTTTAAGCCGTATAAATCCATAATTTTTTAACATTTTTAGCCATTATTTCAAGCCCTACTGTGGTTAAGAGCAGGCAAGTAAATTTAAACATTTATCACATAAAAAAGGCCGGTTATCACCAAAGTCGTTTAGCGGCTAACCATGATTAAATTACAATCAAAGTAGGAGCAATTCTTTGTTTCAACAGAGATTAATCTGTTATGCTAACCATAAATCAATGGTAGGACGCAATTATTTTAACAGAGATTAATCGCGGTTAGCCGTTAACGATTTTGGTGAGACAGATAAATAGGTATTAATAACATTTTTTTCAGCATTAAGTCATTCTTTTAACCATCTCATTTATCATTTCTTTTGTTAAATTATTTAAATATCATCTGCATTATTTTCATACGTTTTATCACAGAACTTAGATATTAAGTAAATAATTTTCTTTTATATTTGACTTAAATAATAGACTAAGTATCTATGTGATAATTTAAATTTAATCATAATTATTTTTTGTTACAATGAAAAATTATATCACTGGTATAACAATAAATTCTATTTACTCCAGGGTGTATGAAATGATAGTTTCATTCTTTACCTCCATTAATTACTGTGGCAAAATAATGAAAGAATTTAACGATAATTTCGACGTAGCTAAGAAAACTTTGAATTATCTTTCTAAATGAATTCAACGTTATTCTAAAGTGCATTCACAGTGTCTGGAGACTTTAGAGGAGTATGAAGATAAACAAATTATTGAGCCCGTACCAGATAAAAAACCCATTTTTTTACCTGTCTTATAGGGTCCACTCCAATTCTGGAAAATAAAAATTTTACTGATCCCGTCATATAACGGTCTATATGCTAGTAATTAAATATGTTTTGACATTCACAGTTTTCTATGTAGAGGCATAATTTGTTTTTCATAGGACACTTTATAAACTAATAAGCATTTTCTGGATACCTTATTAAGGCTTATTTCGAATTCTGTACCTGTTTCGGAAAAGCAAAACTGATTATCAAATTCTGCCGACGCTACTGCAATTTTGTTACAGAAAATGCTGAACCCATGTTGGCAAATTAATGACAAAACATAGATTTAAGCATAAGATATCTAATATAGATTATTGTACAAAGAGAAATGCATAGTGTAGTAAGCTTACTCAGTGACTGATTCATAAATTAAGTCCTTTGTCTCCTATTATCTCTGGATAATAGATCGATATTTGGTCAGTTCCACAGCCTGCTTGAGATGTGTTATGCATAACTTCCATATGGATACATGCTTTATGGATTACGTACATTTCTGAGTTCATTTTGATAATATGTATGATAATATTCATTATATAATATGTAATATCCTCTAAGGCGTCTTTACTAATGGACATATACTCTTTCAAAACCTTTCCTTATAAAAAATTAAATTAAAAAAATTGAAGAATTTTACTTTACAAACAATATTTCCTTTACATTCTTTGGATGTTATAAATATGATTCAGTTAAATTCGCCCTGTTTAAGAAATTTTGTTTATATCTTCAAAATTTTTCAGCTAATTTTGAAAATATGTACACTATTCTTCACTGCAGAATATTGAATATCATTGGAATTATTTGCATATTGATAAATAAATGTTTTACGAACAAACCATTAATTACTGTTAATGAATGGTTAATAATACCAATTTCAGGTTTTAAAGAATAATACAAAGCGTATTTGACGAAGATTGTTAAAAAACTGTTATTTTTATTGTCCTCCCATGATTCAGATCCTAAACTTGCTGCTTAAGAGTGATAAAGAAATTAATAACTCGAAGTCATTAGGCTTTTTTTTTTAAAATTTAACCATGGTTGGGTTTAGAACATATCTAGTAAGTTAATACAGTTCTATATTATTTTTTATCCAAATTCAGACTAATGTTTCTTTTCCGATTTCAGCGGTCTGCTATCCATATCTTCATATATGTCCTCGAATAAATGATATGTCCTTCTTCAGATATGTTTTCTTAATTCACTCTATATACTCGACTGTAGGGTCTGAAGGCTATATTACCGTAGTACAATTTTAAAAAGAAATACAGATATATTTACATACATCCTGTTGCTTTTAACATACATACAGTTAATGCATGGTCAATATCTTATATATATATATATATATATATATATATATATATATATGATATATATATATATTATAAAATATATATATATATATATATATACTGATTGCTTTTAAGTCAACAAGTTGATCCAGAAGTTAATTGTTTTCTGTTTTTAAAAGATTAAGAAAATAATAACTCAAATATTTGTGTCTGTAAAAAATAGTTCAGTTCAGAAAACAGATAGCAACAAACTATCCAACTAGCAATTGATTTGCCCTTTCCAGACTACTGTCACCTCTTTGCCTGTCACCCAATATATTTACTAATAACATGCGTATTGAATCCACCTCATCGGCATTGCAACCAAAATTATCTGCCTGGATTCTAAATTTTTTTTTCTCTTAGCCTTCACCGTAATCATTTAACTAAACAATCATGACACTTTACTGCTATTATTATTTTATTTACTACTAGAATAAAAGAACTGAAAACAAAATTTTTGCACTTATATTTTACGAAAAGATTTGAAGATACGTCAAAACATATGAATATATACATAATTA
>CM063500.1:26766096-26778596 GCA_032207245.1 Pardosa pseudoannulata | reverse complement strand
ACAAAAGGGGAATAATCTAAAGTGTACTGGTTTAGCGTATTTGCTTTCGAAGTATTTTCAATTTATTTACAACTTTTTTTTAAATTTTCATTATTCTACTTGTTTTATATATAATTGCCAAGCTAAGTTAGTTTCAACATAGGTTTCAATAAATGTAATGTATAACGTATAATTGCTAGTCATGTTGAATTAAAGTAATTAATAAAAAGTGTAATAATTCTTATTAAAACATTAATATAAAGAGTTTTTATTATAAATGATATACTATAACAATAATGATAATCAGTTGTGAAAAAATAAGTCTTTAGTCTAATTACAAGATTAGGAAAACTATAAACTATAATATTTTCACAAATTCATTTATTTTTGATGCAGTATTCAATATAGATAATACTTTAATAGTTAGGCTATGGCAATGAACAATATTTTTTAGTACAAAATAATTCTAATGACTAACGAAATTATTAGTAAAAATATAAATCTCAAAATTATTTGCCTTAAAATATATTTAAGTCGGATTTATTTATTTGTGATGGGATATTCATTATAAATGTTACAATTATACTATACTATAATTATTATTATAGTACAATTGAAATGATAAATATCCCAAGAAAAAGAAATTTTGAAGAGTTTCCATGCTGTAATCTTATTAGCATTTTCTTGATCACATATTAATGCAATCTTGTTACAGGAAATACGAAATCCTTGTTGTTAAACTAATGACAAAACACAGATTTAATCATTGCACATCAAATATAGATTATAGTACAAAAGGCGAATAACCTACAATGTACTGGTTTACCGTATTTGAATTGGGCGTATTTATAATTTATTTACATTTTTATTTTTCAAAATCTTCCTTATTCTACTTGTTTTATGTATAATTGCCTAGCTAAGTTAGTTTCAACATAGATTGGAATTAATGTAATGTATACGGTATAATTACAGGTTATGTTAAATTAAAATTATTAATAAAAAATTACTAATATCTTACTCTTAAGACATTAATATTAATATTTTATTATTATAATTGATATAATATAACAATAATAATAATCATTAGTAAAAAATAAGTCTTTAGTCTAATTACAATATTAGGAAAACTATAAACTATAATATTTTAACGAATTCATTTATTTTTGATGCAGTATTCAATATAGATAATAATGTAATAGTTAGGCTATTGCAATTAATAATAGTTTTTAGTACAAAATTAGTCTACTGATTAACGAAATTGTTAGTAAAAATATAAACCTGAAAATAATTTGCCTTAAAATATATTTAGGTCGTATTCATTTATTTTTGATAAATTATTCAATATGACTATTATCCTATATTAAGATTAAAATGATAAATATACTTAGAAATCAGAAGAAAAAGAAATTTTGAAGAGTTTCCATGTTGTAATCTTATTAGCATTTTCTTGATCACCTATTATTGCAATCTTGTTACAGGAAATACGAAATCCTTGTTGTTAAACTAATGACAAAACACAGATTTAATCATTGCACATCAAATATAGATTATAGTACAAAAGGCGAATAACCTACAATGTACTGGTTTACCGTATTTGGTTTGGAAGTATTTCAATTTATTTAAATTTTCATTTTTATTTTTGACTAATGAAATTATTAGTAAAAATATAAATCTCAAAATAATTTGCCTTAAAATATATTTAAGACGAATTTATTTATTTGTGATAATATATTCAATATGGATATTACGAATTATATTACGAATATAGAATACATATCCTATATCCTATGTTTCAAAATTGGAAGTATTTATAATTTATTTAAATTTTTTTCATTATTATACTTTGATTTCTGTATAACTGCCTAGATAAGTAAGTTTCAACATAGATTGCAATTAATGTAATGTATACGGTATAATTACAGGTTATGTTAAATTAAAATTATTAATAAATTGCATATGTATTAATCTATGTTAAGTTTAATTATTTGTGCAATAATATCGATTGTATATATATATATATTATATATATATATATATATATATATAATATATATATATATATATTTTATATATATATATATATATATATAATATATATATTATAAATATATAATATATATTATAATATAATATATAATATATAATATATATATATATATATATATATATAATATATATATTATATATAAAATTATATATATTAATATAAATATATATAAAAATATATATATATAAATATATCAATATATCATATATACATAATATATATATATATATATATATATATATATATATATATATATATATATATTATTAAATATATATGTATATAATATATACATATATATAACATATAAATACATACATATATATATATATATATATATATATATATATATATATATACATATATATATATAAATATATATATATATATATATATATATATATATATATATATATATATAAAATATTACATATAAATATATATATATATATATATATATATATATATATACAAACATAAATATAATGCATATTATATATATATATATTATATAATATATATATAAATATATATATATATAATATATATATATATATATATATATATATATATAGTCTTTCTTGATAATAAGAAGTGTGTAAAATCATAGTTCTATTTAAAAGCATCTTGTGCCATTTTACCGTTGAAGACACGCTTAGAGTTTATTCAAAGTTATATGTCCACGCACCAACTGTCTATTATCTGTTACAAAGCTCATCAAATTTTTCCAAAATTCTTCCACCTGACTGGATTATCCTAAAAGCTTACGCCGACGTGGGTCTTTTTCATTTATTTTAAAATTATAAAATAGTTCCCTTTGTAAAATCGCTTATAACTCATATAATTTCTAACTACACCTTTTAGATCTGACACAACACACACACACACACACACACACACACACATATATATATATATATTTATATATATTATATATATATATTATATATATATATATATATATATATATATATATATATATATATGTATATATATATATATATATATATATATATTATATATATATATATATATATATATATATATATATATATATATATATATATATATATATATATATATATATATATATATATATATATATATATATATATATATATATATATATGTATATATATATATATATATATATATATATATATATATATATATTATATATATATATATATATATATATATTATATATATATATATATATTATGCATATATATACTTATATATATATTATATATATATATATATATTTTTATATATATATATATATATATATATATATATATATATATAATATATATAATTATATATATAGTGTGTGTGTAATATATGAAAATTATTTCACTTAATATTTCATTACCTCTATCTCGCATTCCTTCAAATCTTTTTCCCACTCAAAAGTCATAATAATGAAGTGTCTACTTAAAATTCTTCCTACCATTCAGCTATCTATGAAATTACAAATTTTTATTATCCATATTTTACAGATGTCTCTGGTTCACTTTTCAGTGATCTAAGTTCACTTTATTGTTGAGAGCGCTGACTAAGCTACTTTCTATGAAAAACATTTTCCTCTATGCCACAATGTACTGGTTTAATTGCTTTCGTTCTCGTGTCCGACAATGTTCAAGTATGTGCTGTCAGAATTCTCTAGTCTGCCATTGACTGTTAATATCGTTTTCAGCAGCTCTTGAATAAAGTTTAAATTATATGTGAACTTGTGTGATTTTCTTCAATGTGGCTCGACTGCATGTTACTTTAATACTAGGCTTTTCCTTACCCAGTAAGCCTGGGCAAGTGAATACAATAGGGGATTTATTATTTGTGACCAGATGATTAATTTTAGCCGTTTACACATATACATATGCACACACACACATACGCACATATGTATATACATATTTAGATATACGGATATATGAAATGAAGGCTGTTTGCTTCATCTCGAGGAGAGTTCCGAGGGGTTACTTCGTCCTTGCAGTCTTGCTGAGTGCAAGAGACTAACAAAGAAATAAAGACAATGGTCATTTTTAAAATAAACTGTTGTAGTTTATTAATGTTTACTATTACGGGCGAATATGTTTGCAAAAGCTGTACATTTGTTTAAAAAGTTGTAGTACCAGGCAATTAGCAATAACTTACAAGTCAGGTGGATCACGTAACTTTAGAATCATATATCTAAACTACGCAAACTGAAATAATCCAGAGGGGAACATTCGTGAACATTCTCTAGGGTTGCTAGAAAAGGATACCGGAAAGATAGAATCGGGACAGGAAATGATAAAAATGTGATTAACTATATATATATATATATATATATATATATATATATATATATATATATATATCATAACTATCAGTAGGGCATATCTATGAGTATATTAATAAATTCTCTGTCTAAAGAAAGTATTTCTGAAAGAATTTGAATTTACAACATGAATGGAATTGATTGTATTCAATGTTATTTGAAAATTAGATTAAATTATTGAAAATTCTAATCTTCTAGATTAAAAAATTCCCTATGTCACTTATATAAAAAGCATGTAAATACTTACTGTTTTATATAACTTCAATAAGAATAATTTTCAGTTTTATTGATGTATATGCATGATAATACTTGCTTACTTAACGTAAAATATGCAATATCCTGAAAATATGGTTAGTACATAGCTAAATTCTTTAAAAGTCTTTTAAGAAATCGAATGCCTAAGACAATAATTTACTGATAAATTTTAATTTACTGAAAATTATTCAGCTGATTGTATTATTAAAATATTAGAAAAATTTCTAACCTAAATGAGTCGAAATGTTCCACGTACGACGATTCACTGTTTTACTTAATTAATTATTGAGCCAAGGTAATTACGTTAAAGCATAATTTGCTTTAATTATGGATCATGAAAGCAACGTAAAAATATAAATATCCTAGCTGAAGTAGAGGAGTAAAAATAATTATCAATTTATTTTTAAACGGGAAAGAATATTTTAAAAGGATTGTTAGTGAATTCTAATATTTTGTTTCTCTGCATAGTGAATAATGAAGCAAAAACTATGCTATTTCTATCTGAGCTTCCATTTTTACTAAAATTATGGAATTGCTCAAGAAAAGGTTGGAAGTATTCATTAATAATTTTTGCTTAAATACTTCTTTTTTTAGCTTTAAGGCTTTAAAGAAATATTTTTTATTTACTAATGGCAATTGTTAAGCTAGAATAAATTTTCAATCATATTTCTTTTTAAAAAATAATTTTAAAAGAACTTGTAAGATAATCAAATTTCATTTCGAAGTTAAAGTAGAAGTAATTATTTATTTTTAAATAGTAATGAATGTACAGAAAAAAATATTAAGATATATAATTTTTATAACCCAAATAACTTGATTTATGAACATTTTACGGTAGTAAAAAGCATTTCAATATCTGCATAGTTTAATTATGTATTCTAAATCAAAAGAACAATTTCTTAAATTTTATTTAAGCAATAAACATAAATGCATAGATATTATAATGAATGCAACCAGACGAATAAATCATCTAATTAGGAAACAATTGCAGCAGAAGAAAGTACAAAATTGTTAAGAGATTAAAATTTATTTTAGAAAGTAATTATAAAATAACAAAATATTATTTCACAGAAAACCATTAGTAAATAAAAAAATAACTATATAAATTATTTTGATTCGCCTGAAGTAAAAAAAAGGTAAAGAAAGAGTTTATTTTATAAAAATTAAAATGGAATTAGTTGGAAATATTGTTTTTTTTTTAATTTAAATGTCTTTGAAATATTGTCCAAAATATAGCATATTTTTTCTCCGTAAATGAAAAGAAGAAAATAAAATTTACGACTATGATAATAAAAATGAAAGTTCTTTTAATCGGAATGTGAAAAATGCTCTATATAATTATTAAGACGAAATTTTATTGAAATCATTAGTGATTTTTCTGAATCAGTAATACAATTTTAGATTTTTAGATTCATATCTACTTGAGTTTTGTATTATTAATTGTATTCAGCAATCATTAGTTAGGTTCCTATATTGATATAAAAGAAATTTAATTAGTAATACAATTTTAGATTTTTAGATTCATATCTACTTGAGTTTTGTATTATTAATTGTATTCAGCAATCATTAGTTAGGTTCCTATATTGATATAAAAGAAATTTAATTAGTAATACAATTTTAGATTTTTAGATTCATATCTACTTGAGTTTTGTATTATTAATTGTATTCTGCAATCATTAGTTAGGTTCCTATATTGATATAAAAGAAATTTAATTAGTAATACAATTTTAGATTTTTAGATTCATATCTACTTCAGTTTTGCATTATTAATTGTATTCAGCAATCATTAGTTAGGTGCCTATAATGATATGAAAGAAATTTTACGATTTCCATCATCAAAAGAGTATTTAGTGTAAATAACCGGAACAAATTCACATACTTTTAGATTAAGCAACTTTGGTACTTACATATTTTAGTAAGTAATTAAAAATATATAAACAAAATTATATTTTGCTGATTTCTAACTGATTTTATATATTGTTTCAGTAGCAATTTGTAACTGAAAACAATACTTTAAAGAAACAAACAGGCTCTATGTATGTGAAAATGTACAGAATTTCAGTACATAATAATCTAAAATTATACAAACATTCAAAAACATTTGATTGCAGGTACACCTATAAATACGAAATTGTGTGATATTAACTCAATACTCAAAAATTATGATATCATTGAAGTAGGCCACTAACGCCGATACCTACAACTTTCTAAACTATTTTGTAACATTCAGTGTCACTTTTGTAATTTAAATAAATATTTATGTAGAAATTTATTGAAATAATTAATAATTTTTCCTAATAAGTATTACAATTGTACATTTTTAGATTTATGTCTACTTGAGTTTTGTATTATTAATTGTATTCATCAATCATTATTTAGGTTCCTATATTGATATAAAAGAAATTTTGCAATTTTTCATCATCAAGAGAATAATTAGTGTAAATAACAAGAACAAATTCACATACTTTTAGTATAAGTAACTATGGTGCATACATATTTTAGTTGCATAAAAATAATTAAAAATATATTTTGCTGATTTTAAACTGATTTTATATATTGTTTCAGTCGGAATTTGTAACTGAAAATAATACTCTAAAGAAACTCGAACATTTTATGTATGTGAAAATGTACAGAATTTTAGTATTGTACGCAATAATATCGATATTATACAAACACTCAAAAACATTTGATTGCAGGTACACCTATAAATACGAAATTTTATGATATTAACTCAATACTCAAACATTATGATATCATTGATGTAGGCCACTAACGCTGATACCTACAACTTACTAAAATGTTTTTTAACATTCAGTGTGACTTTTGTAATTTAAATAAATATTTATGTAGAAATTTATTGAAATAAGTAGTAATTTTTCCTAATAAGTAATCCAGTTGTAGATTTTTAGATTCATGTCTACTTGAGTTTTGTATTATTAATTGTATTCAGCAATCATTAGTTAGGTTCTTATATTGATATAAAAGAAATTTAATTAGTAATACAATTTTAGATTTTTAGATTCATATTTACTTGAGTTTTGTATTATTAATTGTATTCAGCAATCATTTGTTAGGTTCCTATAATGATATAAAAGAAATTTTACGATTTCCATCATCAAAAGAGTATTTAGTGTAAATAACCGGAACAAATTCACATACTTTTAGATTAAGCAACTTTGGTACTTACATATTTTAGTAAGTAATTAAAAATATATAAGCAAAAGTATATTTTGCTGTTTTTTAACTGATTTTATATATTGTTTCAGTAGCAATTTGTAACTGAAAACAATACTTTAAAGAAACAAACAGGCTCTATGTATGTGAAAATGTACAGAATTTCAGTACATAATAATCTCAAATTATACAAACATTCAAAAACATTTGATTGCAGGTACACCTATAAATACGAAATTTTATGATATTAACTCCATACTCACACATTATGATATCATTGATGTAAGCCACTAACTCTGATATCTACAACTTATTAAAATGTTTTGTAACATTCAGTGAGACTTTTGTAATTTAAATAAATATTTATGTAGAATTTTATTCATATAATTAGTAACTTTTCCTAATAAGTATTACAATTGTACATTTTTAGATTTATGTCTACTTGAGTTTTGTATTATTAATTGTATTCATCAATCATTATTTAGGTTCCTATATTGATATAAAAGAAATTTTGCAATTTTTCATCATCAAGAGAATAATTAGTGTAAATAACAAGAACAAATTCACATACTTTTAGTATAAGTAACTATGGTGCATACATATTTTAGTTGCATAAAAATAATTAAAAATATATTTTGCTGATTTTAAACTGATTTTATATATTGTTTCAGTCGGAATTTGTAACTGAAAATAATACTCTAAAGAAACACAGACATTTTATGTATGTGAAAATGTACAGTATTTCAGTACTGTAAGTAATAATCTCAATATTATACAAACATTCTAAAACATTTGACCGCAGGTACACCTATAAATACGAAATTTTATAATATTAAGTCCATACTCACACATTAAAATATCATTGATGTAGGCCACAAACACTGATACCTACAACTTACTAAAATGTTTTGTAACATTCAGTGTGACTTTTGTAATTTAAATGAATATTTATGTAGAAATTTATTGAAATAATTAGTAATTTTTCCTAATAAGTAATACAATTGTAGATTTTTAGATTCATGTCTACTTGAATTTTGTATTATTAATTGTATTCAGCAATCCTTATTTAGGTTCCCATATTGATATAATAGCCATTTTACAATTTTCCATCATCAAAAGAGTAATTAGTGTAAGTAACCAAAACAAATTCACATACTTTTAGTATAAGTAACTATGGTTCATACATATTTTAGTGCATAAAAATAAGAATGTGTTTTGCTAATTTTATATATTGTTTCAGTAGCTATTTGTAACTGAAAACAATACTCTAAAGAAACAAACAGGCTTTATGTATGTGAAAATGTACAGAATTTCAGTACATAATAATCTGAAATTATACAAACATTCAAAACAATATAATTGCAGGTACACCTATAAATACGAAATTTTATGATATTAACTCCATACTCACACATTATCATATCATTGATGTAGGATACAAACACTGATACCTACAACTTACTAAAATGTTTTGTAACATTCAGTGTGACTTTTGTAATTTAAATGAATATTTATGTAGAAATTTATTGAAATAATTAGTAATTTTTCCAAATAAGTATAGATTTTACAAAATTATAGATTTTTAGATTCATGTCTACTTAGTTTTGTATTATTAATTGTATTCATCAATCATTAGTTAGGTTCCTATATTCATATAAAAGAAATTTTACAATTTTTCATCATGAAAAGAGTAAATAGTGTACAACCTGACAAATTCACAGACTTTTAGGATAAGCAACTGTGGTACATACATATTTTAGTTATTATTCGGCTACCCTTATCCAAATTATTCGTCATTTACCAAAACGTAAATCCCCTGGAGAAGATAATATCACTAATACTGCTCTCAAGCATCTCCCCATTCAGTTCATTTATTATTTATACAGCATAATAGATCATATATTTTACTCTAACTATTTTCCAAAATGCTGGAAAAATTCTATCGTTGTCCCTATTCCAAAACCTAAAAAGGATCATTCTTCTCCAGATAATTATATACCAATTAGCTTATTAAATACTCTCAGCAAAATTACTGAAAAATTCATTCTTGCGAAAATTAACCAACATCTCGAAGATCGTAATATTATTATACCTTACCAATTTGGTTTTCGCAAGAATCTTTCGGCTCCCCACCAAATTTATCGCATTACTGAACTGTTGACAAAAAATAGATTAAATAAACGTTCAACCGCTGCTGCATTTTTAGATATTGCTCGTGCTTTCGACAAAATCTGGATTGAAGCACTCATACACAAACTAGTAAACTATAACTTTTCTAATAACTTAATTAAATTAATTTACTCTTATCTAACGGATCGCACCTTTCAAGTAAAAATCTATACTATCTACTCTTCAAAATTTCCTATCCTTTCCGGCGTACCACAGGGATCACTTCTCGGCCCTACTTTATTTAATATCTCTATAAACGACATCCCTGTTCATCCTACTACCGAACTTGCAATTTTTGCCGACGACACAGCGATATTTTCATCGAACAAAAATTATAAATTTGCCGTGACTGCCGTCAACAAACACCTAGTCAAAAATTCTGAATGGCTAGACAGATGGAAAATTAGGATCAACACTAGTAAATGCGAAGCCGCAATGTTTACAGCCAAACAGAGAACGACTTATGTCAATTACAACATATATATCAATAACACTCGTATTCCTTGGTCGGATACTGTTAAATATTTAGGAGTAACGCTAGATAAAAACCTAACTTGGAAGCAGCATTTTAAAGCTGTTAGAGATAAATATAGAAACGCTAAGCGGGCCCTGTATCCCTTAATAGCTCGCCGTAGCAAAATGGCTATTAAAAATAAGCTGCTCGTTTACACTTCCTTCCTTCGTCCAATATTTACCTATGCCGCACCAGCCTGGTCGTACGCAGCAGATTCTAATATCAAAATATTAACAGTTATTCAAAATCTAATATTAAGAGAAATCACTAATTCGCCATGGTATTTTCGCAACGACGAAATCCACGAGGAACTTAAGATTCCTAATATTCCAAAATTTATCTATAAACTTTCCACTAAATTTCATAAGAATTTAAGCAATGAATTAATAAATAATCTTGTAAACTACGACCCCGCTGATGCTTGCAATAGAAGAAGGCCTTTAGCCATTCTAGCCAAAGATCTTTAATAATTTTGTGCTGTCTTATATAAAAATAAAAAATCTACCAAAAAAAACCTTAAAAAATGTTATAAAATTTAAGAAAAAAAGATTTAAAATGCTTAAAACTGGCCATACATCACTTATCGTACTCTAAATCATTTTTATTTCGTGGATTTTCTCCTATTTCTTCCCGTAATGCTCTGCGCTGTTGAAGGCGGGGCTTAATATTTAAATTCGCACATCGCCAAGTCTACCATATTAATACATTCTTTTGCTGAAAACGGTATGCAGAGGTGTGGCTTGGTTAGATTACGCGTTGCCCACCGCTCTTCTACATTGGGATGTCGTCGGGTTCTATCTATATATAAATAAATATTTATGTAGAAATTTATTGAAATAATTAGTAATTTTTCTCAAAATGTAATCCAATTGTAGATTTTTAGATTCATGTCTTCTTGAGATTTGCATTATTAATTGTATTCAGCAGTCATTAGTTAGGTTGCTATATTGATATAAAATAAATTTTACAATTTTTCGTCATCAAAAGAGTAATTAGTATAAACAATCAGAACAGATTCACATACTTTTAGGAAAAGCAACTTTGGTTAATACATAGTTTAGTTAGTGCATAAAAAATAAAAAATATATTTTGCTGATTTTAATCTGATTTTATATATTGTTTCAATTGCAATTTGTATCTAAAAACAGTACTCTAAATAAACTGAAACCCATTATGTACGTGGAAATGTACAGAATTTTAGTATTGTACGCAATAATATCGATATTATACAACATTACATTAAAAAACATTTGATTGCAGCTACAGTTATAAATTTTATGACATTAACTCAATATTCACGCATTATGATATCACTGAAGTAGGCCACTAACGCTGATACCTTCAATTTACTAAAACGTTTTATAACATTCAGTGTGACTTTTGTAATTTAAATAAACATTTATGCAGAAATGGGAATGTACAGTGAACTCCGCTGAATTTGACCCCGTTAATGTTATCAATCGCTTATTATCGAAATCACTTGGTCCCGATTTTCTCTATTTATTTGTATATTAAAATTATCGCTTTATGTCATCATTACATCGGCTAATGTTATCAGTTTTCGTACCTCATTCTAACTGGCAATATTTACAATGCATTCAGAATGAACCCATTCTTTTCTTTTCTTTCCCTGTTGCTTGAATTTCCGAGAATTCTCCCTTCAACCTAGGGAAATGGAGAATGAACAAAGAAGTGGGGCATTACACATTCCTGGAATTTTTCAGAAATACGCAGACTCTGCTGGTGGTCAATTGTTGTCAGATAAGCAGAAGGCAACACATTATTATCGAAACTGAGAAGGAGCGTATTCACATTTTACAACTTGTTCTTTTACATGCAGCTTGTCGATATGGAAGCCAGAAAGCGAAATGATTTAACAATAAAACAAAAGATCGAAATTTTAAATCGTTATGACAGGTTGATTATGATTACGAACAATTCATCAATGAGCTTTTTAGAAAAAAATTATAGACAGTAGAATTGTACACAATTGATCAATATTTTTAATTATGTATACAATTCTTATGTTCTAAACAGTT
>CM063500.1:26758596-26763596 GCA_032207245.1 Pardosa pseudoannulata | reverse complement strand
CTGTGAAACTTAACAAATTGCAGAAAACTGATTGAAATACTTTATGATATCATTGAAGTAGGCCACTAACGCACAGACCTACAACTTGCTAAAATGTTTTGTAACATTTAGTGTGACTTTTGTAATTTAAATAAACAGTCTTGTAGAAATGGCAATATATATATTTCTAATATATCAAGTATTTAAGCATTTTTATTTAAAAATTACTGGTAAAAAATTATATTTAAGAGTTACTGGTAAAAGAGTTATTTGAAAATTTAAGAATTACTGGCAAATGAGTTATTTGAAAATTGGGTATACGAGAGTTGGGGCATAATTCATGGCAAATATATTTCTTGTAGATATGTGAACGGATCACAAACGTATATGTGTCGTGTGAAAGGTCTGCAGGCATAGTGTGTATGTAGAACAACAGATGGCTCTGTATTAGCTGGTAGTAGCTCAGCTAGGGCTGTGATATCAGTCAGTTGGTGAGTGCGTCGAGATGGAAGTAACCAGTGTTGAGCAGCGTGCTTACATAATAATGGACATTCTCAGAGGGATAAATGTGATGGAATGTCAGAGAGAATTAGTAGAAGTCCTTGGGAATATAATGCATTCAAAACATCCAACTGCACTACGGCTACATGTAGTTATCAATAAGTGCACCAAAGGCAATGTAGTGTTCTGATGTTATCCGCGTTGAAGAAGCTCCCGCCATATGCAGGTTAACGTGGAATGCAAATTTCCCTCGATGCTGCGCGTGCGATTATGGACAGTATATAAAGTAAGAAACATTATTATTTAGGCCCTTTTCTGATTTTTAATACAGCTTATTTATTTTTAAAACTTATATTTTTAATTTACTCATTATCATTCAAATTTTTCGGCTTATTTTGTACGGATGTCACTGGCCACAAAAATAATTTATGTTTTACTATCTCTAAACTCTCTACTCTCTAGTTTTGTACGCGAAGTGTTAAAAGAGTAATATTTGTCACAGATATTCTTATGTCTACTTCGAGCATACATGCGTTTGGAGATTTCTTAAGAGTCTTTAAAATTGTGGCACACAGGATTGAATTAAATGGCGGTTTCCTTGATGAAAAAAAGATTCATTGCGTAAAGAGAGGAAAAGGAAAATTTTTCAAACGGCGTAATTAAGCCTTTTTGTTTTTTTTAAACGATAGTTAATTTCGATTTATTGCAATTTGTTTATATTAATGTTGTTATACATGTATTTAAATAGTTTGCAAAAATTTGAATCCCTCTCACTTCCAATTGGAGGGTATGTTTTCGAAGCACCTGGCACGGTTGTGCATATCTCCAGTAAATAAGATGAGAAGTTGTAAAAGAGAGCGGTTCATAATGAGTAAAACAATGTTAAAAATGACAGTTGCATTAAAAATAAGTAAATCATAAATGGTAAATCAAATAAATAGTTAAAGATGAATAATAAAAAAAGGCTAAAAATTAATGTAATAATAATAGCTAAATATAGTAAAAATACGATTAAAAAGTTTAAAAATTAGTAAATGTGATTAAATATGAGTAAATATGAGTTAAATAATAGAAAAAGACAGAAAAACATCGAAAAACCCGATCAGAATCGTAATTCGGATCCAGGCACTCTACCACTAGAATTTCACAGAAAAAAGTGGGCGGAGCTTAATCTCATTAAGGGGAATAATTTAGCCCAGAATTTTTAGTTCTCGTGATTCGATCTTAAAAGTTTTTACAGTTTAGGTATATTATATAATTATAGGGGAGGGGCTTAATAATCAAAAGGTCCGAAAATTTGGGGGACGATATTGCAATATCAAAAAAGTGGGATGGACATATGAGATGCTGTAGGGTAGTTAATGGGCGTAGCCGAAGGCTCAACACGGCAACAGAAAGGTAACATCAGAATGCCAAATTTAATAGAAGATTGTAGACTTATTTTAATAAGAAATTTGATAAAAATACGGTCATTAAGAAAAATTTAAGATTCAGTAAGGATTGCCAATATGAGGTTATCATTCTATCAGAAACATCTCCAGTATGAAAAGTAACGTTATACATTTTTGAATAAGTATTCGAATTAGTGGCTACACAGAACTTCAAGGGTCTAGCCCCTTAGTTCTGGTTTACTTAGTATTAGCTAACATGGCAAGTTCATTCAGTTTACTTATTCATTGGCAAGTATTTTACTTATTTTGTTTGACTTTTAATTAATTCTGGTGTGTGACTATTATTCACGGTCGATAGAGATTATGTTACTTTACTAAGAAAAAATTATGACTTTTACCATAAATCATACCTAAACTTTTATGGGTGGTAACAGAGCTCAAATACGACATGTCATCCTTGAGCCCTAAAATTTTGGCTTCTAAATAATACTTAAGGATTTCTAGTAATCAATCTATATTACAAGTAATCGATAAAGAATATGCTATTTTCCTTTCTGATATAAATTGTGAGTAAACCGAGATCCACTGAGCATATATTCAAACCACAGTTTTTGAGCTTTAAAGACTTCATCACACCAACTTGTACTTCTTAACCCATTGCCTGGGGAATATATTTGAAAACACGTACCCAAACTGGAAACATTTGTTCCTTATATTTCCTTATTGGGAAATATTAATGGATTACAATAATTGTTGCTCAGGTAACAGCAAAATAAATCAAATGACATAATTTTCTGGATAAATGCAATAAACTAATAAAACAATTTTATTATCTCTATCAACTGTTTTGAATTCCATGGGCCTCAGATTCCTTTAAATTTCACAATACCTTTACACTATCCAAGGAACGCCAGCCGGCTTAAGATTCACTAAAGGTGCCGTTTTCGCTAAAGGTGACTGTGTCACGTAAAATATGTTCGTGGTCACAATGTCCTCCATTCTCTCAATCAATACCTCTGGGGGTGGCAGTGAAAGTCTAAGGGTCTTCTTCTTGGTCATTGCTTCAAACTTATGAGGACCAACTCGAGCATTGGACGAACTTTCACCAGTATGCTGCTAGTTGAAACGAAAGGAGCATACCTTCGCCTTAAATTGAGTAGTCTCCTGCTCATATCGAGTTTAGTTTCACCAAGTGGCATAAGACAACAACAAAAACAACACTATTCGAGAAATGGCGAAATGGCCGAACTTTGTTGGAAAGTATATCTATGAATTGGGAAAATGAAAAAATTAAATATTATACAATGGACAAATTTATTTCGGTCTTCAGGGAATTGAAATCATTCCAAAATTGGCTCAATTGCGTTGCCCGAAGTGAGTTCGGAGTCTCAGGGAAGGAGTTAAAAAGCATCCGATTCAGTTTATGATTCTTCTTTTCTTGGAATAGTATAAAGTTTTCAACCAAAATTTAAGTTACTCTCAACGACTGATAAGAATTTTGTATTTTGTACGGATGTCACTGGCCAAAAAATATTTATGTTTTACTATCCTTAAACTTTCTACTCTCTAGTTTTGTGTTATGAACTCACGAATCCACCCTTCTATCTCTTTTATGTGTTTATTTTTCGCTCGTTGTCATTTTTGTGCTTACTGACTGAAGCCTCTGGATTGACGGGCTCGGCCCATAGGGTCCAGTTGCATTACCACCTTTAATGCCTTTGATCAGTCGAGGGGGGTATTACCTACTCTCGGCTGTGGAATCAGCTGGCTTGAACAAAAGATTTTTTGTTTGTCCCTTGCAAGCCGCAAGTGTTATAAACGCCCTGATGTTCTTATGTTTTACTTTTTACTCTTTATTTTACATATCAGTTTCTCAATAAAAACGTTTTGACCATTAGTTTTAATCCTCTTCTGTATACCTCTACAACAACCTTTTATACTACTACTGCGAGTTTTAAAAAAAGCCTTTTTAGTGGACGTTTTATTTACAAAGCTATTAGGATAATTGGAATAAAGGCAGTTGAAGGTCTACTATAGATGTTGTTAATGTATTCTTTTAGCAGTATCCATTCCTGCATGACCTGAATAACTCAATTTTTTTAAACAAATTACTTATGTGACGTTGCTCACGTCACATGAGCATTTGTAAGTCTTAAGACACCACAGCTCGTGACCACCTTGGGAGTTGAAAGGATTAGATAAGGGTAATCATGTAAACACTGCATAACTATTCTGTTTAAACTGCGCACGTGCAAAATGAATGCTTCCCCTGAAAAGTTCCTCGTTCGCGTGATGATTGATAACCACCCACAAGATCCTTGTTATCGATTTATCACGAGGTTGGGTACTTCTAGAGCTTTTTCCGGAGTATAACAAAGATATATATATATATATATATATATATATATATATATATATATATATATATATATATAAATATATATATATATATATATATATATATATATATATATATATATATATATATATATATATATATATATATATATATATATATATATTTATATATATATATATATATATATATAATATATATATATATATATATATATATATATATATATATATGTATATATATATATATATATATATATATATATATATATATATATATATATATATATATATATATATATATATATATTATATATATATATATATATATATATATATATATATATATATATATATATATATGTATATATATATATATATATATATATATATATATATATATATATATATATATATATATATATATATATATGTATATGTATATATATATATATATATATATATATATATATATATATATATATATATATATATATATATATATATATATATATATATATATATATATATATATATATATATATATGTATATATATATATATGTATATATATATATATATATATATATATATATATATATATATATATATATATATATATGTATATATATATATATATATATATATATATATATATATATATGTATATATATATATATATATATATATATATATATATATATATATATATATATATATATATATATATATATATATATATATATATATATATATATATATATATATATATATA
>CM063500.1:26718596-26743596 GCA_032207245.1 Pardosa pseudoannulata | reverse complement strand
CCTGAATTACGGCTCAGTTTTTTCCCATTTCAATTACTTAACCATTAAACTTAGAAACACAATTTCAGGTCAATTTAGTGCATTAATGGCTAAACTCTCTTAAGATTCCCCTTAAATTATTTACTCAAGTTTCTGTTAAAGCTTAAAAAGGAAACTTTATTTATTCATTTTTGTATTTCAGTATATTTTCTATAAAATCTTAATAGAAATAAATGCTTATGATTGACTTAATATGCATAAAGTAGGCATGAATAACAGACTTAATTGCTTAATTCTTTCATTAATATGTGCTATAGACAACATAAGTATGACTATAGTTTAATGAGACAATATAAACTATAGTAGTTATAGAATTATCGAAAATTTGCATCTTTACATTTTAAACCCAGTTATTTCAAAATGTAAATAATTATGCCCATAATTTTTCAGTACTGATGAATATGTCTTTTTAAAAATACACTTTATTGAAAAAATTAAATTTACTGATTACGCCCTGAGCTTCTGAATACTGGTTTAATATAGATTTTCTAGAAACTAAAGTACTTGTATAAATTGCTTAAGATATTAAAATGGTAAACTACTATAATTTCGTTGGCAATATTTCAAAAATTATAAGTAATTATTTAGAGAAATATTTGTGTAATAAATTATTAAAAATAATTACACCCATGATATTTTAGTACTGATTAATATGTCTTTTTATAAAAATACACTTTACTGAGAAAAATTAAATTTACTGGTTACGCCCTAGGCTTCTGAGTACAATTTTAACATAGATTGACTTTAAAGGCGGTATGGCAACTGGACCATATGTTCCGAGCCCTTCAATCCAGAGGCTTCTGTCAGTAAGCACAAAAATGACAACGAGCGAAGAAATACATAAAAGAGCAAAGAGATAGAAGGGTGGATTCGTGAGTTCACAGCACATAACTAGAGAGTAGAAAGTTTAGGGACAGAAAAACATAAAATATTTGTACCAGTGACATTCGTACGAAATAAGTAAAAAATATTGAATAAGAATGATCAAAATAAAAAAAAATTAAAAATTTATAAAAAACAAAAATAAATGTTTTAAAAATAATTAAATTTCATTAAAAATCCGAAAAGGGCCTAAAAAATAATAAATAAACATAAAAAGCAATTTTTATCAATTTAGATTAAGTTTTTGAAATTTTGTCATCGTCGGAGACAGAATTAAGGTAAACTATTATAATTTCGTTGGAACTATTGAAAATTCTAAGTAATTATTTAGAGAAATATTTGTGTAATAAATTATTAAATTATAAAACTGAACAAAATTATTAAACTTCACACTTATTCAAGTATATTTGAATCAGGTAGAAAATAAAAACATACGTCCCTATATCTGGTATTGACTACTAATCTTGATATTAAGGACAAATAGTATATTCATAAAAAAATTCAGATCATAATATATTTTTTGACGAAGTTAAACTAACAAAATATGCGACCATTGTATTAATTGTTAAGTGACTGTGTGACTGCTGTGACTAGTCTAACATCAAAAATCTAGTAACTTAATAAAATTTATAATATAATGAATAGCTTTAAGTTATAAATTTATATTACCAAAGAATATATTCTTCTAAAAAATAAATACAAAACATAATTGTGTTTGAATAACAAGAATATGTTTAAACAAAGCTACTTTAAAAAACAAAGCAGAGACTATAATATTAAGATCAATTTACATTTAATAAGGAAACACGAACATTACTCTGCATTAATTTTAAGCTATCATTCATTCGGTATCATACATTTTATAATGCAATTTTCATTTACAATTTAGTTTATATTAAATATAAGTCAAACCTACTTGTACTTGTTAAAAATGGGTTAAATAAGATCATCGTTTTTTAATGGTCAAATAAAGTATTTCAAGTTTACTATCAGCCTCTTTTTTCCACTCTTAAAGGATTGAAGAAAGAACAAAATGATCTTAAATGGTTTATCACGAGTTAATCTATACGCATTAAAAAAACTGATTCATTTTATGATTATTTTTACCATTGCGTTGATTTTACGTGTGATAGCGAAAAATTTTCAATCAATCAAAATTCTTATCCCCCGTTGAGAGTAACTTTTGCTATTTTGGTTGAAAACTTTATGCTATTACAAGAAAAGAAGAATCATAAACTGAATCAAATGTTTTTTAACTCCTTCCCTGTGACGCCGAACTCAGTTCGGGCAAAGCAATTGAGCCAATTTTGGAATGCCCAACCTGACTTCGGGCAAGGAAAAATGATATTTCAATTCATTGAAGACCGAAATCAGTTTGTCCATTGTATAATATTTAATTTTTCATTTTCCCAATGCATAGATATACGTTCCAACAAAGTTCGGCCATTTCGCCATTTCTCGGATAGTGTTGTTGTCTTATGCCACTTGGTCAAACTAAGTCCTATATGAGCAGGAGGCTACTCCATTTAAGGGGAAGGGGTGCTCTTTTCGTTTCAACTAGCAGCATACTGGTGAAAGTTCGACCAATACTCGAGTTGGTCCTCATAAGTTTGAAGCAATGACCAAGAAGAAGACCCTTAGACTTTCACTGCCACCCCCAGAGGTATTGATTGAGAGAATGGAGGACATTGTGACCACGAACATATTTTACGTGACACAGTCACCTTTAAATAACACGGCTGATCTTAAGCCGGCTGGTGTTCCTCTTATAGTGTAAAGGTATTGAGAAATTTAAAAGAATCTGAGGCCCATGGAATTCGAAACAGTTGATAGAGATAATAAAATTGTTGTATTAGTTTATTGCATTTATCCAGAAAATTATGTCATTTGATTTATTTTGCTGTTACCTAAGCAACAATTATTGTAATCCATTAATATTTCCCAATAAGGAAATATAAGGAACAAATGTTTCCAGTTTGGGTACGTGTTTTCAAATATATTCCCCAGGCAATGGGTTAAGAAGTACAAGTTGGTGTGATGAAGTCTTTAAAGCTCAAAAACTGTGGTTTGAATATATGCTCAGTGGATCTCGGTTTACTCACAATTTATATCAGAAAGGAAAATAGCATATTCTTTATCGATTACTTGTAATATAGATTGATTACTAGAAATCCTTAAGTATTATTTAGAAGCCAAAATTTTAGGGCTCAAGGATGACATGTCGTATTTGAGCTCCGTTACCTACCATCCATAAAAGTTTAAGTATGATTTATAGTAAAAGTCATAATTTTTTCTTAGGGTAAAGTAACATAATCTCTATCGACCGTGAATAATAGTCATACACCAGAATTAATTAAAAGTCAAACAAAATAATTAAAATACTTGCCAATCAACAAAGTAAATTGAAAGAACTTGCCATGTTAGCTAATACTAAGTAAATCAGAACTAAGGGGCTAGACCCTTGCAGTTTTGTGTAGCCACTAATTCGAATACTTATTCAAAAATGTATAACGTTACTTTTCATACTGGAGATGTTTTTGATAGAATGATAACCTCATATTGGCAATCCTTACTGAATCTTAAATTTTTCTTAATGACCGTATTTTTATCAAATTTCTTATTAAAATAAGTCTACAATCTTCTATTAAATTTGGCATTCTGATGTTACCTTTCTGTTGCCGTGTTGAGCCTTCGGCTACGCCCATTAACTACCCTACAGCATCTCATATGTCCATCCCACTTTTTTGATATTGCAATATCGTCCCCCCAATTTTCGGACCTTTTGATTATTAAGCCCCTCCCCTATAATTATATAATGTACCTAAACTGTAAAAACTTTTAAGATCGAATCACGAGAACTAAAAATTCTGGGCTAAATTATTCCCCCTTAATGAGATTAAGCTCCGCCCACTTTTTTCTGTGAAATTCTAGTGGTAGAGTGCCTGGATCCGAATTACGATTCTGATCGGGTTTTTCGATGTTTTTCTGTCTTTTTCTATTATTTAACTCATATTTACTCATATTTAATCACATTTACTCATATTTAATCACATTTACTCATTTTTAAACTTTTTAATCGTATTTTTACTATATTTAGCTATTATTATTACATTAATTTTTAGCCTTTTTTTATTATTCATCTTTAACTATTTATTTGATTTACCATTTATGATTTACTTATTTTTAATGCAACTGTCATCTTTAACATTGTTTTACTCATTATAAACCGCTCTCTTTTACAACTTCTCATCTTATTTACTGGAGATATGCACAACCGTGCCAGGTGCTTCGAAAACATACCCTCCAATTGGAAGTGAGAGTGATTCAAATTTTTGCAAACTATTTAAATACATGTATAACAACATTAATATAAACAAAATGCAATAAATCGAAATTAACTATTGTTTAAAAAATAAAAGGGCTTAATTACGCCGTTTGAAAAATTTTCCTTTTACTCTCTTTACGCAATGAATCTTTTTTTCATCAAGGAAACCGCCATTTAATTCAATCCTGTGTGCCACAATTTTAAAGACTCTTAAGAAATCTCCAAACGCATGTATGCTCGAAGTAGACATAAGAATATCTGTGACAAATATTACTCTTTTAACACTTCGCCTGCGGGTAACGTATTTTCACGTTTTTTGCAGTCTTTCACTGGAGCGAGGGTCACGTAAAAATACGGATTTAGAACACTTGTAGTGGATACCCTCTACCACCACAAATCTACTAAATACGTATAATTATATGTTTGTGTGACATTATATGCGTGTTGTTTTCTTTGCTATACAACGCTTTGCATTTTTTTCCACAAGTTATTATTGTCGAGTTACTCGGTCTTTTGCTGCGTTATTTCGTCTTCAATCAAATCCTTAGCTCCAGAACGTAAAAGTCGTGTTTTGTCAATTTGAAGCTTGGTTTTTTTATTGTTGAATAGAAAATTGACAAAATGAGCCGTTGTGACAAATATATGGATGAAGTAATATACGATGAAAGATTATCGGACTTTAATTTTAAAAATCGTTTATTTTTGTGATTTCTTAAACATATCTTATTTTTTTTTGTTAAATAATCATACAGTATATATTAAAGTGTAAAAAAAATGTTTCATTCATAAAAACAAAGTAGTTTTCTATTTACTGCGATGTTTCTGAATAACTGAACTTTCGCTCGAATCACGAAAAAATGCCCTCTGCAGCGTAAGTTGGCGGTGAAGTACACTCGCATGCAAAGTGTTAAAATAAGTTGTAAGAAACTAATAAGTACGAATCTAACAAGTTGAATAACATAAAACAAGTATGCTTGAATTACTCAATTACTCCAAGAATATACTTTGAATCTGCTGTAAAGTTTTCATCATTCTTGACCGTAAAGAAATATTTCCGAAATAAAATCACCCGGCATATAATTTGACAACATAAAGTTTATTCCCTATTTTAATAATATGAAGAAAAACGACTTACGTAGTGGTAATTGCAGTACGAAAACGTTTTCCCGATAAAATTACCGAAGGAAGCGAGACAAGTTAAAAATTTCTAACCAAGTTTCATAGATTTAAATATTTTTTTTTCACTAACGAGATTTTTTCTAGTTTTTGATAAAGACACAAAAGTCACTTCTTGTAAAGAAATCGTTGAACTTTAAGAAAAAAACCCAACTTTTTATGCTGTCAAAATGTTAATTAGCATTTTTAAGTCATGAGACTTTTCAAGACTTTTTAATGATTCTAAAAGAAGTTTCTTAATAAATTCGAAATTTTTCCCTAAGGAAATTTCATCTTATTATCGATTTATCGATTATTAAGATTTAATATCCATTATCCTATGAAAAGTATAATTTTAACAACAATATTCTCATCAATTATTATTAATAATATTTTAAACTGATTTATTAAAAAAAAATAAAAACAGAATTGTTACTCTTTTATGAAAAGTTGGAGTTGCTAACAATAATACTGCGTTTTTCTAAGTAATACATTTTCAGATACATCCATTAAGATTTTTAAGATTTAATATCCATTATCTTATGAAAAGTATAATTTTAACAACAATATTTTAATCAATTATTATTAATAATACTTTAAAATGATTTATTCAAAAACAGAATTGTTGCTATTTTAAGAAAAGTTAATGTTGCTAGCAATAACACTGCGTTTTTCTAAGTAATACGTTTTGAAATACACCCATTATTTAATCTTATAACATATAATATAAAATAAGTTAAAATCAATACATTTAAGCTTAGTTATTTTGATAATATCGCCCTTTTTGAATTTATATTGATTACTTATTTTTGTCATGTAAATGTGTACGAGATTTAAATTTATCAGCGTGGAAATTTCTAGAAAATTCCATAATTTTTTTAGAGATATAATTGAATAATTCTTAATTTCGTTCATAGCGTTCTTATGTTTTCTAAAATGAATACATGACTCGTTCAAACAGAAAATTTTCTGAAAATATATATTATTTAATCTTCAGTCTCAGAATTCTCCTTACATTGCTTTTCCAGAAAATCCAAAAGTAATCTCTTATCCAAACTGTTTAGTAATTCATAAATATTTGCTGTTTTCAAGGAAAAATCAGTCAGATTAGAGTGCAAAACTTAGAGCTTTGCTGTTCTGAAACTCGCTACTGATACGGATGTCCGTCACCCTGTAGAATATGATTAAACTGTAGGTCCTAGTCTAATTGGTCCTTGTATTGCAAAATATTTATCTAAGCACTCCAAACTAAATCAAACTAAGAAATTTTAATCTGACAAGTATTCTATGGAATACTAAAATGTTTACTGACTTTTAGTAATCGAAATTTTTATAACTAAACATTTACAAACTTTTACTAACTTTTAGTAACTAACCATTGTACTATTTACTAAAGTATTTAGTTATATTGGAAATAACATAAATTATATTTATAAAATGTTTGAAATAAATTAGTTTTAAACGTTTCCTCAAAGTTAAGAAATGTACATTTTTTAAGGGAATAAATTAGTTTTCAATACTTAGGAATCATTATTACAGATTTTTAAAAATAACTTTTTATGATATTATAAAATTAAATGTATTGATTATATAAATATAAATGATGTTTATTGAATAGAAAGAAACTCCTAGGTACTCTATGTTGTGTATTTAAAATATATTAATTTGTATAATATATATGTATTTATATTTACTATGTATTGGCAACATACAATGTATGAAATTGTAAAAGAGAGATTGGCAACATAAGTTGTCATGATAATTTGGAAGCCTGTTGTGTTCATAATGAAGTTTTAATAAAGTTGTTATGTTTTATAGTTTTTGAATAAATTTAAGAAATACAACATGGCGTAGTCGGTTAGTTAAAAGATAATTCGAGCCTATATGAAGTGATAGATATTAAGATAGATTTATAAGTGATAAAGATGATGTCAAGGGATTATTGCAGGCCACCGGTAGGCTTAAGCCTCGATGGTAATGTTGCCGAGAATTGGCGCAAATTCAAACAAATGTTCGTTATCTACATGAAGGCATCAGGCAATGAGAGAAAAGAATCTGACGTTAAAGTGGCAATTCTATTAAATGATGTTGGCGAAGAAGCGGTGGAACTCTTTAATACTTTTGATTTGTCAGAAGATGATCGCAATGATTATAAAAAGGGGATTGAAGCATTCTATCGGCATATAACACCAAAAAGGAATGTTGTAGTTGAGCGGTTTGTTTTCAATCAAAGAATACAAGAATTTAATGAAAGTTTTGATAACTTTTATACTGATGTAAAAAAGTTGGTGAAGTCATGTGAATTTGGTGATCAAAGTGACAGTGCTGTGAGAGACAGAATTGTCCTGGGAATCTCAGACATTGGTCTACAAGAAAGACTGTTAAGAGAAGGAGACTTGTCTCTAGCCAAAGCAGTAGAGATTTGCAGGTCATCAGAGCTGAGCAGGAATCAGGCTCAAACTGTACAGAACAAAAGTGTTGATGCAGTTCGAAAAAGACAAGTTACTCATAGCAGGAGAAACATTCATTCCACTTATTGGTGTATTTCTATGCTCCAGTAAGGCTTAATTTATCATATCTGTTTCAATGATGTCTGTAAATTTCCTAGAGGTGCTTCTAAAAAGAAAAGTCACACTCATTTCCCTTATTACGAGTAGCTTATGGCTCAATGGTGTTTAGTTTAACCAAGTAGCATCACAAATAACAACAAACTATATTCTACAATTTTTATAAGTATTCTTGTGAATAGGTGGATTTCTATTTTTCCACTTGGTCTTTTCAAAGTATTGTTACATATAACTTACACTGAATAATTTTTTAAACTTAAATAAACCCAAAACGCTAAAGTCATTTAGTATTTAACTATAAACAATAAAAATGTAAAACAGTAAGATTTTAAGAATTTTTATGACACAATAAAATGAAATGTACTGATTATTAATATAAATGAGGTTTATTGAATAGAAACAAACTATTAGCTACTGTTTAATAAAACAAATAAGCCTGTAATTTCTCTAGAGGTGCTCGTAAAAGAGAAACGCCTTAATATGAGAAATCCCTTTTGCCTTAATACGAGTAGCGTATGGCTTAATCGTGCTTGGTTTGACCATGTGGCATCATAAACAACAACAGTCTTACAGTTTTTACAAATATTTTTGTGAGTAGGTAAATTTCTATTTTTCCACTTGGTGGTTACTAAACCATCTAAATAACTCTTATAAATTTAAATAAACCTAAAACGTTAAAAATATTAAGTATTTAACTAAAAACAATAAAAATTTAAAACCTTAGTAATTTAGGAATTTTTATGATAGAATAAATCGAAAAGTATTGATTATTAATATAAATGAGGTTTATCGAAAGAAGAAAAACTATTAGCTCCTCTTTGATATCCAAAATAGTCCTGTAATTTCTCTAGAGCTGCTCGTAAAAGCGAAATGTACACCTCTTTGATTTAATACTAGTAGCATATGGCTGACAGTCTGTATTTTACAGTTTTTATAAGTATTTTTGTGAGTAGGTAGATTTCTGTTTTTCCACTTGGTGTTTTCAAAGTATTGTTCTATATACAATACACTAAATGATTTTTATAAACTTAAATAAACTGAAAACGTTAAATGTATATAGTACTTAAATATAAACAATAAAAATGTAAAACATTAAGATTTTAATAATTTGTTATGATACTATAAAATGAAATGCATTGATTATTAATATAAATGAGGTTTAGGGAATAGAAAATAACTCCTAGCTACTCTTTAATATAAAAAAAAATATATCTGTAATTTTCCTACAGGTGCTTATAAAAAGAAAAGTCACACCCCTTTGCCTTAATACGAGTAGCGTATGGCTCAATCATTCTTGGTTTGACCAAGTGGCATCATAAACAACAACAGACTGTATTTCACAATTATTATAAGTATTTTTGTGAGTAGGTTAATTTCTTTTTTTTCCACTTGGTATTTTCAAAGTATTGTTCCGTATGACATACACTGAATAATTTTTATAAACTTAAATAAACCTAAAACGTTAAAGTATTTAGTATTTAAACATAAACAATTAAAATGTAAAACACAAAATTTTCAGAATTTTTTATGATACTATAAAATGAAATGTATTCATTGTTAATATAAGTGATGTTTATGGAATAGAAAATAACTCCTAGCTACTCTTTAATATAAAAAATATATCTGTAATTTTCCTACAGGTGCTTGTAAAAACAAAAGTCACACCCCTTTGCCTTAATACGAGTAGCGTATGTCTCAATCGTTCTTGGTTTGACCAAATGGCATCATAAACAACAACAGACTGTATTTTACAATTTTTATAAGTATTTTTGTGAGTAGGTTGATTTTTACTTTTTTTCCACTTGGTATTTTTAAAGTATTGTACCGCAAAACATAACATTAAACAATCTTTATAAACTTAAAAAAATCTAAAACGTTAAAGGTATTTAGTATTTCACTGTAAACAAAAAAAAAAATGTAAAATATTAAGAATTTAATAATTTTTTATAATAGTATAAAATGAAATGTATTGATCCTTAATATAAATGAAGTTTATTGAATATAAAAGAAAACATATCTACTTTTTGATATGAAAAATAAGTCTATAATTTCTCTAGAGGTGCTAATAAAAACGAAAGTCACACCCCTTAACCTTAATACGAGTAGCGTATGGCTCAATAGTGCTTGGTTTGACCAAGTGGCATTTTTTCCACTTGGTGTTTTCAAAGTATCATTCCATTTAATATACACTGAATAATTCTTATAAACCTAAATAAACCTAAAACGTTAAAAGTATTTAGTATTTAACTAAAACAATAAAAATTTAAAACATTGATAATTTAGGAATTTTTTATGATACAATAAAATGAAATGTATTGTTTATATTAATATAAATGAGGTTTATGGAATAGAAAAAAATAACACCTAGCTACTCTTAGCTAGGTGTCATTATTACAGATTTTTTAAAAAGAATTTTTCATGATATTATAAAATTAAATGTAGTGATTATATAAATATAAATGAGGTTTATTGAACAGAAATAAAAACACCTAACTACTCTTTGGTATCCAAAATAAGTTTGTAATTTCTCTAAAGGTGCTAGTAAAAATGAAAGTCACACCCCTTTGCCTTAATACAAGAAGCGTATGGCTCAATCGTTCTTGGTTTGACCAAGTGGCATCATAAAGAACAACAGTCTGTATTTTACAATTTTTATAAGTATTTTTGTGAGTAGCTTGATTTCCATTTTTTTTTTACACTTTGTATTTTCAAAGTATAGTACCATATAACATACACTAAATAATTGTTATAAACTTAAATAAATCTTATAGGTATTTAGTATTTAACTATAAATAACAAAAATGTAAAACATTAAGATTTTAAGAATTTTTTATGATTTCGTAAAAAATGAAATGTATCGATCATAAATATAAATGAAGTTTATTCAATAGAAAAAAAACCCTATATAAACTTTGATATCAAAAATAAATCTGTAATTTAGCTAGAGGTGCTAATAAAAACGAAAGTCACACCCCTTAACCTTAATACGAGTAGCGTATGGCTCAATAGTGCTTGGTTTGACCAAGTGGCATTTTTTCCACTTGGTGTTTTCAAAGTATTATTCCATTTAACATACACTGAATAATTCTTATAAACCTAAATAAACCTAAAACGTTAAAAGTATTTAGTATTTTACTAAAACATTAAAAATTTAAAACATTGATAATTTAGGAACTTTTCATGATACAATAAAATGAAATGTATTCTTTTATATTAATATAAATGAGGTGTATGGAATAGAAAAAAATAACACCTAGCTACTCTTTGATATTGAAAATTAGTGTCTAATATTCATAAGTATTTTTGTAAGTAGGTGGATTTATATTTTTTTAATTGGTGATTTTGAAATACTATTCCGTATAACATACATTAAATAATTCTTGAACTGAAATAGACCCTTAAAACTGACGGAGGAAGGAACATAAGTAATAGAGCAGAATTTATATGTATATACAATAAGCTTTTATAACAAAGACTTTTCAGCTAGAATCAATCCGCTTAAGTTTTTAATTAATTAAAGACTTTCTAACAATTACCGAGAAAGTGATAAAAAGAAGAAAAAAAAACGAAGTACAGAAACGGTTATGGGAAAAGAACTTTAAGTACCAACCTTGTTTCTTGAAAAGAAACATGCATTCACCGATAGCCAAGAAGAATTCTAATTCTTTTCCAATAATCACCTTCGAAATCTAAAAACTTAGATTTCTGCAACTGGTCAATGATTATTTGAAACTATCCACTTTGCTAAGTGCCTCTCCAGATTGTATTATAGAAAATCCATTATTTGCAAAGCATTATGTTAAAGAATTTGTACTACAAGTATACTCTGATAACACCGATAGTGATTAATTAGGGAATGGGATATATCGTAAGTAGATATCTTATTTACTGGTAAAATAGTACAATTTTATTAAAAAATGTAGGCAAAAAACTGTGTTATGAACGAAATATTTTATTTCATTCTATAATTATAGGATATAGGTATAAGATGATAAGTATTTATCTATTTCTAATAATCTTAATGGGCATATTCCTCTCATATATTAAATTTAATTTCCTATTGGGTAAATTAAATCCATTATTGTTGAAATTACTTTTATAGTGATCTTGGGGAATTAGGGAATAAATATGTAGGTAAAAAACTGGCAATACATTTACAATGCAAATGGCACACGCACGTTTTGTAGCACACCCATTACTTAAGTTCCGATTCATTTATATTTAAAATTTTGCAGTAAGTACAGGTTTATTTAACCGTTCCATTTCTAATAATCTAAATGGGCATATTCCTCTCATATATTAAATTTCATTTCTTATTGGGTAAATTAAATCCATTATTATTGAAATTACGTTTATAGTGATCTTCAGTAATTAGGGAACAAATATGTAGGTAAAAAACTGGCAACACATTCAGCATTCAAATGACACACGTGTGTTTTGTAGCACACCCATTACTTAAGTTCCGATTCATTTATATTTAAAATTTTGCAGTCAGTACAGGTTTATTTAATCACTTCCCTTACATATTTATTTTTTTTTATAACCAAATTTTAAGTAATTTTTATATTTACTGTATATTTTCAATCTATACTTTTTTATATTTTTTTAAATATTTTTTCAGTTTAAATTGTTTTTTTTTTCTTTTGTAATATCTTGTCTTATAATATTTTATTGTATTTAGACTTAAAAAAAAGCAAACTATCTAGTTTTATTATTTTCATTTATAAAAACATTTAATATTTAGTTTATTTTTAACTCTTTATTATGTATTAAATATTATCTCGTATAACTTTTATTTTTTTTCTGTTTTAATATTTTTTTTTTTTTTTTTTTTTTTAAAACTTATTAGTATTTTTAATTACATTAATAATTATCTTTTAATCTTTTAGAATTTCACCTAATATTTTTGTTATGCAAATATTTTTATAGTTTTTAAACTGTTATTATACATTTTGTAATGTCTTTTTTATAATTATTTAATTTTTTTAATTTTGCTTTTTTAGTTTTATAAAATAAATTATGATTGTTTTTTTATTTAAACTTCACACTTTTTTTTATCTAAATATATTAAATTTTTTTTAATTTTATTTGTTTCATTTTTTTACTTTTTTTTTTTCATATTGTTTTTAAATACTTTAATTTTATCTTTTTATTCATGTTCGTATTTTTCGTTATTTTATTTGATAATCTACTCTTGCCTTCTTTCTTACGTATTTATTTTGGTTTATTAATTTCTACAATAATTTAAATTTTTTTAGATAATTGACGTTTTATGCTTTTATTTTTATTAATATCTTATTGTGTTAGTATAACTATTTCTTTCTTTTTTCTGCAAATTATTAAATAAAAGTTGTTTTTGCGATTATTTAATTAATATTTTAGGCCCTTTTTGGATTTTTAGACCAGTTTATTTATTTTTAAAACATGAAATTATATTTTTTCCAAATCATTAAAACTTTCGTACCCGATCATTACTACTAAGCAATTAAAAATTTATAACATCAAAAATATATCAATAAAAATTATTACTATAATTAAATATTATTATTTAGGCCTTTATTTGATTTTTAAGACAGTTTATTTAATTTTAAAACTTATATTTTTATTTTTTCCAAACCTCTTAAAATTTTTGTTTTACTCATTATTTTTCAAATTTTTTCGGCTTATTTTGTACGGATGTCACTGGCCAAAAAATATTTATGTTTTACTATCCTTAAACTTTCTACTCTCTAGTTTTGTGTTATGAACTCACGAATCAACCCTTCTATCTCTTTGCTCTTTTATGTGTTTACTTTTCGCTCGTTGTCATTTTTGTGCTTACTGATAGAAGCCTCTGGATTAACGGGCTAGGCCCATAGAGTCCAGTTGCGTCATCACTTGATACCTTTGATTAAATATGTAGGTTTTTAAGATGATTTTTAAATTTTTTTACAGGTATAACCATTTAATTTATATTAGTTTCCTATAACGAGTTATCATACAAATAATTAGTATATATGATAGTTTTTTAAATCAAGGGCCACAGAAAGTGATACCTGACATTATGTACATATATTAGCCTCTTTTCGTACATTGAAGCACAGAGGGAGAAAATTTTTATTAATTAAATTTTTTAATTTTTTTCAGTAATGATACTACTGTTAATTTACCTGAGTTTCTGGAGGACTAATGCTGGGTCTTCTTATGGCAAAAAACTTGTCACGATGATGCAACTATCCTTCTTTATGCATTACTGATTCACAATTTACTTACTAGCAGTGAATAGTCTCGCCATGCAGTCAAAGCTGAATACCTTTCATTTCCTCCAGTCGAGTAAATCGTGATAAAACAAATCATATTGACAAAATTCTGCTTCTTAATTTCTCATAATAATTAACTGCAACATATACGAACTCATAAAATTAATCATTTAAGTCTTTTTAGTCTAACAGCTCTACTGTTCTTATAAAGTAATATTTAGCATTTTTATGTCAGTTTTTTATGTATCATAGCATTTCTCTTTGTATATATTGTCCCAATGTACTAAGCCAAACGATAATGGTACACCGCTACTTTCGGTACCAGAATTCATGTGATCGAATTCTGCATATTCGTAGCCTTTCGTACTCTGCAGTTCTTACGTCATAAAAATATAAACTTAAAGTAGAGCATAATAGCTAAAAGTACAAGTTTAAAATGCAGCAAGGAATTTATAGAAATCACGAGAACTATCTACGTACCCAAAATAAATAAGAAAGAATTTTAAAACGATTGTTTAGTATAAACTTCTTTTTGTATCTACCAACATTAAATATTTACTCTGTTAGTGTTATTATGGAGCACATAAATCTTATAAGACATACCTTCATTAGGAAACTGTAAGTAATCATAACTATGCTTTTAAATTGATGCGTATTTATATGAATACGCATACATATATGTGTAATATTTATATAGATATATAACTATATTAGTATATAACTATATTAATCTAAAACACAAATTTGTATGAATTAATTTCTCTATTTTAATATATTTTAAAATCATAATGGTAGACCACTACTTTTCAGTACCAGAATTCATGGGTTCGAATATCCTGGCACATATGTTCGTAGCCTTTCGTACTGTGCAGTTCTTGCGTCATAAAAATAAAAACCGAAAATAAAGCATAAATAGCTAGTGGCACAAGTTTAAAATGCAGCAATGAGTTTATAGTAATCATCATAACTATCTACGACCTCAATAAAATAAGAAATAATATTTTAAAATTTTTGTTTAGTATAACTTTCTTTTTGATAATAACCATTAAATATTTACTGTTTTCTGTTTTATTACGGAGCACATTAAACTTTTGAGTTACTATCTGCGCATGTCGAAGGCAGAGCCTAATATTTAAATTTGCACATCGCAAAGTCTGCCGTATTAATACGTTATTTTGCTTTTCACGGTATGCAGAGGTGTGGCTTGGTTAGATTACGCCTTCCCCACTGCTCATCTTCTTCGGGATTTCGTCTTCTATAGGCAAAATTTTTTAAACTCTAAATTAAAATTAATAATTTTTTTTTGCGATTATTTAACATTATTTCTGTTTTTGGATTTTTACCATTCTATTATTTTTAAAACATATATTTTTTTTATTTTTCAAATTTATCGTACCTGAGCATTACTACTCAACAAACAAAAATTTATAACACCTAAATAAATCAATAAAATTATTACTATAAATAAACATTATATTTAGGCCTTTTTCTGATTTTTAATACAGCTTAGTTATTTTTAAAACTTATATTTTATTTTTTCAAAAATTTTAAAAATTTTTCAAATTTTTCGGCTTTTTTTGTACGGATGTCACTGGCCACAAATATAATTTATGTATTACTATCCCTAAACTTTCTACTCTCTAGTCTTGTGTTATGAACTCACGAATCACCCCTTCTATCTCTTTGCTCTTTTATGTGTTTATTTGTCGCTCGTTGTCATTTTTGTGCTCACTGATAGAAACCTCTGGATTAACGGGCTTGGCCCATAGAGTCCAGTTGCATCACCACCTTTGATGCTTTGATGCCTTTCATTTTACTAAAGTCCGCCTGCTCCGTTGCATTATCGTTCTGGCCACGGCGATGACATAATTTCCGAAACTTAAATTAAATTAATAAAGATTGGTTTTTATGTTTATTTATTATTTATTATTCCTTTTTCGGATTTTTAATGCAATTTATTTATTTTTAAAACTTTTATTTTTTCAAAGATTTCGATTTTGATCATTATTAATTAATATTTTTTGCTTATTTCTTACTTAGTAGTTCTCTAGTTTTGTGTTATGAACTCACGTATCCACCCTTCTATCTCTTTGCTCTTTTATGTGTTTATTTGTCGCTCGTTGTCATTTTTGTGCTTACTGACAGAAGCCTCTGGATTGAAGGGCTCGACTGATATGGTCCAGTTGCCACACTACCTTTAAAGCCTTTATGAGCTACTACCCCCGACATATATATTAAATATTATTTACCTTTTTATTTAAGCATATTTTCAGTTAATTTATTTTTTTTCGATGTTGTTTCGGTATTTTTCTGATTTTTTTAGCTTTTTATTTTCTTATTTTGTTCAATTTTAAAATTTTTCTAGTATACTTCAAATTTTTAGTAATTACTAATGTACTGGTATCCCTGGCCAAAAATTATTTTGTGTTTTCTATCCCTACACTTTCTACTCTTTAGTTATTGTGTTATGGACTCACGACCTAACCATCCTATCCCCTTCTTTTATCTTTTAGTTGTTTTAATGCTCTGCTCGTTGTTAATTTCTCCGCTTACTGTAAGAAATCTCTAGATTAGAGGGTTCGGCCCAGGTAATCCAGTTGGCCTATTACCCTGTAGACCTTGTATGAGCTACTACATTTAATATGGAACTGTAAACATACATAACTATGTATTTAAATTGCTGGGTATTTATATGAATACGCAGGCAAATATGTGTAATATTTATACAGATATATAACTATATTTGTATATAACTATATTACTCTAAAACCCAAATTTGAATGAATTTCACCATTTTAATATATTTTAAAATCATAATGGTAGACCGCTACTCTTCGGGACCAGAATTAATGAGTCCGAATCTCCTGGCATGGATGTTCGTAGCCTTTCGTACTGTGCAGTTCTTGTGGCATAAAAATAAAAACTGAAAGTAAAGCATAAATATCTAAAGGTACAAGTTTAAAATTCAGGAAGGAATTTATAAAAATCACCAGAACTATCTACCTACTCAAAATAAAATAAGAAACAATATTTAAAAAATTTTTTATCAGTTTTCTTTTTGATAATAATTGCTGTCCCTATTAAATCTTTACCATTTTTAGTGTTATTATGGAGCATATTAAACATATGAGCTACTACCTTTATTATGGAAATATAAGCATATATAACTATGTATTTAAATTGTTGTGTGTTTATATGAATACGCCTGCAAATATGTGTAATATTTATATAGATATATAACTATATTTGTATATAACTATATTACTCTAAAACACAAGTTTAAATGAATTAATTTCTCTATTTTAATACTTTTTAAAATCATAATGGTAGAACACTACTTTTCGGTACCATAATTAATGGGTTCGAATCTCCTGGCATGGATGTTCGTAGCCTTTCGTAATCGGCTTTAAGCAGTACCTCCCGGTCTCATTAGCTTTTGTTAGTAAAACAGTGGACTGAGCTTTACAAACTAAACCAAATCAAACCCAGTCGTATAAAAGAGTGAATACATATGTCCCAACAATGATCAAATTACTACAAGATAATATATTATGTTTGCTTTTTTGACATTTATGGAAATTTATCCTAGTCGATTATATCCTAGAATATTCCAGCCGATTAAGACAAATATTGTGAGATGATCATAGAGAGGGGACAAATTATCCAAGGCAAATTTTAGGAAAATACTAAAGTTCAAAGATTTAAACTTATTGTACATTTATTTTAGCATGTAAAAATTAAATCAAACAATTTTTCAAGCCAAATTTGAAAGATAAAAAAATATTTTGTATTAATAGCACATGAAAATTTTATAAAAAATTTATATATATTATTACTTTTTTACATTTATTAAATATGTAAAAATTAATAACGAATCACTACTGTCTTGTTTTAATGTAATTTGAACATTAGTGCTAAATCAATATAGATCTTATGTCCTTTGCACAAAATAATCATAATGCACCTTTTTGCATATTTATTATGTAACATTAGTATATTAACTACGAGAATACTTAAATGGTTATTTTTTGTAATGTATTGCAAAAACAATGCTATTCACAATAAATATTTTTTTCTTATGTTTGAAAAATATATTATTTGAAATATTATGGAAATATAACTTTAAGTTAAAAATTAATATTTATTTTTTGCTATTTTTTAGATAATTTCAAGCCAATGAGATATTTACTTCTTAAATTTAATATCGGAAAGAATACAATATTATCATTTCTTTTTTATTTAATTTTGGAAAATGAAAAATTTTTTCATTCCTGTATTATCTTTTTATTAATTTTATCCATTAACAATGTAAATATATTAAAATTTATTTCTTAAGTGTTTAAAATTAAATCAGTGGATAATTCTATAATACATTTCTCGATCGTAATTAGACCTTCTTTTTTTATTCTCATTTTTCTTACTAATTAGAAGTGGAATACTGATTTTATCCTTAGAATATAAATGCGATAGTAATTAAGACGAATAGAGAATTATTAATGGTTTAATAATCATTATATATTTATTTTTCAATTTATAAAAAATTAAGACTTTTATCATTATATATCTCTTTTAAACTTTTTCATAAAATGTATATATATTTAAAAAATTTTTCGAAAATTGAAAAAATCTATTATTCTGTGAAAACAATGAATTAATATTTTTTTTAATTTTTTATTCAACTTTTATAAGTAAAATAAATATATAAATAATAAATATAATCTATTTTGATTTTTAAAAATGATATTAAAAATGAAACAAGTAAGCAATATTAAAAACAAAGCGTCAATGAACATGGTTCCGATAACTCAACAGTTTCACTAGATGCAGTTGCACAGATAGTCAGTTTGTCATCACATATAACATAATCGTTAAAGTCTATTCTATTTTCTAAAGTAAAACTATAATAATATATCATTTAAACAAACCCATATTTGAAAAAAAACTGTAAAAAAAAAATATCGATAACGAACGATTCAAAATCGATGTAAAAAAAATATTCTGTTTCAAAACTTTAATAAACATAATCGTTTCTTTCCAACTTCTTACTGAAGTAAAAACTGTAATATATCAAATAGACCTCAAATTAACAAACTCGTATTTAACGAATTTTTAAAAATTAACAAAAATGAAGACAAAGCTATCTTTTGTATTAAAACTAGATGTTTTATTACAGGTTTTTGCGTCAGAATTGCTATTCAATGGTTCCGAAAACTCAACAGTTTTACTAAATTCAGTTGTAAATATAGACAGTTCGTCATCACATAAAACATAATCGTTAAAGTCTGTTCCAACATCTTACTCAAGTAAAAACTATTATAAAATAATTGGACCTCAAATTAACAAACCCCCTATTTTACGAAACTTTAAAAAATGAACAAAAAGGAAGACAAAACCGCCTGCTGTATTAAAACTAGGTACTTCATTACAGATTTCTGCATCAGAATCGCTATTCATTGGTTCCGAAAACTAAACAATTTTACTAAATTCAGTTTCACAGATAGACAATTTGTCATCACACACGCCCTCAACCGAAAAAAAAATCAATTAAAAACAACGATAAAAAAAAAAATAATTCGTTTATTTCGGAACTTTCTTTTTGTTTCATTTTGTAATTAAAAAAATGAACGTTAAAAAATGTTTTACCATATTTCCTATTTTCATATAAGATTGTATGTTTCAGTTTCGATGTAAATTAAATTTATAAATTTGATTTTGTAAATGATTTATATTTTACTAAAAAATATCATCGTTAGGTTTGTATCCTGTTTTCAGTAAAAATATTAATAAAAATAATCTTATTTTAAATTAAAAACCCCTATTTTACGAATATGAAAAAAATGAAACAAAAATATTCAAAAAAAGTAAAAAATAAAAAAAAAACAATTAAAAAAAAAAAACAATAAAAAAAATAAAAAAAAATCTATAAAAAAAAAAAAAATAAAAAAAAAATTAAAAAAAAAAAAAATAAATAAGTTTAACAAAATAAAAAAAAAAAATTTAAAAAAAAAAATAAAAAAATTTATAGTGTGCTAAAAAAATAATATATAAAAATAATACTCAAAATTTTACTAAATATCAATAAAAAGGTTACAAAAGAAAATATTAGACGCTTGTATAAAAAGATCACTCTTGGGGGTATTTTAAGATGCGATAAAATTTCAAGGAACTACCTTAATTTGAAGGGAAAAATATACGACATTTTTTTAAATGCATATTCTTGCAAATTACATTGCAGTGTCAAAGTTTCTAATTCCAGATGATAAACGATATTTCATGTAATTTTGCAGACGCTTTTCTTTATTTCGTTGCTTATCTCCGAAATTACAGTGGATGACTGTCGCAAATGAACAACAACTTATCATGGAAACGACATTACTCGAAAAGAGCCCAGAGAGTAGAAAACATTGATTTTAGATTAGCTTCCGCTAAATTCATACATTCGCTTTCGGAAGAGTCGCGAACAGATTTAGTTGTAACAGATGCGGTGTTTTGTCTTTTATGCGTTCTTTTGTCTGAGCACAAGGCCGACTAGAAATCAATAAACTTTAATATTGGAGAATTGTATTGAACGGCAGCAAATGTAATTAAAAGGAATGTCACAAAACGGATAAATTTCGAGAGGCGCATACAGTTTGGAGTGCTTAATGAATGAAATAGTTTATAATTTTTTGGGGTGTAAAATTTTTATAACCTTTCTTCAATTTAACAACCTTTATTGTTTAAAGAATATTGTTGATATTTTTGATATTTTTGTCTTGTCTGTCTTCAAGTTATAATAGAAATTTCGAGAGACGCATACAGTTTAAAGTGCATAACGAATCAAATAGTTTATAATTTTTTTGGGGGGTGTAAAAGTTTTATAAACTTTTTTTCAATTTTACAAACTTTAATGTTTAAAGAATATTGTTGATATTTTTGTCTTGTATATCTTCAAGTTATAATCTAAATTTCGAGAGGCTTATACAGTTTGGTATTCTTAATTAATGAAATAGTTTATAATTTTTTGGGGGGTGTAAAATTGTTATAAAATTTTTTCAACCTTTTATGTTTAAAGTTATATCTTTTATTACCTTTTATGTTATCAAAATTTTGAGAGACGAATAAAGTTTGGAATGCATAATGAATCAAATAGTTTATAATTTTTGGGGGGATGTAAAAAGTTTATAAACTTTTTTTATATTTTACAACCTTTAATGTTTAAAGAGTATTGTTGATATTTTTGTCTTGTCTATCTTCAAGCTTTAATCTAAATTTCAAGAGGCTCATCCAGTTTGGAGTGCTTAATGAATCAAACTGTTTATAACTTTTTGGGTGTAAAATATTTATAACATTTTTACAATTTTACAATCTTTAATGTTAAAAGAATATTGTTTATATTTTTATCTTGTCTATCTTTAAGTTATAATCCAAACTTCGATAACAACATTCAATTTGGATTGCTTAATGAATGAAATAGTTTATAATTTTTTGGGTTGTAAAATTTTTATAATCTTTGTTTAATTTTACAACCTTTAATATTTCAAGAATATTGTTAATATTTTTGTCTTTTCTATCTTCAAGTTACAATCTAAATTTCGAGAGGCGCATAGAGTTTGGATTTCTTAATGAAATAGTTTATATATTTTTGGGGTGTAGAATTTTTATAAACTTTCTTTAATTTTACAACTTTTAATATCGAAAGGATATTGTTGATATTTTAGTTTTGTCTATCATTATGCTATAATCTAAACTTCGAGAGTCACATACAGTTTGGAGTGCTTCATGAAAGACAGAGTTTATAATATTTTGGGGTGTAAAATTCTTTTAAACTTTAATCAATTTTAAAACCTTATAATTTTTTGTGGTGCAAAACTTTCAGAATCTTTTATCATTTTACAACCTTTCATGTTTAAAGAATGTTGTTGATATTTTTTTTGTCTTGTCTATATTCAAGTTATAATCTAAATTTCGAGAAACTAATACAGTTTAGAGTGCTTAATGAATGAAATAGTTTATAATATTTGGGGTGTAAAATTTTTATAATCTTTTTTCAATTTTACAACCTTTAATGTTTAAAGAGTATTGTTGATATTTTTGTTTTGTCTATCTTCAAGTTATAATCTAAACTTCGAGAGCCTCTTACAGTTTGGAGTGGTCAATGAAACAAATATTTTACAATTTTTTGGGGTGTGAAACTTTCATAGTCAATTTCATAGTTGTTCAATTTTACAACATTTAATGTTTAAAGAATATTGTTGATATTTTTTTTCTTATCTATCTTCAAGTTATAATCTAAATTTCTAGAGGCGCATACATTTTGGAGTGCTTAATGAATCAAATAGTTTATAATATTTGGGGTGTAAAATTTTTAAAATCTTTATTAAATTTTACAAACTTTAATGTTTAAAGAATGTTGTAGATATTTTTTGTCATCTCTATCTTCAAGTTATAATCTAAATTTCAAGAGGCGCATACAATTCGGAGTGCTTAATGAATGAAATAGTTTATAATATTTGAAGTGTGAAGTTTTTATAACCTTTATTCAATTTTACAACCTTTAATCTTTAAAGAATATTGTTGATATTTTTGTCTTGTCTGTCTCCAAGTTATAATCCAAACTTGGACAGCCGCATGAAATTTGGAGTGCTTAATTAATGAAATAGTTTATAATTTTTTAGGTTGTATAATTTTATAACCTTTCTTCAAATTTACAGCCTTTAATGTTTAAAATATAGTTCATATTTTTGTCTTGTGTATCTTTAAGTTATAATCTAAATTTTGAGAGATTCATTCAGTATGGAGTACTTAATGATTAAAATAGTTTATAATTTTTTAGTATGTAAACATTTTATAAACTTTATTCAATTTTACAACCTTATAGGTTTAAAGAATATTATTGATATTTTTGTCTTGTCTATCTTCAAGTTATAATCTGAATTTCGAGAGTCGCATAGAGTTTGGAGTGCTGAATGAAAAAAATAGAGTATAAATTTTTTTGGGTGTAAAATTTTTATAAACTTTCTTCCGTTTTACAATCTTTAATGTTTAAAGAATATTGTTGATATTTTTGTCTTGTCGACCTTCAAGTTATAATCTAAATTTTGAGAGGTGCATTCAGTTTGGAGTTCTTAATGAATAAAATAGTTTACAAATTTTTGGGGTGTAAAATTTTTATAACCTTCATTCAATTTTACAACCTTTAATATTTAAAGAATATTGTTTATATTTTTGCTTTGTCTATCTTCAAGTTATAATCTAAATTTCGAGAGTTGCATAGAGTTTGGAGTGATTAATGAATCAAATAGGTTTTAAATTTTATAACCTTCATTCAAATTTACAACCTTTAATATTTAAAGAATATTGTTTATATTTTTGCTTTGTCTATCTTCAAGTTATAATCTAAATTTCGAGAGACGCATACAGCTTGGAGTGCTTAATGAATAAAATAGTTTTTAAATTTTATAACCTTCATTCAAATTTACAACCTTTAATATTTAAAGAATATTGTTTATATTTTTGCTTTGTCTATCTTCAAGTTATAATCTAAATTTCGAGAGACGCATACAGCTTGGAGTGCTTAATGAATAAAATAGTTTTTAATTTTTTGGGGTGTAAAATTTTTATAACCTCTTTTCAATTTTACAACCTTTAATGTTTAAAGAATTTTGTTATTTTTTTGTCTTTCCTATCTTCAAGTTATAATCAGGACTCTGTATATAAATATGTTCAACTGTTTTTCAAAATACTGTTATATAAATACACCTAATATTATTACTTGATTATTCAAATTATATCATTTCTATAAGTTTTATTTTATATTTCGATATATTCAATCAATATACTGAGAAAGCATTTTGAATATAAACCTTAAAGTATATAAGTGAAAACTTAAACTGTGTTCTATGAACCAGGGCTTTGAACCATATTTATTTTCCTTCCGGTTCAACTAAAAAAATATATATCTGTTCAGTTTCGGTTTTCGTTCCGCCATAAATAACGATTTTCTTTTTTTAAAGGAATATTTTTATTTTATGCATAATTCTTATATGCACTAAAATATAATTCCATTATAAACAAAAAAATTAGTTTATGGAAGTTTTGATTTCATTCTTTTATTAATTGGTACACTATGTAAATAATACAATTAACCAGCATGTAGGGTTATCAGAAAACGGCAAGCATTGAAATTGTTATCCATTACCAAAATCGCATTTGAGAACTGATTATTCAACTGAATTAAATATGCCTTATAGAAGTAGTTTCATACGAAACTGAAATAGAAAAGTACTAATGAACATCAAAACAGGAAATCAAAAAACTGTGTACATGTAGTTTGGTTTGGTTTGGAGCGTTAGGGTTACATTTTTTACAAAATGGGGGCTGATAGGATTAAGAATTACTGTTTAAAGAACGTTCCGAAAGGTTCCGAATATTCATGCCACAATGTCATTCGAATCCCCGAACTCCTGTACTGAAGATAAGCCTTCTAAAGATTCGGCTATCATTTGGCACATTTTACATTCAATGACGACAATTGTAGGGTTGACGTAAAATTAGAAAACAAAACAGGTTGGTTACAGTACCAAAATGTCTGAAAACATATCAAACCCAAATAAACCAAATTTTTATTGGTTAAGTTACGGTTTTGATTCCGACCTAAATAATGTTTTTTTCTGGCTTTTGGTTCACTTCTGGTTCGAAACCCTGATATTAATATTCGAAATTTATGTACTATGATTATGTACTTATTACGTATTTATCAAGTTAGCATATAAATGATTAGCTCTCAAATAACATTGTAAAATTGCGGAAGG
>CM063500.1:26701096-26713596 GCA_032207245.1 Pardosa pseudoannulata | reverse complement strand
GAACTTACGGTTTATCTCATAAATTGATCTATATTAACACATTTTGTTAAAGAAGAACTTACTTTTAATTGTAAACTATATAATATATATATATATATACAGAGAGAGAGAGAGAGAGCTATATGTTTGTGTAGCATATTTACTAAAATATCGAGCATTAAAAATATGGCCATTTGTTATTAATTTTGTGGGATTTATGAGTACGTGTATGAGTTACTTAAAGAGCATAGATGCCATATAACTTTTCTATACTTAACTTGAAAATGTAAAATAAATATTAACTGTAATCCAGCATTTATTTTATTATGAAGTAATGGATATAAAAACTTACCTAAAACTCCTAACCTATAGTTTAATGTTACAACTACTACTCCACCGAAGCTTGCTAAAACGCTTCCGTCGTATGGGTTTCCAGAATTCCAGTCGTATGATTCACCATGGATGTAAACCATCACTGGTAATTTTGTCGGCTCACGACCAACTGGAAAAAATAATATAAAAATTAAAAACTGATATATGTTATGTACAAGGAATAAATTATTAAATATTAAAAAAGAAACAATGGAATTGTTTTGTAATTAATAAATAGGTAAGAATAATTTGCTTATTTAAAGAAAGGTTATGTAACCGTTTTTTATAGAATAATTTAATACATTTCATTTCAAGTGTATTTCAAGTTTCTTTCTATTAATTGCCCTATGGAATTATGTTATTTAAAAAATATTATAGAAAATGATAGACATAATTTCACATCAATTAACAGTCACTGTAAGAAGTTTATAGAGTAAAATTTAATGGAAGGACTGCATGGAAATTTAGCCGTACGATGGCTGAATGGTAGAGCACTGCTCTTCGTAATTCGTGCGTTCGAATCCCGTTTATAGTATATCTGTTCATAGGTATTCGAAATTAGCTTTAAGCAGTAGGTCTGTGTTTCACCAGCAATCGTGTAGCAAAACAGTAGACAGTAGCTGTCATCAAATCCAATCTAAGCATATAAAATGTAGCATATCTTCTATGACAAGTTTCTTTGTGTAGCGTATCTTTATGAGTTTCTCTACCAAGGGTTTACATTCTGTGTCTTATCCGGATTTCTGTGTGCTAGTATTTAAACAATTCGAAACTGCGTCGGTGGTTCAGAAATATTTTGGAAAAATCTTTTTATTAATTTAGAACAAATCTTTCATTCCGGAATTAGTTGTAGACAGAAGGTGCTCTAATTTAGGAAGAGATATATATGTTATTACGTCTGAAACTTATTTATAACTGTACATAAATATTGTAGGAGGTATAGAGTTTTTTAGTGACTATAACACATTCTCCTGTCTATAGAAAGAAATTATTATTAGTTATTTGCATTCGGTTAATACTAATGGAGTGCAACCAAGTCCAACATCTTTAAAACCACTTTAACTGGAGGTTAATCATTTTAAAATGCGTTATCAGTTATTTAGTGATATTATTATAACTAGAATTATTAGTCATTCAGTGATATCATTATAATTTTCATTATCATTAATATTTATTCAGTGATGGCATTATCAGTAGCCTTATAAGTTATTTAGGGATATCATTATCATTAGTATTATCAGTACTTTACAATTAACAGAAAAACTATTGGAACATTACTAAGTGCAGCTTCTGTAAAACACTCTGAACAGTAGGTTAGTGTTTTTTTTATAAGGCATTATCAGTGTTTTAGAAATATTTCTGTTGTTATCATATCAGTAGATTAGTATTTTTAATAGTAATTTAAAACAAATCTTTCAATACAGTATTAGATGTAGACAGATACAGCTCTAATCTAGGAACCTTGGCTCCTGTGATTTTATTTGAAATTACTTTTAACTTTGCACAAACTTCAAACAAAGTATACAGTTTTCTTGTGACTATAACAAGTTTTGCATTTCTAATAGAAAGACAAACTTGTTCTTTTCCATCTATTACTACTAATGGAGTGTACAACTAAGTGCAGAATCTTTAAACACTCTTAAACTGGAGGTCAATGATTTTCAAAATGTTTCTGTACAACAAAGGGCTTGACATATCGATTTAACTCTAAAAAAATCAATATATATCAGGACTAAAAATGTCTCAATATTAAACAAAAGTGAACAAATAACAACAGTTCATCTTAGTGAGACATCTGTTTTTGTTATTCCAATTTTAAATCTTGCTACACCAAGCTTTTTCATGATGACATTGGTTGAGTAGATATTTTCAGCTAAATATAAAAGGATATTAACAAATTTCGAATTGTAAAACAATTTTTCAGAGGTGAACTTACGGTTTATTTCATAAATTGATCTATATAAATACATTTTGTTAAGGAAGAATTTACTTTCATTTGTAAAAATCATTATTGTTTCCATGGATTTGTTTTCGTTTAATACAACATACTTAATTTATCTAAAGTTATACAATTTTCTAGGTGAAACTGTTTAGAATTTCGTTGGGTTAACATGACCTTAATGAAATGAATTAAAAAAATCAATTCATTAAGTTCACAGAATGCATATTTGATAATTCATCCTATTTATCTATATCTTTGGTAAGTAAGTTTTCCATATTACAAGATATTTAATTTCATAAAATTCTAAATTTTTCTAATTGAATCACTTTAGAATTCGGCTGAGTAAACATGACCATATTGAAATACATCACATAAATCAGTTCATTGAGTTCAAAGAATGCATATTCGATAATTCATCCTATTTATCAAAGATAAGTCAATATCTTTGATAAATACGTTTTTCATAATACAACACACTTAATTTCGTAAAGTTCTACAATTTTCTATGCGAATCTCTTTAGAATTTGGTTGGGTTAACATGATCAAAATAAAATAAATCGAATAAATCAATTCATTGAATTCAATGAATGTATATTTCATAAATCGTCCTATTTATTAAAGATAAGCCAATATCTTTGATAAGTAAGTTTTCCATAATACAACACAATTAATTTCTTAAAGTTCTACAATTTTCTAGATGGTCCTCTTTAAAATTCGGTTGGGTTAACACGACCTTAATGAAATGAATCAAATGAAACAATTCATTGAATTCAAAGAATTCATATTCGATAAATTATCCTCTTTATCAAAGATAAGTCAATATTTTGATAAGTATGTTTTCCATAATACAACATACTTAATTTCCTAAAGTGCTAAAATTTTCTAGGTGAAATTATTTAGTATTCGGTTGGGTTAACTTAACCATAATGAGATGAATCAAATAAGTAAATTTACTGAGTTCAAAGAATGCATATTTGATAAATCATCCTATTTATCAAAGATAAGTCAATATTTTTGATAAGTAAGTTTTCCATAATACAACATACTTAATTTCCTAAAGCACTACAATTGAAATCTTCAAAATTCAGTTGGGTTTACACGACCTTAATAAAATGAATGAAATGAATCAATTCATTGAGTTCAAAGAATGAATATTCGATAATTCATCCTATTAATAAAGATATCTTAGTCAATATCTTTGATAAGTAAGTTTTCCACAATAACACTAATATTATTTCGTAGTAAGAAACGTATGCACTGCAGATTGCTCTAAATTATTGGTGTTGTTCATTATTTTCGTTTTGGACAAATTTACATATAATCTGTGTGCGTCAAACACATTGTATGTCATCTGTGTAAATCTTAAATAGTTTTATGCTATTCTACATTAAGCTAACGTACATAGATATATTCCACAATAACACTAACATAATTTCGTATTAAGAAACGTATTTACTGCAAACTACTCTAAATTTATCATATTAGGAATGTCTCAAAAAGTATAAAGAAAAATAATGCAAAATACCCAACGATTTAAGAAAAAGTATAGAACAATTTCCTAATTTTTCATATGCAATCTTAAATAACACTTTTTAAATCTTAGGTAAAATTAAGAGAAATAATACCGATAAAAGAAAGCAAAAATTTACCGAAACAAGAATATTGTCATAAAAAGAGAAAAAAAATAGTATTAAATTAATTGCTGACTCAGAAAGAAAAAAAAACTTTTAAAAAATGTAGTGGATAAATTAAATTTTCTACTCTTCTCTTCATGCATCAATTTGATATAACTTTGTTATACAAACAGTTACCATTTTTTTGAGTAACATCGATTTAGCGTTCTTTATCAGCCGTTAATAAAATGAGTACAGTGTTTTTTTCCTTATTTATTTTTCCCAGATCTTCGGTAAATATTTTCCTTGGCAAAGTAAGCACTTTTTACATTATTGTATTTTTTGTATCTTCTATCTTTTGCACATTATCCAGAAACATCTTTTTGTGATTATAATAAGCATACATTTTTAGCATAAATATTCTCCTAATTACAACGGAGCACATACATATACACATACACATGCACAAGTATATATATATATATATATATGTATATATATATATATATATATATATATATATACATATATATGTATATATGTATATATATATATATATATATATATATTATATATATATATATATATATATATATATATATATATATATATATATATATATATATGTATATATGTATATATGTATATATATATATATATATATATATATATATATATATATATATATATATATATATATATATATATATATATACATATATATATATATATATATATATATATATATATATATATATATACATATATATATACATATATATATACATATATATATACATATATATATATATATATACACATATATATATATATATATATATATATATATATATATATATATATATATATACATATATATATATATATATATATATATATATATATATATATATATATATATATATATATATATATATATATATATACATATATATATATATATATATATATATATATATATATATATATATATATATATATATATATATATATATATATATATATATATATATATATATACATATATATATACATATATATATATATATATATATATATATATATATATATATATATATATATATATATATATATATATATATATATATATATATATATACATATATATATATATATATATATATATATATATATATATATATATATATATATATATATATTATATATATATATATATATATATATATATATATATATATATATATATATATATATATATATATATATATATATATATATATATATATATATATATATATATATATAAATATATATATATATATATATATATATATATATATATATATATATATATATATATATATATATATATATATACATATATATATAATGATATTTTTTTCACTTTCGGTTTAAAATACTATTTTTACTGTAATTCTTCTCATGGGTCCCTAGTGAATATTCTCGAATGTTCGTTAGTAAATATCCTCCCGGTTCCATATCGAAAAATTAAAAATTAAGTTTTCTCTAAAAATATGCTATCTTATACTTTTAAACAAACCACGCACAAAGTTATTATTTTTGTAAAATTTATTACTGGGAAATATAAAAAAATTTGAAAACAAAGATTATAATAATTATATAACGATATATTAAAACTTACTTTGCAGTTAATTTTAAAATGCATTATTTAAACAACGAACAACGAATACTAAATTTAAACATACATCGTGAATTTGAACAGACATTTTTAATAAAATGTTTTTGTTCGGTAATAAAATATGATGATAAACATAAACAGTTAATTTAATAAATTAACTGAACTGCAATATAGTTAGTTTAGTTAAAATAAAATATCTTAAAAAAATCAGGAAATAATTATTGATTGGGATTACAAACACCCTGCTAAATTTAATGTACAAGTTTATTGCACAGTTTCTGGCATTTCTCATTATTACTTCAGGAACGTGTATTTTATCCACCTTTTGCCTAATAAGATTAATAAGGCTCTTTAAATATTCATAATATACCGGGTGGTCTAACAGAGACTTCCCCTACATATGAGTCCCTAGTGGCCGAACCATTCAACCAATCGAAATGAAAGGTTGGGTATAAATATTTGAATGCATGGGGTCCAGATTTTGATGATTCAAAACAATAAATTTTTAACAATTATGGTCACAGTGAAAAATTTCGGAATTTTCTAATGACAATACCCATGTGTTTCGTGTGCAAAATGATCAGAGTATGGAAAAACCTCAAATGGCTTTCCAACGAAACACGTATAATACAAATTGGTATCTTAAAACATTTGCAGAAAAGAGCATCGTAAAGAACTAATCACAATAAAAGGGTAGGTTTATACACTCATGTCCATAAATTAAGGATAATTCAGAATCACACAGAAATTGTGCTCTAAAAATAAAAATTTCACCTGTAGAATTATCACACACATCTTGAAGAAGAATATGCAATAACCGCATAGTTATGGCACAAAGGAAGCATTTGGATGATTTTTTACGTGGTAGAAATATCGGACGACTGGAATGTGGACGTACCCAGCTGGAAGTATCCGAGGAACTTGGAATCGCCCAGAGTGTCATCTCCAGGCTTTGGCAACGATTCAAACATGATGGTAATGTGAGTAGATGTTACAGCACAGGTCGCCCCCAAGTTACTACGCCGAATGATGACCGGTATTTGGCAGTTACTGCCAAAAGAAACAGACGGAGCACAGCATCAGACCTGTCTCGTCAGCTCTCTTCAGCTACCGGTACGACAGTTTCAAGCAGACCGTGTACAGACGATTAGGGAACATTGGTCTATATGCTCGTAGGACTGTCATGTGTTCCCCTTACCGCAACTCACTGTCGCCTGCGATTTTGCTGGGCTAGAGAGCATGCATTGTGGACACCGCAACAGTGGTCTTGTGTGATGTTTTCCGACGAGTCCCGGTTCAGTTTACATTCTGATTCTCGCCGGACTTTCATATGGAGAGCGCCAGGTACCCGTTACCACCAAGAGAACACCATTGAACGACACCGTTACGGTGGTGCAGGATGGCTCGTTTGGGGAGGAATTATTCTTGGTTCCAGAACTGACCTGCATGTTCAGAGTGTAACGATGACAGGCCACATCTATAGGGATGTCATTCTGGAACAACATGTACGTTTGTTTCGGGGCGCCATGGGTCCTGAATTTCTGTATAGGGATGACAACGCCCGACCTCACCGTGCAAACATTGTAGACGAATGCCTTCAATCGGAGGATATCACCCGTATGGATTGGCCAGCATACTCACCGGACTTGAATCCAATAGAGCATGTGTGGGACATGCTTGGCCGACGAATTGCAGCCCGTCAACCCCCTCCCAACTGTCTATCGGAACTTCGGAGGGCATTGCTTGATGAGTGGTGTAATTTTCCCCAAGATCAGATTGATAATCTGATACTCAGCATGCGTAGGCGTTGTAACGCTTGTATTGCATCGTCCGGGAGACATACTCCGTATTAACCATCATACTAACCATGTTATACTGTTTTCTGTAAATAGGTTCTTTTTTGAAATTTGCTCCAGTGAGTAAAAATCGCAATTTTTATTAATTATGTCAAACATATAACATCTTTTTTGCTCTTAACCTTTTGTTTAATAAATATACTTTACAAATACGTCAAATTTGTTTTGCTTTTATCGCTTTCATTGCCTGAACTTCATTATCCTTAATTTATGGACATGAGTGTAGATGCCCTTTGCTTAATTCACTGGGATAAGCAGTACAATCACAGACTCAACAATCACAGAACACTCTTGAAAAGCACTGCTTGTGATATAATCAGTGAGAGAAAATTGTTTCACCATGTTCGTGCTAATCCGTCTCTTTTCGTAGAAGATGACACTTTCAGAGAAACAACAAGGTGAACTTATTGCAAGAGGGGTTTTTTGGGGGAAGAAACACTTCTTGCTGTATGCAATGAACCTGTAGCAATCGTATTATTAACTTTCGCAGCAACTTCAACAGGAGCAAGGGGTCGTCCAGATCGTAGCCTACCACATGTGTATCCAGTTCCTTCAAATTTCTTTACCAAATTACGTACACTTTTTACGGAACATGGGCCTTGTTTTAGCTTATAGTTTTGTCGAAAAACTCGCATTGCTTCGGCAGGATTTTCTCCGTTCAGATTAAACAGCAATTTACCTCGTTGTTTCCATAAAAGTGTCATCTTCTTCGAGCGAAACAAGACTGATTAGCACGAACATTAAGAAGCAATCTTCCCACAATGCTTATGTCACAAGCAGTGCTTTGCCAGAGTGTTCAGTGATTGGTGCTTCTACTGTCTATCCCAGTGAATTATGCAAAGTGCACCAATACATCTTCCTTTTTATTGTGAGTTTTTCTTTATAATGCTCTTCTTTGCCAATGTTTTACGAAACCAACTTTCGTCATGCGTGTCACTTTCCGACCCCACTTGAGGTTTTTCCATTCTCTGATCAATTTACACACGAAACACATGGGTCTTGCCATTCGACAATTTCGCAATTTTGATACTGTAACCTTAAGCGAGAGAAGATTATTGTTTTAAATCATCACAATCTGAACCTCATACATTCAAATAACTATATCCAAACTTTCATTTCGATTGGTCTAATGGTTCGGCCACTAGGGACTCATATATAGGGAAAGTTTCTTTTAAACCACCCGGTATGTTTATTCATACACACAGATTAAGGCGGCGCTGTACTCAGCCTCCGATATGACTAAGCTAATGTTAAGTGAATGGAAAAGTTATCACTGGTTTACAAAAACACACTTGGATTTTTTCAGAAATTTTTTTTGATCGAGGTACTTGATACCTTATTAAATGGAGGCTCTTTTTCAAATTTTTATTTTTCATTTAAAAATGCATTTTTAAAAGGAAATCAAATTTTAGTTTGAAGAAATAAACGGTCCTTTTTCCTTTATCTGTTTATAAATACTCCAGATTGAAAAATTTTAAAATTTTAAAAACTAACCTCCATTCTTCAATGTTCAAGTTTGTAGTAGACCTTTATTTCGAAGTTCTATCTAAATTATGGAAAGTGTAATTACGGGATAAATTTAAGGAAAATTAGTAGAAATCGGAGCATTTCTTCTCAGACTCCGCTTCCGCCCGTCATGGGGAAGATTTGTAGAGGAATGAGGAGAAAATTCGGAAAAAGGGGAAATATCAGAGAATTGGGGAATAGTATAGGGATTCATGTTTCTGTCAAGACCATGTGGACAGTTCCTTTGGTTGCCTGGAGGTCATTCACATTTCACGAAAGAAATTTTAAACTCTTTTTTACAATCGGCATTGATTTTATTTGTACTCTCTGGCAATATTTGCATGTTTCAAAAATTTCAACACTAAGTTTATTTTACATTAATAGTTTTGATTTCGTAGTTCAATTTTATTACTTGTTTTTCTTGCCATTTTCTTAAAATAAAATTCAGTATGATCAAAAGATACAGAAAAAATGTCACGATTTTCAATAAGTTCGAAATATTGTTTTTATTGCTGTAATAATAATATCTCATTTAGCTCCTGTTCTTTTGATAGCAATCTGAAATCTATATTTAAAATTAAATCATTAACTATTTATTATATATATTATATATTTTTCTTATTTATTTTATGATTTATATTTTAAATTTGGAATTATGGAAACAAAATCAGGAAATAATTATTGATCAGGATTACAAACATACTGCAAAATTTAAAGTAAAACTTTACTCCATAGCTACTGGCATTTATAATTATTACTTTCGGAATATATATTATATCCACCGTTTGCCTAATTAAATTAATAAGGCAATTTAAATATTCATAATATATGTTTATTCATACTCGCAGATTAGGAAACAAAACCTGGAAAAGAAATTTAAATATAAAATCTTTTAATTTTACCGGATAAGAAAATACTGCGATTTTCAAGTTAGATTATTCAATTATTTATGAGCAAACAAATTACACTCTCTTTCTCTTGAAATGAAGTGAAATTATTTTAGAACTGTTGTTCAAAGTATTTTATTGCTTGAAATTCTTTAATTAAATGACTCGTTTTCCTATGCACGCGTATTATATACCCTTTTTCTACTTTATTGTCAGACGTAATTAAATTCTACTGCGGTACTCTAAGTTTAATAAAAAGTTCCATGTGGGTAATTATGTATTACTAGGTAGTAAGATTTTTAAATATATTTTTAAACAGTTAGTTCAAAAAAATTACCTTATTTCTACATATATTAGAGAAAATAGAATTTTTAATTTGCTTGATATAAAATGCATACATGAAAATCAAATAAAATGAATTTCAGTAAGACTCTTAGACTCCTAATACTTCAGAAGGGTATATTACACAAGTAATTTGAGTTTAAAGGTAAAGACATTTCAATATTAAAACCAAAGGAAATAAAAATATTTCCAAGTTACGATATAATATGATAAACAGGATGTTATTTCTAATTAAAAATATACCTTTACTGATTCTATTGCAAATGAATTGCTACATTATGAAAGATGTAAAGTAGTTATGCATAATATTTATTTCAAAATAAAAATTTTATATGTATGTGTATATGTATATTACACAAGTAATTTGAGTTTAAAGGTAAAGACATTTCAATATTAAAACCAAAGGAAATAAAAATATTTCCGAGTCACGACATAATATGATAAACAGGATATTGTTTCTAATTAAAAATATACCTTTACTGATTCTATTGCAAATGAATTGCTACATTATGAAAGATGTAAAGTAGTTATGCATAATATTTATTTCAAAATAAAAATTTTATATGTATGTGTATATGTATATTACACAAGTAATTTGAGTTTAAAGGTAAAGACATTTCAATATTAAAACCAAAGGAAATAAAAATATTTCCGATTCACGACATAATATGATAAACAGGATATTGTTTCTAATTAAAAATATACCTTTACTGATTCTATTGCAAATGAATTGCTACATTATGAAAGATGTAAAGTAGCTATGCATAATATTTATTTCAAAATAAAAATTTTATGTGTATAAATATATGTAATATATCAAAATTATTTAACGTTTATATTTCCTTAAAAAACTTTCAGTATTAAAACCAAAGGAAATTAAAATCTTTTTTCCAGTCACGACTAAATGTCTTAATCAGAGGATTGTCCTCTACTTAAAAATTCTTTCGATTCTATTTCCCAAAGCTTGCTACATTATGAAAGACAAGTAGTTATGCATAATATTTATGTTCAAAATAAAAATTTTATGTATAATATGTTATACAAAGTAATTTAAAAGGTAAAGACATTTCAATACTTAAAACCAAAGGAAATTAAGGAATATGGTGATTATGATTCAGATATGATTTACCGAATGGCGAAAAAAACTATGTCAGAGTTTATACAACGTTACCATTCAGTATATATTATAAAAGGTCAGAATTTGCGTAATATTTGGCTTGAAGATCTCAAAAATATCATGTATCAAACTCATGTATTAAGTTACTATTCAGTAATACGTGTGTAGCTTTTAGTCTTTTGGAATACCTCACCTTCAAAGTTACCCTATGTTCTTGTAATTATAGCGTTTAAATGAGCCATATTACTTAACACAATGCGATTAAGGAATATGGTGATCATGACTCACATATGAATTACCGAATGGCAAAAAAAAAAAAAAACTATGCCAGTGTTTATACAACATTGCGGTTCTGTATATATTAATGTCTAAAAGGTCAGAATTTGCTCAATGTTTGGCTTCAAGATCTCACGAATATCATGTATCAATCTCATGTACTAAGCTACTACTCAGTACTACGTGCGTAGCTTTTAGTCTTTTGGAATACCTCACCTTCAACGTTCCCCTATATTCTTGTAGTTATAACTTTAAAGGAGCCACATTACTTAACATCATGTGATTAAGGAACATGATGATCATTGTTCACATATGAATTACCGAATGACGAAAAAACTATGACAGTGATTATACAACGTTGCCGTTTTGTATATACAATTATCTAAAAGGTCAGAATTTGCACAATATTTCGCTTCAAGATCTCGCGAATATCATGTATCAAACTCATTTACTAAGCTACTAGACGTGCGTAAGCTTTTAGTGTTTTGGAATACCTCACCTTCAATGTTCTTCTATATTCTTGTAGTTATAACGTTCAAAGGAGCCTCATTACTTAACTTCATGTGATTAAGGAACATGATTATCAAGGTTCCTATATGAATTACCGAAAGACGAAAAAAAAGAACTATTTCAGTGTTTATACAACGTAGCCGTTCTATATATACAAATATCTAAAAGGTCAGAATTTGCGCAATATTTGTCTTGAAGATCTCACGAATATCATGTATCAAATTCATGTACTAAGCTACAATTCAGTACTAGATGTGTAGCTTTTAGGCTTTTGGAATACCTCACCTTCAAAGTTCCCTATATTCTTGTAATTATAACGTTTAAATGAGCACACATTACTTAACACTATGTGATTAGGGAATATGGAGATCATGGTTCACATATGAATTACCGAATCGGGAAAAAAACTATGTCAGCTTTTACATAACGTATCATTT
>CM063500.1:26676096-26693596 GCA_032207245.1 Pardosa pseudoannulata | reverse complement strand
CAAGAAAAACTACTCTTTTAATTAAAGCCCAGTGTAGCCGATCGGAAACAAACCATTGTTTATACCATATTCTACAACGAAATATGACATTTACAATTAAAAAAATATAATTTTTAAGTTACTTTTGTCATTATTTGTTTATGAAAGAAAGGTGATTTTTTAAAATTAGTTAACCCCTTAATACACAGTTTATTGAAAAAAGACCGGCCAAAAAAATGAATTTTTTTAAATGTAAAAAAAAACACTATTTAAAACGTTGAATTTAGAAAAAATGTATACTATGTTATACTTTGATAAGTAAGTGTTATAGATTACAATCCCATGTAAATGATAAATATCATTAAAACGATTGTTTGCTTTCTGCTTTCACATTGTTATATTCAATTCTCGATTGCATTCGAGAGTGAAAAAATATAACAACAAAAATATAACATAATATACAACGCCGCTCGTGTTAACTCGAGCGTGCAAGTTAAGGGGTTAAGGGTTAAGTCGTACATGACAATTATGAAACATTAATGGAGAAATGTAGTCCCCATAGAAATGTAACACACTTTTGCTTTATACATGTGTAACCAGTTAGGCAGGATGTTAGGCAGGATTAAACTGTAAAAAAAAGGTCAGTTGCATACTTTGATAGGATATATGTAAATGATCCTTTACCTGATCTTTTAGTACATGAGTGATCTAAAACATATTATAATGTATTTAAAATAGTCAATAAGTGTTTCATACTTTCCTTATTAACACTAAGAGATTAACTCTATAAATACATTACATGTAAAGTGTTAATGTTTAAAAATGCTAATTAAGATATACATACTTTCATCATCTGAAAATTAGCATTACTCTAGAGATTTATAGAACGCAATTTGGTTCTTAAGTATTGTAATCACTTTAATTATCTTGAACTCGTAATTAAGAATACTTAATAACTAGAGAAAAGCAAAAAATTGAACTAAAGAAAGTTAGCTAATTATAAAATGCTTTTTTAATATTTTATCCCCAAAAATCCCGAAAGAAGATATTGAATATGATCAGAATTGGCATATTTTTACATAATTCTTGAATTTTAAAAACTTTCTGGATGCATTGATAAAAAACAGCGATAAGGGAATTTTTTAAGTATGGGTCCATTTTGTTATATTATTTCCATATATTAAGTACAATTGTCGATAAATGTTATATGATATTTGCTCATAATTCAGTGGATGTTCGTTCATATTTGAAGAGAAATTAAACAGGTTTATGTATTTTCAATTATAATTTTATTTTTTAAAGCACAAAATGTCTTTTATAATATTTTATTTTCTTCGGTATTGCACGTGTGTCATCAATATTGTTTTCAATCTCAACTAGGACTTGGAATATGGGCTAAACTTTAGTAAAATTATTCCTTTTTTTTTTGTTAAAACCTGTTCAGTTTTCCTAAACCTATCTAGTGAAACCATAGAAAATAATTTGAAATTAATTTTGCTAGTTTAAAGCTATCAGAGGTGACCGTTGTAGGCATAAAGAAAATTTATTTTTAATGTACTTTTGCCACATTTTATAATGCAATTTTAATTTTGTAAAAAAAAATGGGTTGATACAACGTAAAAATTTGTTTAATACAGTAAAATCGAACATTCTTTCAGAACCCCGAAAATTTGTGCAGTTATATAAAGATGAATAATTTGAGCACACATTCTAGAATAAAAATGAAAACTGTTCTTTTGAGTGTCATAAAGTCGGTAAGTCACCAAATTAAAATTTTAAATATAATAATAAGTAAAGACTCCCTGCCCCTAAAAGGCATAAAGAAATTTTATTTTTGAAATACGTTTGCCACATTTATGATAGAAATTTAATTTTGTGAAAAAGCATGTTGGGGCAATTTAAAAATTTGTTTATTTCAGTAAAAGCAAAACTTCTGACCCAGCTTCGAGAAACTGTGTAGTTATATAAATATGAATAATTTGCGCACACATTCCAGAATAAAACTGGAAACTGTTCTTGTGAGTGTCATAAAGTCGGTAAGTCACCAAATTAAAATTTAAAAAATAATAATAATTAAAGACGTCTCTAAAAGTATCTGTAAAACTGAGGTAGGTACTGATTAGTTAGGAATATATTACTGCTGCAGACTGGAGACAAATTGAATATAAATCTTTAAATAGCATAGATAAAAAATGGTTATTTTTCCTTTTACAGTTACTTTTACGGTTAGTTTCTTTACCTTTATTATAATTGCACATTCTGATATTCAAAAGTTCACCCGTGAAATGAATTTTTCAGGGATCCATAAAGTCTACTTTGAGAAGATGATCAAACACTTGGTTAGTGCCATACTGTGACATGAGATATAGTTTACGCATTCGATGGCAATACATTGTGGTAGGTGCCACAATGTTGCAGCAGTACGAGACATAACTAGGAACTTCACTTTTTAGAAAACTAGAAGTGTGGGTTCTTGATGAATAAGAATACATCCCAAGAAACTGTGCATTTATATAAACATAAATAATTTGCGCACACATTCCAAACTAAAATGAACACTGTTGTTGCTGTGAGTGTCATAAAGTCGGTAAGTAACCGATTAAAAGTAAAAAAAATAATAATTAAAGAATCCCCTAAAAGTATCTGTGAGGTAGGTACTGATTAGGTAGGAATATATTACTGAAGACTGGATGGAGACAAATTGAATATAAATCTTTAAATAGCATAGATGAAAAAAATTATTATTTTTCCTTTTTACAGTTACTTTTACGGTTAGTTTCTTTAGCTTTATTATAATTGCACATTCTGATCTTCAAAAGTTCACCCGTGAAATGAATTTTTCAGGGATCCATTAAGACAACCTTGAGAAGATAGTAAAACACTTGGTTAGTGCCATAGTGTGACATGAGATCTAGTTTCCGCATTCGATGGCAATACATTATGGTAGGTGCACCAATGTTGCAGCAGTACGAGACATAACTAAGAACTTGACTTCTTAGAAAACTAGAAGTGTGGGTTCTTCGTGAATAAGAATGCATCCCAAGAAACTGTGCAGTTATATAAACGTGAATAATTTGCGCACACATTCCAAATTAAAATGACAACTGTTGCTGTGAGTGTCATAAAGTCGGTAAGTAACCGATTAAAAGTAAAAAAAATAATAATTAAAGAATCCCCTAAAAGTATCTGTGAGGTAGGTACTGATTAGGTAGGAATATATTACTGAAGACTGGATGGAGACAAATTGAATATAAATCTTTAAATAGCATAGATGAAAAATAGTTATTTATCCTTTTACAGTTAATTTTACAGTTATTTTCTTTAGCTAAACACAATTTCCCATTCTGATCATCAAAAGTTCACCCGTGAAGCGTATTTTTCAGGGATCCATTAAGACTTACCTTGAGAAGATGGTCAAACACTTGGTTAGTGCCATAGTGTGACATGAGATCTAGTTTCCGCATTCGATGGCAATACATTATGGTAGGTGCACCAATGTTGCAGCAGTACGAGACATAACTAAGAACTTGACTTCTTAGAAAACTAGAAGTGTGGGTTCTTCGTGAATAAGAATGCATCCCAAGAAACTGTGCAGTTATATAAACGTGAATAATTTGCGCACACATTCCAAATTAAAATGACAACTGTTGCTGTGAGTGTCATAAAGTCGGAATGTAACCTAATTAAAAAAAAAAATTAATAATTAATGAATCCCCTAATGGCATCTGTAAAAAACTAGGTAGGTACTGATTAGGTAGGAATATGTTACTTCTGCATACTGGAGACAAATTGAATATAAATCTATAAATAGCATTGACGAAAAAGGGTTATTTTTTTCTTTTACAGTTAGTTTTACTGTTAGTTTCTTTGGCTAATCATAATTTCACATTCTGATCGTCAACCCTTCACCCGTGAAACGAATTTTTCAGGGATCCATTAAGACTATCTTTAGAAGAAGGTAAAACACTTGGTTAGTGCCATAGTGTAATGTTGGATCTAATTCACGCATGCGATGGCAATACATCGTGATAGATTACACAATCTTACAGAAGTACCAGATATAACTAGAAACTTGACTTTTTAGCCAACTAGAAGTGTGGGTGCATGGTGAATAACAATACATCTTCATGAACAATTTGGTTCGTGAAACATACCCAAGCTTCTGTACTTCTGGCCACAAAAAGTTTTGCGCATTTTGCCCTGACCTAAGAACGCAGCTAGAGCAAAACCCATTGAAGAATGTGTGGATGTATACAAACAGACATTTGCAAAGGGAGTGACATCAGCAAATGAAAGTTATTGAAATATTTAGTAAAGTGTAACATTCTAACAGCGATCCCCAACAAAATGCAAAAGTTTGTATTAAAAGCGTCCTTCAACACATAGCAGATTATTTGTAGGAATGAGCCACACTAATACTAATATTATTTTGTATTAATCCTAAATTTTCACTAAAAATGATAATTTTGTTTACTTAAAATAATGTTTGTATAATCTCGATAATAACCACAAAACAAACGATTGAACCGATTATTTGTTAGAAAAATTCAGTTTAATTAAAAAAGACCGTCTCAGTAATGTCACTTATAAATCAACCAACCATACATCATTCTTAATAATTTCATTCTTTTAAGTCTTTTAAGTAGTATCTGCATAAAACAAACTTTAATTTTATATAATTCGTTATAATTAAACAGTTAATTTCTTAAAAATATTTATTATTTTATTTATATTACATTTGAAAATAATATTGATGTAATTTATGTAATTTTAAAAATTGTATATATATTGTCTCGAAGATTCGAATGAACACACCGTTTAACTTAACAGAAGAATTTATTAAAGCTAAGTAGCAACTCGCAACTTTACAAGATCGAGAAGTTGCCTACAGCTAGTGGGTATCAGCTTTTATACCCGAACAGAATATTCGAGAAATAGCTAATTTACATATTAAAGAAAGATCTAGAATGTTCGAGAACATAAGGAAACAATAAATAACATTTTTAAATTAAAAATCCGTACTTTGGATCAACTGCCATGACAAGCATCGAACCCACAATCTTCGGGTCTGGATCTAGCGCTATGACCATTCAGCCACTGAGCTGGCTAGCTAGCTTTCTTTATGCGGCAATATCAATGCAGTCTTTATTTTATTCTAATTTGACATTAAACAGCTCAGATAGGAAGTTGAAAATATGTTACTTACAAAACACATGTATTACAATTTAATAAATTAAAGTTTCGAATGTTCAATATACAGCTATATGGTTCCTTTACATACAAAATGAAATTTGGAAAGCTGTTAAAAATTGTTGAGAAGGTATTAAATTGATACATATGTAAAATGTCAAGAGATAAAATGTAAACCTGAACTACAAAAAAAATCATAATAGTCATTCGGTAAATCAAAATATTTAAAAAGAAAAACATGTATCCAGTAAGAATATGTACTTCTACAAAGTTTAAATAACCTTTTATGTATTGACATTTTGTATCTTCTCCAAAATAAAATAAATAATAAGAAGTCTGAATAATTTTATTTATTGTTATATATATTTCAATATATTACTTCTTGTATCATATAGTAAACTTCAAATAAAATTTATGCAGAAATGTAGGATTTTAAAGTATTTTTAGATGGCTGTATCAAGTAATATAAGCTATTCATTACGTTAACAATATTTTAATATCAATTCATATATATGTTGAATAAAGTCTCATAATGTACTTTAGTATGTTTTGTATACCCTTTTACAGATTTAAAATGAAATAAGCATCAGAAACAAAATAGGTAATATTCAAATTAAAGAAAAACAATGTTTAAGGCCATATATCAATATATTTTTGTTTTTATATAGACAAAGAAAGCCAAAGATATTATAAAAATATATTCGATATAAATACATATATTATTTGAAACGCTCATATTGAAACAAAGATAAAAGTGATATATGTTTAAAGAAAAGTAATTGGAACACATACATTAAAATTTTCATAATATTCATGCCTGATTCTCCTTGCATTTGTTCTCAGTCTTTCTAATGAATAAATATGTGTGATGAAAAAGCATAATTTTTTCTATTAAAATTCTTTGATCTTTTAAAACTAAATCAAAGAAATAAAAACTTTTATAAGACTTTAATGTAAATTTATCTTACAAAGTTCAATTTAGAAACGTTATTTATTTAAAACATATGTGGATTAATACTGTGATATTAAATTTACTAAAATATTTTCATTACTGTTTAAGAGAATTTTCGAAACATTTCTAGAAATTCATTTGTATTCTGCATTTATATAAGATTATACTTAATCTGTTGTGTCAAAAATCCTATTGTTCTATAAATAAATATAAGAATTTGAATAAAGAATCAAAGACAGTTTTACCAGAAAATTGAAATACCATTTAATATTTTGTATCTTACATGCAGAAATAAATATATTATTTATTGTAAGAATTTTAGAGAGAGAAAAATAAATCATACGAAATATTATATAATATTTCTTTTTATACTTATTTACAGGAATTATTTAACCATTTTTAACAATGTATTTTTCCTTATATTTTCGTCTGGGGTAACACCCAATTTATCCCTGTATTGACGGAATGAAATAAATACGTTTCCAATATAGATAATATAGTTAGGCAAAAACATATAGTTCAATTCACTAATTGTGAGAAGGAATGAAAAGTTACTAAACTCTCTCTCACACACACATATATGTATATATATAATATATATATATATAGATATATTTATATATATTATATATATATATTATATATATATATATATATATATATATATATATATATATTTATATAATATATATATATATTTATATATATATATATATATAATGCATATATGTGTGTGTTTGAAAGTTTCAAATACAAAGTGAAGAGAGTCTTAATGCTTTTACAATCGAGCTCCCAATTTAAATAAAAAGTTGAATATAGACATTTTAGTATCAAAATGAACAGAGTTATTTGAGTCAACATTTTTATGGATTTTTTACCAAGAAATATATACATCTCGATTCTATAGTTGTATGTTTCAACCTATCAAAAGTTTTACCTGTCAGTTAAGAAGGGCGCTATGTGGCGTAGTTAAGCAGCACAAGATACTGAAAGCACTTCTGCAACATGAAGCTTGGCAGTTTAAAGTCTCCAAAGTAATAGGAAAAATAAAGATATTTACAAAAGTTGATAACAAAGGACAAAATCAATATATATATAGAATAATATATTTTTAATATTTAATTTATAATTACATTTTTTATTATTTCTTTATGTTAAAAACATATATATATATATATATATATATATATATATATATATATATATATATATATATATATATAAATCTGATTATTTTAAGAGATAAATGAACAGAAATTTTCTGTCACATATATTGAAAATTCTCAATATAATATCTTTATAGAAGAATTAAGCAATTTAAAATTTTGTGCCTTAATATTTTTCTATTATCAGTTATTTTTCATAATAGAATTCACAAGAATATACTTCTTGAAAATTCTTTGATTAAGAGAAACAATAAGAAATAAATTTACTTCAGAGCATACACTAATGTTTTCAAATAAAGGAAAATTTAATTTATTTTGCTAAAATTATGAAACGTCCATGAAGTAAAAATAACTAATCATCTCTTATGTTTACTCTATATAAACTGTTCCACCTTTATTCATTAATATTTTATGGTTTATTAAACACATTGATTTATCCAAACATAATTACTTCCCCTAAGTCACTAGGATAAATTAACAAACTTTTTTTTACTATTTACTTTACTTGACGTGAGTTCATTTTTAAATTTGTACTTTGTCTGAACTTCATTATCGATAACTAACTTCACCTGGGCATGACACAAGAATTCTGAAATTGAACACATTTGTCTTTTCTTGATGCATTTTAGACCGATGTAGCGATATATTATTTAAAATAAATTATTAATTTCTATTTAAATATAATTAGTTTATTTTTATGAATAATTTTTAATGTTTTTTTAGAAAATCGTTTAATGTTTTAAAAATGTAAATTTCTCTTTAAAAAATAATAGATATTTAATTATTGAGATTAGTTAAGAATCAGCTGTTTGTGACTGTATCGTTTGTCATGCTTCTGGAAAAAAATTTTATTTTATATCTAGAATAAGCTTTACAGTATGTGCTTTACATAAAGCTGTAAATTATAACACTTTGAAAAATTTGGGATAATTTTTTTAACCCTTTGCGTATGTAATACATTTGAGAAAAACGTGTCAAAAAAAGGAAAACAATTTTTTCGTTGATTTTGTTTTTTATTACCACCAGAATTTTACATATAGATAATTTTTGGAAAAAAAAAAAAAAAAAAAAAATGTTTTAAACGAGATAGCAATCACACAGGTGTGTAAAACTTAAGTAACAGGTGGTTTTTTTGCGATAACTACACGAGAAATTATCTGAGAGACATGAATTGTAGAAATTAGGGAGATTATTATGCACTTAAAAGATGACGAAAGAATCGGCGCTGAAAATGGAATACAACACATACGATATGGAATCAAACAAAACCAATCTTTATGGAACGCATAGTATCGTGACTCATGAATGTCTATCCAAGAGGAAGAACAACTAGCAGATATTCCTTAATATTTAACATACCTCCCCTAACTGCAATGGTTGCTTAGTACCGTCTCCGCATACTCATAACCAAGTGGACCAACATTTCTTGCGGTAGGAGTGCCCATTCCGCAATCAGCATCTGTTTGTGTTGTTGGGTGTTCTCCGGATGATGTAAGCGTTCTGCAATGTGTCTCCGTAAAGAATCCTACACATGTTCGATGGGATCTAAATCAGGGGTGTAAGCTGGCCAACCCATTTGAGTGATATCGCCACTTTCCAGTATCTTCTCAACAGCGAGAGTCCGATGTGGCCGTGCATTGTCTGCATTTCTGTGGACAGACGCCTTCAGAAAGGGGGCTTATTCGCTCGCCTTCCTGAACGCTGCCTCCCGTTGAAAGTTGGCCACCGACGCCACCGTTTACAGTGGTGCCGAGATCACAACTGGACAACTGATCAAAGAAGTCTTGTTCCCCTTACGGATGAGATTCGGTTCAGTACCAGAGGCGATTCTGAACGCGTTTTGATTTGGAGTGAAGTCGGGACCAGGTTTTACCATAAACATGAAGCAAAACATTGTTAAGGTTGTCCTGGAGATTTGTCTGTGTAAGGATTAAGTTGAACTAGCAAACTGAGCTCCAACTTTCCGACAGAAGTTCTGTAACCGAGAGTTACTATTCTGAGGAGGTATTCCTTCCATATGTGCGTCGGTTCCGAGGTGCTATTGATCCAAAACCTAATTTTTATGGATGAAAATGCACGGGGACATCGGGCTCTTGCTTTTGAGGAGCTACTGAAAAGGGAAGATATCACTCGAAGGGATTGGACATCGTACTCCCCTCAATTATATCCCTTCGAACATATGTGGGATACTTTGGGGAGACACATTGCAACCCGCTTACATCTTCCGGAGAACACCCAATAACTCAAAAAGATGCTATTGCGGAATGGGAACTCACAGCAAGAAATGTTTGACCAGCTGGTACTAAGTAAGTAGAGACGTTGCGAAGCAATTATTACAGTTAAGGGACAGCATATCCTATATTAAGGAACATCTGCTTGTCGTTCTTCATCTTCGATATACAATCATGAGTCACGATACTATGCGTTCAATAAAGCTATTTTTGTATGATTCTATACCGTATGCATTGTATTCCCTTTTCAGCTCCGATGCATTCATCATCTTTTACGTACATAATACTCTCCTTAATTTATGAATTTCAAATCTATACTAAAGTTATACTAAACAACATACCTGTTGCGTAAGTTTTGCACACCAGTATATTTTCAACATTTTCATATACATACGCAATATTATTGGATTACATTAAGTTTTTAATCGCATTTATGTCATATTTAATCATTACTATCATATTATTTTTTAGCCTTTTTTCTAATTATTTTTCATTTATTATTAATTTACTTAACTTTTAATATTTTTTCAATATACTTAATGGAACTGGCATCTGTATCACATATAATACTCATCAAGAACCGCTCCCTTTATTATTGCACATCTTAACTACTGGAGATATGCCCTCATGGGCAAGGGACTCCTACAACTACCATCAAATGGAAGACGACGACATTAAGTTTTTCTCAAATTACAGCAAAATAAATGAGAAGACATTAATTTCGGAATACATATAATAAACTAGTGCTACAATAATGTTATCAATATCAACTGTCACAAATTCCATAACAATTAAATATTATGCATTATGCAAACCGATTTCGGGATTCCCGGAATTGAAATACCGATTTTTCTCTTGCCCGAACTCAGGTGATGAATTCGGGCTTTATAAGCAAGGGGTTGAAACCTTTATTTCTCTACAAGTATACGTGCTATCGTTAAAAAATTATTATTTATTGTTAGAAATAGCTTCCTGATAATGTAATGAATTTTTAAGTCTTTTCAAGTTTATACAAAACGTATTTTTTTCAAATTTCTTGACCGTTCTGTGTATTGTTCGGGGAAATATTAGGGGAAATAAATGACTTTTACCATGATCTTTATAATCCTAAATTTTCAAGATAATTTCTCATATATAATTTCTAGATATTCAACATCTAAAATCACAAGTAATACTTAACAACCAAAACGTACAGTCTATGCATTTAACCCCTTCCGGTACGATTTAATAATGAAAAACTGTGCATGAAATAACCATTTATTTTTTTATTTAAAAAACTTCTTTCATTTTACAATTCTTACATATTCCTAATTAAAATCCACTTTTTACATAGTGATAAATAATATCAGAAAAGGTATAATTAAGAAAATATCAAAGCAAAACATTAATAAGGTATACAGATAATAGTCTTCAAGATAGTGGTACTTTTCAAAACAAAGTGCAAAGGAATACTGAATTGTTTACACCGCTAGGGAGTCTCACTTCTAATTTGATTCTTGTAACACACGCGGCATTCCTTAGTAGGTTTTCTTTTATTCTGACTCATCAATTTGGCAGTGGATTGTATCAAGAAATTCTAAATAAACAATATGTAATAGTGACCTGGTATTTCCACAAGTAACAAAAGTCTTGCTAAATGCAGTATACTAGAAATTATAAACTAAATTAATTATCATATTTAACCTTAACTGTATTCGCATGACGAGTGTAGCTCGTCATTGTGCGGTAAAATTTTGCTCATATTGATTTCAAATTATTTTTGTATGTAAATTATAGATCTATCCTGAAACTATACATACGTTTTCAGGTTGTTGTTTATTTCATTTAATATTTATATTATTTGAAATGTCATTTTTAACCTTGATTTAAGCTTATTTGAAAACTTAATCCCCGGGTGTAGTAGGTGTGATACATAGGTCTGTAAAAACAATAACACGTTGGCTACCAGACGCATTTGCGATGGTTTGCGCAAGGTGAACTTTTCATTATGCGATGCATATGCTGAAATATTATTTGGAGCAGATAAAATGAGTTATAAAATCATTCATAAAGTAGTTTTAGTGACGGAGGTCACCGATGACTCCCACGGCGCGGTAGGCAATTGTTACCATTGTCCTTTTTTCAAGCAATGATGCTTCGATTTCTAAGTGATTACTCTCATTCTTTAGTATTCAAAGTATCTAGGAATTATTAGACAAAACAATTTGGGTAAAAATATTGTTACCAATTTATGAAGCGTAGCGTTCGTGGATTGAGTAGACTTTGAATTAAGACAGCAAAAATAACAGCACTTTATTTGTAATGCAGGGAAAACACGAATACAGCAGCCAACACCGCGAGAACTGTCTAGCACAGGCGATAACTCTTAGCGCCAAACAACGTAGGTCTTTACCTCTACAAATTTCTCAGCTAACTGAACCTCGATCAAGATCGGTCCCCTGTATTTATATTCTCGGGAGAAACCGGAATATTCTAGAAAGTACTAGGTACAAACGGTCGCCAAGAAAGTCACCAAGTCGCCAAATTTGGCGATAAATCGCCAAACTTGGCGCCAAAAATTAGTCGCCAAAAACATCGCCTACGAGCCAATATCTAGCTAAATACATGATTTACCCATTATAATACACAGTATACGGCAAAAATACATGCCAACTTGCGAAATTCGTAACAATATGGTTCCATATTGTTCTGATTGCACTGATTCACTTTTTTTAGTTGAATGTTTCAAACTGATTCATCGAAATATACATTGATAAAATGAATATTTCTCATGTTCTAATAAAATTATTTTTGCATGTTCTATATTGTATTAATTTCTTCAAATCATTATAATAACAATATTTTTATTGAAAAATTTATCAATATCTATATTTACTATAATTATGTACTTTTATTATATGCTGCGTCGCCGGTCACTGCTATAGCCAAATGCTAGGCGCTATAGCCAATTTGAGTGCCTGTCACCGGTGAGCCCCATAGTGTCAACGTGTTAAATAGGCAGGAAATGAAACCTTATAAATATTGTTTATATACCAGGAAAATTTATAAGTGAAACCCACCTCATGGTTAAGTCAGCAAAAAATGTGTCAGAATTTTTTTTTTTAAATTTTTGAAATAGTTTTTCATTTTTTACTTTATATAAAAAGGTCTGAATAAAGTAATTTCAGCACAACTAATTAAATACAACTAATCGATACCAAATGCGGAAAACCTCATTTACTTAATAATTAAAAAATGATACCTTAAGGTGACTAAAAGAAAAATATTAATGAATTGTGCCATGTCAAATTATATATCTTCTATACACGAAAATGTAGATAGTTTTAAAATTGCTATTATTTTCATATAGCCGAAATGTGACAGAGAAGTTCTAAATGTATCATCTAAATAAATAGAAATGAAAACATAATGCTTAACTGCTCATGGTATATTTTTAATGAAGAGAAATTAAAAAAAATTAATAATTTGTTTAATATATAATTTACACTTAAGTATTAGCCACCTGTGTAGTAAAATATTTCTTATAAAATATAAAATTGTTAAGCGGATTCAATAAAAAATACATTATATTAAAAATAGTATACTGTGTCAATAAAACTCTAATTATTTTACTATTCTCGACTATATCTCTTCACAGTTCTATAGAATTTTTATCACGCATTCACATGCTCATGAATTATATATTAGCACCGTATTGTCCATTTAAAATTAAGTAGATTAAATAAATATTGACAGATACCAGAGTCTTTTTATTGATTTTTTTTTATATTGAGCAGTAAGTTTTAATGAAACTGGCGTGCTCAATTTAACTTCAATTAACTTCAAGATAAAATAAAATTTAAACTACATACTTAGCGAACTTAGTAGCACAGATGATTAAATTTAAACTGAGTTTTAAAAAGTATATTATGTTTCGTTACATTGTCTTCACTGTAGCTAACTATAGTAAACTTTCGATGTTACGTCAACCGTGATCTACATGAAAAGTTTCTTTTACTTTTGTCTGATTAAACTGATTATTGGCTTCTATTGTCTTTAATCCCACAACATATGTTGAATTCGAGTAGTGTTAATCTTTTTCAAATAAGATTTTCTAAGCTTTAAGTTAATTGTCAATCATAGATGGAACTTTTCGGTCACGCCCTAACAAACCTTTCAGCTGTTCTTTAATGGATGAATATAAGGCGACAGACACAATTCTAAGTATTCAAATAATAAAATATTGACAATTTTATATTTGATGAATTGGTGATCAAACTGACAATTGAAAGAGTGTGAAATATCACATTCATAGGTTAAAGAAACATTTATTCTTTTAGTCACTTGCAAATTTTTGTCTAAAATAACTGTTCCTCGACATCACGTGAATGTCAAAATAGCTAGAAGAAAAAGTCATAATTTTTTCCAAAAAATGCGGATGACCTCCCCCAAAAATTTCGGCCAAATCATGCCCCCTCAACACCGCGCATGACGAGTTTAATAGAAAATTCCCACCAGAAGGAGCCCAAGATGATCGCAAAAACATAGCATGAGTAGGACGAACAACCCGGAATTTATGGTGCCAAGCAACGCTCCAGCTGTACAATAGTCTGCGACGGGGAAAGCAAAACGGCAACCCGCGTATGGTCAGCGCAGGAACGTTGAAGGTGACTTCAACATTGACAAGCTCTATTCCATAAAATAAGGAGTCAGAAAGCCGACAATTCATGGTATTCTCTTTCAGATAGAATGTGGCTATACCACTGCATGTCAAGGGTCAAAGAGTTCTTTTAACCTGGAATAGTGCAAATATTAAATTCGCGGTTTTGATTCTTTGAGATTACTTCTATTCGACACTTCAAGGAAATAGGCCTGAATAAGTAAATGCTCTGTGCGACCTTCTTTTATTTTTCCCGAGACCACCTGAATATGTACCGAGTACTTATAATTACACTTCTCCTATAAACGGCATCCTAAAGGGCAAACGGGTGAATGGAATGCAACGAAATTTTATAAATGAGCTATGCTCGAGATATGATCACTTAATTTTGAAAAAACAAAGTTCCAAAATGTCAACTAGAGGTCATCTTTGCAGAAATTTAATACCAAAATGGAAACGACATGGAAAAGACCAAAATAATATTAATAATCGAGAACAAGAATTATGAGTAAGAAATTGAAAAACCGAGAAAAGTTGTTAGTTGTAGGATAAAGATGTCAAGATTCCCATGCTTGGGAAGAGGAGGAACCTTTGTGCAAAACCAGTTAGGGTTTAAAACGTTTGCAGTCGTTGTCATGTTTAAGTCGATGTTTTCCGGTTGGTTCTGTGCGATTTCTGGTTATGGGGCTTTTAAAACGTCTGGTGTATCGCGGAGATGTTAAGTCGTTAAATGACTTAGGGCCAGTCTCACCAACAGTCGTTTAACTGCTCACCTCGATTAATCTCTGGTTAAACAGAGAATTAGGTACCACCATTGTTGGGTGCCATGGGTTAACTGCGGTTAGCCTTTAAATCACTTTGTTGAGACGAGCCTCTAAGAACTCCATAATGCTTGCTTTGTGAAGTCTTACAAGTGATTAGTTAATATCTGCTTTTGAACACACTTTCCATGGAATAAAATTTTGCAGGTGAATGAGGTGGTTTTGTGAATCACCTTTTGCTACATTATCCTGGACATGATTAACTGCTCTTTTTGTGCAATTTCATACTAATACGTTATTGTTTCTGCAAACTGAACTGTTTTTTTTCTCATTTATCTTTACATATTCTGATTCGATTACAAGATGATCTGAAACTAGTCACTAAATGCCAATATTGTTTCTGTATTTCATTTCGGTCATGTATTGTGTTAAATTTCAAATTTTCTCCAACAAGGCATCTGGTAGACATTTTGGAACTATTTTTCTTCCTGTTAGCGTTTTTCGTGTATAGCCCATATAAAAAACCGGTTATCCGATGACTGGCTGCATTCCGTACACCAGTGTAAGATGCCGTTTAAAGAGGAAGTTTAATTATAACCAGACGGTATATAAAAATATCCCAAATTATTACCGCTGAAAGTTTCTTACAATGACAATTAATACTTGTTCGAAAACTCGTTTTATCAGTTAAGAAAAACGTTGTGTATTTATAAATTTAGAAAGACTTTTAAAACTGATATCATGTTTTTAACAAACACAGTTGTATAAGTTTACAAAACTATTAGAGTATAACTTTATTTCAAAATACTTACTTTAATACTATGGAAACAATCTGTGTTTACCCAGACTACAAATGAAATCAAATATACTCATAAAACTATGATTTCTTACAGTAAAAACAATGACGATAATAGTTTTTCCTATAAAGTAAAAAAATATTTCTAATATAATCAAGGTATATGTTCTACAATCTTAAAAAACCTTCTAAGTTAATGGGGATTTAAAACTTGTATTACCAGCTCCAAGAAAATTGGTCACATTATACATTTTAAGGAATTTTTGAACGTATAACTTTTTTTTATCTCATCCAGTTGTACAATTCTACTTAATTATTAAAGAATACAGTTACAATAAAAGTCGCGATAATATCGTTAATTGAGCCGAGGTACCTCAATTCGCAAAGGCAGCAATCGCGTATCTGAAAGTTTGGGGGTTCCAGGCTGGAGCTGAAATAAAATTCACTGTGATTCATCATTCGTTAAAGGTAACTGTGGAGCTAAAAATATGTTTGTGGTCACAATGTCCTAAAAATTCTCAAACGATACTACTGGGAGTGGTAGGTGTCTTCAGCTTGGTCCCTGAGTGTAAATTACGGGGACATAATGGGGGTAATGTTACTGTCGTCCTTAGAATTTCATAGGCTATGCGTGCTCAATAGGTAACTCAATAGGTGGTCATAAATAGGTAACAGCTAAAATAGTAAATGTGCCTGTATAGTGAGCTGAATTAGAAAATAATAACGTTAACTTTCTAGTACATTATATAATAATATATGAGCTGTGTCAATCTCACAACCTATGTTTATGAAATTTACAAACTAAAGCAATCCCACCCATTAATTTCCACTTTCTTTTAATGACTCCAATATAACAACAGTTTCTTCAATGAAGTAAAAGTTTATTTTTACTCATGTAATTGGGGAATACATAACTTAAATTTTAAGAAATATTATTTATGTTTACGGGTGTTCAAAACTATCAACAATATTAGGAACATTGATTAAATGTCAAAAGTAGAATTAACAGCTTTGATGTTAATTTTACTTTTTCCACATGCAATGTTACAAGCAACTGCTAGTATAGAAAATGTAAGGATTAATCAGTTATAAGAACAAGTGGATATCTCCCAAAAAAGGAAAACACGATAGATAAGAGAAGCAAATCAAAAGAACAGAAAGTATTAGGAAACTGCTGAACTATGTTTGTTGAAAACTAAATTTGAAACTACTGACAGTTTCAAAAAAAAAAAAAAATTAAGAACATTTCCCATATAGCATATCACGTTAAAAAGCTTCCAAAGTTGTGAAAGAATACCATGAATTGCAGACAAATACTAATTATTGTACATTTTCACTAGTGATTTACCGAGAAATTTTAATTATTCTATATTTTCTTGTAAAAGTTAACATCATTATTTTCAAAACCACTCAGTAATTATTATAAATTATTTTTTCTGTTACATAAGCACACATACACACGAACACACACACGCACATATATTATATATATATATATACACATAATATATATATATATATATATATATATATATATATACATATATATTTATTAATGTGTTTATATGAGTATATGTATGCACACACACACACACACACACACACACACACACACACACACACATATATATATATATATATATATATATATATATATATATATATATATATATATATAAGTACATCAAAATGTACTTAAATGTCGTTAAAGAATAGTCGTGAGAACTAAAAATTAAACAGACAAATTTAGAAATAAATTTATAGATTTTATTAGAAGAAGGGGGTG
>CM063500.1:26648596-26668596 GCA_032207245.1 Pardosa pseudoannulata | reverse complement strand
CCATCTTTTTGTTCGCCCTGAATTCTCTTGTAAACAATATGTTCGCTTGGATTTCGGTGCTGGGACAAACCATTTGTTGCAACAAAATATTTCTCTTCAATTTCAGGAGCTAAACTTTCTGCTTTTTGTTGCATAAGGGGTCTGTTCACTAGAACATCATGTTTTTGAACATTTTCAAAACGAAGTCTTAGAACCTTTTCAACTTTCTCATCTTTGTCAGGTCTATTACTTTTGCACTCCTTATTTTCATTTTCTTTACCTCTTTCAGTACTTTAGTTCATCACGATTTTTCAAAATTTTGCACAATAGAGGCTGACAATTGTTTAACTACGCTGCTGCATTGCTCTGACTCATTTTTGGTAACGTGTCATACGATTTAAAATTTTTATCTTTTGTTTTAATGTTAAAAGATTTAGCTTCCCTATCGACTAGCTACATGTAAGCGAGCAAGGCATAAAAGTCGAATACGCCCCTTCTCAGTTCATATAAGAATGTATTACCTACTGCTTATCTGACAACCACTGACCACCAGGAAGATGTGCATATTTCAGAAAAATTCCAGATACGTGTAATACTTTAAAATTTTAAACCTCTATCTCTGTTAAATAACAAAAGTTATTGCTAAATTACTGTATTTATGTTTTTGGTAAGAACTCTGAAATTAATTTCTTAATCTACTTTCCCTATATACAATACCGATAGTTATTTTGAATCTTTTACTGGAAAAAATGACACAGTTTCTCAAAAAGGGATCAAGAGAACAAGTACTATTCCTTTTTCTTAGTATGTAAGATTGCACATACACGTCAATTTTTAAATATAACAAACTATTTTCACACTCATCTTTTCCTTTTATTTCTATATTTGCTATATTTAAAAACAGACAGAATTGCATTATTATTTAAATGTTTTAATGTATTTTAATACTTCTTAAGTTGCTTAGTGCTCTTTAAATAAAAGAAATGCAAGATTTACGCATCGCTATTTCAGTTTCTTTATGTTTTATTGGAATTAACTTATATTAGAGTACATGAAACAAAATTCATCTGCTGGGTGGAAGATTTAAGAGATATGAAGATATTATAGATTTTATAGTTGCTATTGGAGTCATTAAAATATTACTTTTTATAAAATATTTTTTACATAAAAATCTGATATCAAAATAACTGATGCCCAACTGTTAGCTGGCATAAACTTTGGACACATACATTTTACTCTTATCTGATTTTCTTTCAGAATAATTTACAACTTTTACTTAAAATTTTCCCTTTCGTTTAAATGACAGATACTATTGTACAGAAAATAATATTGTGGAACATTTGTTTGTTTGTGTACAGGTTGTAATTTTGATTTTACTTATATTCAAATGGTTCTTGAAATTCCTCATTGACGGCATAAAGCCAATTTTGTATTTCCTATTTCAAGAAAAAAAATCATACTGTCTCCAAAAGAAGGCAATATTTATTTACTGCAGCATGTAAGATTATACATATTCTTTGTTAAATATGACAAACTTTTATTTTTAAATTCGTATTTTCCTTTCTTTTCTAAAGTGGTGAATTATTTGGTCCATTTCGAGAGAAAAAAATTTGACATGTCCATTAAAAAGATTTAGTGTGTTTTAATACTTTCTAGGGTTTTTCGGTACTTCTTTAGATAAAAAAATAATACATGAGTTATGGATCACCATTTCATTTCACCTTCTTATAGGAATGTCTTGTTGACAGGTCTTATATTAGGAAACATAACACCAAACCCATCTGCTGGCTATAAGTTTTGAAAGAAATGAAAACATTATTTATTTTGTAGTTGCTGTTGGGATCAATCACATATTACCTCTATTTTCTAGTAAAAATCATTTTGAGTGTAATTCAGAATCTTTCAATCTCTCATGACGAAATTATCTTCAAAACTACTCATGTTCCAGTGTTAGTTGGCACATCGAATTATGGATTTTACTGTTTTCTACGATTACTTAGAAAAATCGTTAAGAAAATTTACGTTATAAGAAAAATATTTTACCAGGTATAGCTATCATAATGAAGGAAATAATATTTTGCACATTTGTTTGTTCATGTTCTGGTTCTAAATTTAATTTTACTAATGATAAATTTTTATTTGGAATTTCTGATGATTGCTGTGTACAACATCGTGACTATTTTAAAATACCCACTTTTAAGATAAAATATACATAATTTTTAAAAGAAAGCCTTATTTATTTTTTTTCAATTCAAGGTATTGAGACTATATTTTATTTCTTAATTATTAAAAAAAATAATTTCACTGCACGTCTAAAAATTTCAGAATTTTGTCATAAAATTGTCTTCAAACGAACGAAAGAGTTTTATCTGATAGAATTGTTGAATAATATATTCTAATTTTCCCTCTTATTATCTTAAAGAACTAAGAAAAGAATCTTATTTTAAAAGCATAAATTCTACTTTAACTGCATAAAATTATATATGAGTGAAAAAATTGTATTATGGGGAATTTGTTAGATAGTTTTCAGGATGTAATTTCGATTTTAATCATTATAAAATTTTATTGAAATTCCTTTTTCTTTCACTACAAATCCTCGAGAAAATATTTTATATAGTATTTAAAAAAGGTCCCAGTTTTTTAAGAGATATCGTTCTTTAAGTATGTAAAATTTGGAATTGACTTTACTTTTTAAATATGGCAAACGTTTTAAAAATTCATATTATCTTTTCTTTTGTATGTGTTGAATTATTTCTTCTATTTTGAAAGAAAAAATTTTGCGTGTCCATTAAAAAGATTTAGAGTGGTTTAATACTTTCCAAGGTTTCGATGCTTTTTTAGATTAAAAAAATAATATATGAGTTATTGATCACCAATTTACTTCACCTTCTTATTGGGATGTCTTGTTGACAGGTCTTATATTAAAGAACATAACATCAAGCCTATCTACTTAGCATAAGTTTTGAAACAAATGAAAATATTATTTATTTTGTAGTTGCTGTTGAGGTCGTTCAGATATTACCTCTATTTTCTAGTAAAAATCTTTTTCCGTTTAATTCAAAATCTTTCAATCTCTCAGTTCAAAATTATCGTCAAAACTACTGATGTTCCAGTGTTAGTTGGCTCATTGAATTATGGTTTTATTCATCTCTACGATTGCTTACAAAAATCGTTAAGAAATGTATGTTATAAGATTAATTTTGTAGAATATATAGCTACCATGATGAAGGAAATTATATTATGTACATTTGTCTGTTCATCTTCTAGTTGTAAATATAATTTTACTCATGATAAAATTATATTTGGAATTTCTGATGATTGCTGTATACAACATCGTGACGATTTTAAAATATCTGGTTTTAAGATAAAATATACATAATTTCTGAAATGAAAGAATTATTTATTTTTCTCATTACAGGATATTAAGACTATAATTTATTTCTTAATTATGAAAAAAATAATTTCATTGCGCATCTGAAAGTTTGAGAATTTTGTCATAAAACTGTCTTTAAAAGAACTAAAGACTTAGTATTGGCTGAGAGAATTATTGAATAATATAGCTTAATTTTTACTCTTGTTATCTTAAAGAATTAAGAAAATAAACTTATTTTAACTGCATAAATTCTGGTAAAATTACATATATCATGAGTGAGAAAATTGTATTATGGGGGATTCGTTAGATAGTTTTCAGGATGTTATATCGATTTTACTCATAAAATTCTATTGAAATTCCTTATGCTTTTACTAAAAAGCCCCGAGAAAATTTTATATTTTATATTTAAAAAAAGTCCCAATTTCTTAAGAGATATCGTTCTTTCAGTATGAAAAATTTGTAATTTACATTATTTTTTAAATATGACAAAGGTTTTAAAAATTCATATTATTTTTTCTTATTTAAGAGTTGAATTATTTCTTCTATTTTATTCTTGAAAAATTTTTGACGTGTCTATTAAAAAGATTTAGAGTGTTTTAATACTTTCCTAGATTTCTCGATGCTTTGTTAGATTAAAAGAAATAATACATGAGTTATGGATCACCATTTCATTTCACCTTCTTATAGGAATGTCTTGTTGACAGGTCTTATATTAAAGAACATAACAACAAACCCATCTGCTGGCTATAAGTTTTGAAAGAAATGAAAATATTATTTATTTTGTAGTTGTTGTTGAGGTCGTTCAGATAATACCTCTATTTTCTAGTAAAAATCTTGTTTGTGTAATTCAGAATCTCTCAATCTATCAGATTAAAATTATCTTCAAAACTACTGATGTTCCAGTGTTAGTTGGCACATTGAATTATAGATTTTACTTTTCTCTACGATTACTTAGAAAAATTGTTAAGAAAATGTAGTTTATCAGAATAATTTCTTACAAGATATAGCTCTTATGATGCAGGAATATATAGTATGTACATTTGATTGTTCATCTTCTGGTTGTAAATTTTACTCCTGATAATTTATATTTGGAATTTCTGATGATTACTGTGTACAATATCTTGAATTTTTTAGAATATTCTGTTTTATGATAAAATATACCTAATTTCTGAAAGAAAAACTACTATTTATTTTTCTCATTACAAGAAATTGAGAATATAATCTGTTTCTTAATTAGGAAAAAAATAATTTTGTTGTACGAGAATTTTGTCCCAAAATTGTCTTCAAAAGATATAAAGTCTTAGTGTTAGCTGATAGAATTATTGTATAACATATTTTAATTTTCACTCTGCAATCTTAACCAAGTAAGAAAATAATCTTATTTTAGCTGCAAAAATTTCCAGAAAATTATATCTATCATGAGTGAGAATTATGGGGATATTAAGGGGAATTATGGCCTAGGATGGGGAATTTGCTATATAGTTTTTGGGATGTAATCTCGATTTTACTCATTGCAAAATTCTATTCAAATTCCTTATGCTTGCAGTACAAAGCATCGAAAAAATTTTATATTTTGTATTTAAGAAAAGTACCAGTTTCTTAAAAGATATCCTTCTTTCCGTATGTAAGATTTGGAATTTATTTTATTTTTTAAATATGACAAACGTTTTAAAAATTCATATTATTTTTTCTTTTCTAAGTATTGAATTATTCTTTCTATTTTGAAAGAAAAAAAATTTGACGTGTTCATTAAAAAGATTTAGAGTGTTTTAATACTTTCCAAGGTTTCTCGTTGAATTTTTAGATAAAAAAATAATACATGAGTTATGGATCACCATTTCATTTCACCTTCTTATAGGAATGTCTTGTTGACAGGTCTTATATTAAAGAACATAACACCAAACCCATTTGCTGGATATAAGTTTTGAAAGAAATGAAACTATTATTTATTTTGTAGTTGTTGTTGAGGTCATTCAGATACTACCACTATTTTCCAGTAAAGAGAATTGAGTGTAATTCAGAATCTTTCAATCTCTCAGCTCAAAATTATCTTTAAAAATATTGATGTTCCAGTGTTAGTTGGCACATTCAATTATGGATTTTACTCATCTCTACGATTACTTAGAAAAATCGGTAAGAGACTTTATGTTATAAGAACCATTTTTTACAAGATATAGCTATCATTAAGAAGAAATTTATATTATGTACATTTGTTTGTTCATATTCCGGTTGTAAATTTCATTTTATTCATGATAAATTTATATTTGGAACTTCTGATGATCGCTGTGTACAACATCTTGACGATTTTAGAATATTCTGTTTTAAGATAAAATATACATAATTTTTTAAAAGAAAGCCTTATTTATTTTTCTCATCACAAGATATTGAGACTATAATTTATTTCTTATTTATGAAAATAATAATTTCTATGAACATCTGAAACTTTCAATATTTTGTCATAAAATTATCTTTAAAATAACTAAAGAATTAGTGTTAACTGATAGAATTATTGAATAATTCTTTTTTTAAATTTCATTTCTGTTATCTTAAAGAAAGTACAAAGCCTCGAAAATATTTTATACTTTATATTTAAAAAAAGTCCCAGTTTCTTAAGAGATATCGTTCTTTCCGTATGTAAGATTTGGAATTTACTTTATTTTTTAAATATGACAAACGTTTTAAAAATTCATATTATTTTTTCTTTTCTAAGTGTTGAATTATTCCTTCTATTTTGAAAGAAAAATTTTTGACGTGTCCATTAAAAAGATTTAGAGTGTTTTAATACTTTCCAAGGTTTCTCGATGAATTTTTAGATAAAAAAATAATACATGAGTTATGGATCACCATTTCATTTCACCTTCTTATAGGAATGTCTTGTTGACAGGTCTTATATTAAAGAACATAACACCAAACCCATCTGCTGGGTATAAGTTTTGAAAGAAATGAAACTATTATTTATTTTGTAGTTGCTGTTAATGTCGTTCAGATACTACCACTATTTTCCAGTAAAGAGAATTGAGTGTAATTCAGAATCTTTCAATCTATCAGCTTAAAATTATCTTCAAAACTACTGATGTTCCAGTAGTAGTTGCCACATTGAATTATGGATTTTACTCTTCTCTACAATTACTTATAAAAATCGTTAAGATAGTTTATGTTATAAGAACCATTTCGTACAAGATATAGCTATCATGATGAAGGAAAATTATATTATGTAGATTTGTTTGTTCATGTTCTGGTTATAAATTTAATTTTACTCATGATAAATTTATATTTGGAATTTCTGATGATCGCTGTGTACAACATCTTGACGATTTTAGAATATCCTGTTTTAAGATAAAATATACATAATTTTTTAAAAGAAAGCCTTATTTATTTTTCTCATTACAAGATAGTGATACTATAATTTATTTCTTAATTATAAAAATAATAATTTCTATGCACATCTGAAACTTTCAATATTTTGTCATAAAATTATCTTTAAAAGAACTAAAGACTTTTTTGTGCTAGCTCATAGAATGATTGAATAATTTTTTTTTAATTTTTATTCTTGTTATCGTGAAGAAATAAGAAAAGAAAATTATTTTAACTGCATAAATTCTGACAAAATTATATATATCATGAGTGTGAAAATTGTATTATGGGAATTTGTTATAGTTTTTCAGGATGTAATTTCAATTTTACTCATTATAAAATTCCATTGAAATTCCTTATGCTTTCACTATAAAGCCTCGAGAAAATTTTATATTTTGTATTTAAAAAAAGGTCATAGTTTTTTCTTAAGAGATATCGTTCTTTCCGTATGTAAGAGATTTAGGAATTTACTATATTTTTTAAATATGACAAACGTTTTAAAAATTCATATTATTTTTTCTTTTCTAAGTGTTGAATTATTCCTTCTATTTTGAAAGAAAGAATTTTGACGTGTCCATTAAAAAGATTTAGAGTGTTTTAATACTTTCCAAGGTTTCTAGATGATTTTTTAGATTAAAAAAATAATACATGAGTTATGGATCACCATTTCATTTCACCTTCTTATAGGAATGTCTTGTTGACAGGTCTTATATTAAAGAACATAACACCAAACCCATCTGCTGGGTATAAGTTTTGAAAGAAATGAAAATATTATTTATTTTGTAGTTGCTATTGAGGTCGTTCAGATATTGCCCCTATTCTTCACATTTGTCGTAAAAATCATTTTGAGTGTAATTCTGAAATTTTTCTGTATTTGGGTTTGAAATTATCTTCAAAATAACTGATGTCCTACTGTTAGTTGGCACAAACATTAAAAAACATATAAATTTCACTTCTTATCTACGATTACCTTCAAGATTTGTTGGATAAATGTATTCCAAATGACTAGTTTTTAACAATTTATGGATATCTTTGTAGTGAAAATTTAATGTGATTTTCCTTTGCTCGTGTACAGTTCATAATCTGAATTTAAATATAATAATAGTATTTTGGAAATTTCTTGAAATTTTTAAATACCTTTACTCTATTTTATATAATATTAATGTATATACAAATTGATGGCATTTTAAAATTTATATTTACATTAAAGGGGAAAGCTGAAATTAAATACCTTTATTTTATTAATAGTATCATATCGGCTGCATTAGAAACAAAAAATGAAAAATATCCTACGTTGAAATTTTACTGAACATGAATTAAGAATCTGGTGATTGCAGTAAATAATATATTTTTTCGATATTCATTGCTATTTCTTTTAATGTGTATGAAAATATGCTTATCTTTAAAATACATTTTTATTAAAAATAAAAAAGAAAAAAAATTCAGTGATTACAGGTATATTTTATAAATTTATCTGTCATTTGTATTAAATAAATATTTCAAATAATACCTTTTTTATTTAAATTGGTAGTACCATAACTTAAATTTACACTTTCAATGTGTATGAAAGTATGCTTATCTTTAAAATACATTTTTATTAAATATAAGAAAGAAAAATATATAGTAACAAGAAGTATATTTGATAAATTTATCTGTCATTTGCATTAAATAAATATTTCAAAGAATGTCTTTTTTTATTTAAATTGTAGTACCATAATATTTTCTTATTAAAGAGTATTCCAAAATTTTTATTACCATTCTAAGTATCAGAAAATTAATAAGCCAACAGTTATCAAATTGCTCCTTATTTTAAGAATTTTGAACAAAACAGATTCATTTCGAATACTAGATTAATTAATTTATTAGTAATCAACCCAATTATTTTTTAATTGGGTCGATTCTTTAGAGTTTTAATACAGTAAATATATGTTTTTTTGTATATTCAATATTATTTCTTTTAATGTGTATGAGAATATACTAAGCGTTAAAATACATTTTTATTAAAAATAAGAAAGACAATATTCAGTGACAGGAAGTATATTTTATAAATTTATCTGTCATTTGTATTAAATAAATATTTCAAAGAAAGTCTTTTATATTTAAATTAATAGAACCATAATTTAAATTTACTCTTTAATGTGTATGTAAATAGGCTTATCTTTAAAATACATTTTTATTAAAATTAAGAAAGAAAAAATTCCATGACAAGATGTATATTTTATAAATTATCAGTCATTTGTATTAAATAAATATTTCAAAGAATGCCTGTTTTTATTTAAATTGGTAGTATCATAAATAATTTAAATTTACACTTATATTGTGTATGAAGATATGCTTATCCTTAAAATACATTTTTATTAAAAATAAGAAAGAAAAAAATTCAGTGACAAGAAGTATATTTTATAAATTTATCTGTCATTCGTATTAAATAAATATTTCAAAGAATGCCTTTTTTAATTAAATTGGTAGTACCATAATATTTCCCCATTAAAAATATTTCAAATTTTTAATACGATTCTAAGTTTCAGAAAATTAATAAACCAACAGTTAGTTATCAAATTTCGCTTTATTTTAAGAATTTTTAACAAAACAGATTCATTTTGAATTCCATATTAATTAATTTATTAGTAATTGACCCAATAGACTTTTAATAAAAATAATTTTGTTTTCTATATTTATTACTATTTCTTTTAATGTGTATGAAAATATGCTTATATTTAAAATACATTTTTATTAAAAATAAGAAAGAAAAATTTCAATGACAAGAAGTATATTTTATAATTTATCTGTTATTTGTATTAAATAAATTATTCAAATAATGTCTTTTTTTTTATTAAACTTTGTGGTACCATAATTTAAATTTATGCTTTTAATGTGCATGACAATATACTTATCTTTAAAATATATTTTTATTAAAAGTAAGAAAGAAAAAATTCAGTGACAAGAAGTATATTTTATAAATTTATCTATCATTTGTATTAAATAAATATTTCAAAGAATTCCTTTTTTTTTATTTAAATTGATAGTACCATAATATTTCCTTATTAAAGAGTATTCCAAATTTTTTAATACCATTCTAAGTTTCAGAAAATTAATAAGCCAACAGTTATCAAATTGCTCCTTATTTTAAGAATTTTGAACAAAACAGATTCATTTTGAATACCATATTAATTAATTTATTAGCAATCGACCCAATTACTTTTTAATTTATTCTTCACATTTTTAATACAGTAAAAATAATTTTGTTTTCTATATTCATTACTATTTCTTTTAATGTGTATGAAAATATGCTTATATTTAAAATACATTTTTATTAAAAATAAGAAAGAATAATTTCAGTGACAAGAAGTACATTTTATAATTCATCTGTAATTTGTATTAACTAAATATTTCAAAGAATGTCTTTTTTATTTAAATTGGTTGTACCATAGTTTAAATTTACACTTTTAATGTGTATGAAAATATACTTATCTTTAAAATACATATTTATTAAAAATAAGAAAGAAAAAATTCAGTGACAAGAAGTATATTTTATAAATTTATGTGTCATTTAAATAAATGTCATTAAATAAATATTTCAAAGAATGTCTTTTTTTTCATTTAAATTGGTACTACCATAATTTAAATTTACACTATTAATGTGTATGAAAATATGCTTATCTTTAAAATACATTTTTATTAAAAATAAGAAAGAAAAAGTTAGTGTCAAGAAGTATATTTTATACATTTATCTGTCATATTTATTAAATAAATATTTCAAAGAATAACTTTTTTTTATTTAATTTGGTAGTACAATAATATTTCCTTATTAAAGAGTATTCCAAATTTTTTAATACCATTCTAAGTTTCAGAAAATTAATAAGCCAACAGTTATCAAATTGCTCCTTATTTTAAGAATTTTTAACAAAACATTAATTTTGAATGCCACATTAATTAATTTATTAGTAAACTGACCCAATTATATTTTAATTGGGTTGATTCTTTAGATTTTTAATATTATATTTTATAAATTTATATTTTATAAATTTATCTGTCGTTTGTATTAAATAAATATTTAAAAGAATGTCTTTTTTATTTAAATTGATTGTACCATAATTTAAATTTACACTTTTAATAGTTATGAAAATATGCTTATCTTTAAAATACATTTTTTTAAGATGATTCTACAATCTTTGCTATTTCTTTTAATGTGTATGAAAATATGGTTATATTTAAAATATAGTTTTATTAAAAATAAGAAAGAACAAATTTAGTGACAAGAAGTATATTTTATAAATTTATCTGCCATTTGTCTTAAACAAATATTTCAAAGAATGCTTAAGAATATTTAAATTGGTAGTACAGTAATTTAAATTTATACTTTTATCATGTATGAAAGTATGCTTATCTTTAAAATACATTTTTATTAAAAATAAGAAAGAAAAAATGCACTGACAAGAAGTATATTTTATAATTTTATCTGTCATTTGTATTAAATATTTCAAAGAATGTCTTTTTTTTATTTAAATTGGTAGTACGATAGTTTAAATTTACACTTCTAATGTGTATAAAAATATGCTTATCTTTAAAATACATTTTTATTAAAAATAGAAAAGATAAAGTTCAGTGACAAGAATAATATTTTATAAAATTATATGTCATTTGTATTAAATAAATATTTCAAAGAATGCCTTTTTTATTTAAATTGGTAGTTACGTAATATTTCCTTATTAAAGAGTTTTCCAAATTTTTTAATATCATTCTAAGTTGCAGAAAATTAATAAGCCAACAGTTATCAAATTGCTCCTTATTTTAAGAATTTTGAACAAAACAGATTCATTTTGAATACCACAATTTCTCTCTTTCTGAGAAACTTTTCACTTCCTACCATAAAATTCCTTTTATTGAATCGCCTTAGAAAAAGAGTTCATATACACATTTGATACGTTCACAAAATTTTACCCTTAATTAAATCTTTGAAACGGTGCCAAAAACTAAAACATGGACACTGCTGTTTAATTAGCGGAACTCGGCAAGCTGCCTTATGTGCTTTATCGCTAAGGACGTGGTGATATGCAGATGAGATAGAATGTGAAGTGCGACCACTTTTAAAAGAGGTTTCTGGGCCAGTGAACCTTTTGTATGGACTTCATAATAACCGGGAGGAGAAAAATAAAATTTGTTGCAAAAGTTGGAGAAAATTGCAGAGCTAAATTACGAAAGATATTTTCTGCAAGGATGTTAAGAAAACAATAAATTTAAAAACTCTCCTCCACAATCATTAATTGAGAAATTCCGGAAAACTTAAGGTTGTATTTCTGACATTCTAAATTGAAGAAAATTCATATTTATTTCTAGACAAATGTTAATGCCATCGAAGAAAAGTATAATTAATAGATGTAAATTCTTCTCCAATATTTTTCTCACTAGTGCAAAGAATTAAAAACAATACTCTCTATCTGTGAATATACACATAAATTTAGTGATGACTATTTATTTTTTAGAATAACTTGATTTAGAAAATTTATATGAGTGACCTGATAAAATTTATATTAGTATATAACAAGATAGAGTAACCACATCCTGGAATGATAATAGGTAAAATATCGGGTAATATAGGTAAATAATGGGTAATGGTTGTATGAGTTTTAATAATGGGTAAAATAAAGTATAACTAATATTTAGCTACGGAGTAAGTCTAAGATATAACTAAAATATAACTAAGAATTAAAACCAATACTCTATTTCTGCTTATATACATATAAATTTAGTGATATATTTGTTAGGATAACTTGATTTGGAAAAATATATGATGTGAGTGACCTGGTATAGTTTATATTAGTATATAACGAAATAGAGTAAGTATATCCTGGAATGATAATAGATAAAATAACAAATAATGTAGGTACATAATGGATAAATTGTTATATGAGTTTTAATTATGGGTAAAATAAAGTATAACTAATGTATAGCTAAGGAGTAAGTCTAAGATATAACTAAAATATAACTAAGAATTAAAAACAATACTCTATTTCTGTGAATATACATATAAATTTAGTGATGTATTTTTTTTTGGATAAGCTGATTTGGAAAAATTGTATGATGTCAATGACCTGTTATAGTTTATATTAGTATATAACAAAATAGAGTAAGCAGTTCGTGGAATGATAATGGGTAAAATATCGGATAATATAGGTAAATAATGGATAAACTGTTATATGAGTTTTCATAATGGGTAAAATATAGTATAACTAATGTATAGCTAAGGATTAAGTCTAAGATATAACTAAAATATAACTAAGAATTAAAAATAATACTCTATTTCTGGACATATACACATAAATTTAGTGATGACTATTTATTTTTTAAGATAATTTGATTTGGAAAAATTATATGAGTGACCTGGTAAAATTTGTATTAGTATATAGCAAAATAGAGTAAGCATATCCTGGAATGATAATAGGTAAAATAACGGATAATATAGGTAAATAATGGATAAATGGTTATATGAGTTTTAATAATGGGTTAAAATAGAGTATAACTAATGTATAGCTAAGGAGCAAGTTTAAGATATAACTAAAATATAACTAAGAATTAAAAACAGTATTCTATTTATGTGCATATACATATAAATTTAGTGGTGACTATGTATTTTTTTAATAATAACTTAATTTGGAAAAATTGTATGGTGTGAGTGACCTGGTATAGTTTATATTAGTATATAACAAAATAGAGTAAGCATATACTGAAATAGTAATAAGTAAAATATCGGATAATATAGGTAAATAATAGGTAAGGTTAATGAGTTTTAATAGTGGGTAAAATAAAATATAATCAAGGTATAACTGAGGAGTAAGTATTAGATATAACTAAAATATAAATAAGGAGTTTTCAAATATAACCAAAAATTAAAAGCTAAAATAAAATTCTGCATCCTGCAGCAAATATGTTTATTTTTGCAAAATACTATTTTTATTACTGCTATTTTGGTTTCTGTGGTTTTAAAATTAAGTAATTTTTATAAATTAAACTATTTCATAAATGTGTAAAACATTCCATAACACGTAACAGTTCTTTTCTTACAAATTTTATCCTATATTTATTTTATACTATACTATTTTTATTACTATTTTTATTACTGCTAATTTGGTTTGTGCGGTTTTAAAATTAAGTTCTTTTGGGGTTAACTTGATTCGGAAAAAGTTTATGATGTGAGTGACCTGCTATAGTTTATATTAGTATATAACAAAATAGAGTAAGCATATCCTGGAAAGATAATAGGAAAAATATCGGATAATATACGTAAATCATGGGTAATGGTTATATGAGTTTTAATAATGGGTTAAATAAAATATAACTAAGGTATAGCTAAGGAGTAAGTATAAGATATAACTAATATATAACTAAGGAGTTATAGAATATAACTAAAAATGAAAAGCCATAATAGAATTCTGCATCCTATAGTAAATATAGTTATTTTTGCAAATGTTTTTATTACTGCTATTTTTAGTTTGTGTAGTTTTAAAATTAAGTTTATATTATAAATAAAACTATTTTATAAATGTTTGAAACATTCCATACGACGTAACAGTTCTTTTCTTACAAATTTTATCCTATATTTATTTTATACTATACTATTTTTATTACTATTTTTATTACTGCTATTTTGGTTTGTGCGGTTTTAAAATTAAGTTCTTTTGGGGTTAAATTGATTCGGAAAAATTGTATGATATGAGTGACCTGCTCTAGTGTATATTAGTATATAGTGTAAGCATATCCTGGAATGATAATAGGTAAAATATCGGATAACATAGGTAAATAAGGGGTAAGGGTCATATGAGTTTTAATAATGGGTAAAATAAAATATAACTAAGGTATCACTAAGGAGTAAGTATAAGATATAACTAAAATATAACGAAGGAGATATAAAATATAACTAAACATAAAAAGCTAAAATAGGATTCTGCATCCTGTAACAAATATAGTTACTTTTACAAAACACTATTTTTATTACTGCAATTTTTACTGTGCGTGGATTCAAAATTAAAATATTTTTTATAAATTAAACTGTTTCATAGATATGTGAAACATTCCATTTAACGTTAACAGTTCCTTTCGTACAAATTTTATCGTATATTCATTTTATATAAAATAAAAAGTCTATAAAAGTGAGTTAAAATTAATTATTCCTTCGAAACAAAATACATGACAGTTATGAACTAAAATTGATATATATATATATATATATATATATATATATATATATATATATATATATATATATATATATATATATATATATATATATATATATATATATATATATATATATATATATATATATATATATATATATATATATATACTATTATTATTGCTTTCTTTGAACATTTTTTATAAATGTGAAAGTCAACATCTAAATTTTATAGTATATTTTATTTGTAGAATACATTATGAACCATTAAGATCAATCCTATACACAAATAAGATGTTTTCTTTGATCCATCTATGGCAAAACAGTTATTTAGTCATAAAAATCTCCCAAAATATCCTTTAAAATGTCCATTATTTAGCAATATAAATTTACGTACTTATTAATAATTAAATTAACTTAAATTATTAATATAGTTACTTTGAAAATTTATTCGACATTTAGCTATTTTTTCAAGGAAGCTCATTGATTGTAACATGCAACATTTACTTCAAAATACTTACTACGTAAGTAGATTACTACATTTAACTAATACTACAAAATGCGCATTATGTACGTAAATCAATTTAATATTAAATGAATATGAGCAATTTGATGTATACCATTATTTTCAAAACCATTCAATAAAAATTTTGTTGTAGTGCGTAAAATATGAACGTTTTTGTGAATACTATAATTTTTAAAACCATTGAAATACAAAATCTAATGTCATTCATTTATTTTGAAATGAAAGACAGAACTTTCAAATAAAATGTTTCCAATAAGATTTGCTTTACTTTGCTTAAAATATGAGCGTTTTGGTGAATACCATTCTTTTTAAAACCATTGAAATACAAAATCTAATGTCATTCATATAATTTACAATGAACTAACACAACTTTCGAAGAAAATGGTTCAAATAAAAATTGCGTTATTGTGCGTAAAATATGACAGTTTGTGTGAATACCATTATTTTTAAAACCATTGAAATACAAAATCTTATGTCATTTATATATTTTGAAATGAAAGGCTGAACTTTCAAAGAAAATGGTTCCATTAAGAATTGCGTTATTTTGCTTAAAATATGAGTGTTTTGGTGAATACAATTCTTTTTAAAACCTTTTGAAATAAAAAATCTAATGTCATTCATATAATTTGAAATGAACTAACACAACGTTCAAAGAAAATGGTTCAAATAAAAATTGTGTTACTGTGAATAAAATAAAAACACTTGGTTAATATATGTAATAAAACTACATTAAAAAAATTTATTATTCAGTTTATTAAATACTAGCAATTAATACTCTAATATTTCAACTACATTTATATACAAATATTACAATAAATATTATAAATGTTAGGCAGATTGACTAAATAAAAGTATATTAGAAAGATTTTCACCACCTTAACGAATAACAGCATAAATGTAAAACTTTTGACAAAAAGTATTTGAATTTACATTTGAAAAAATTGGAATATTTCCTATATTAAGAAGTTTATTTACAGCACTGGAGGATATAAATTTAAATTTCTAAGAGGTTTACTTAATATCAACTCACGAATATTCCCCAAGAATTTATGAAAGTGGTAAGAATGGTCTAGAAACCTCTAGAACATGAATTTAAGAAATACGTAAATTAACATGAAGTTTGAATAAGGAAGAAATTAAAGTAACTGAAAATGTATTTTCATTTCACTTCCGGCAACGACAGTTACTCAATTTTCAGCTTTGATGTCAAGAACTTTGCCCGTGAGCTTTCACATCTTATACGCAGTAATATTGCTGACTGATTTAAATATATATCTAAATGCGTAAAAAGAACTTTAAATTACATTTCCCAATTGAGCAACTTTAGAATTATAGGAAGTATAGTCACTTAAGAGTCAATAAGTCTGTTTTATAAAATCTTTTATTCGCTTCATGATTGAACAAGATGCTCGTTAAAATAAAACTTTAAAATTTTGTTTTATTAATTTATTGTTAATGTTAATCGTCATTTAAATTAACAGCTTTGAAGTCAAGAACTTTGTTCGTGAGCTTTCACATCTTATACGCAGTAATATTGCTGACTGATTTAAATGTATATATATATATATATATATATATATATATATATATATATATATATATATATATATATATATATATATATATATATATATATATATATATATAAGCGTAAAAAGAACTTTAAATTACATTTCCCGACCGAGCATCTGTAGAATTTTAGGAAGTATAATCCCTTTAGAGTCAATAAGTCTATTTCATAAAATCGTTTCTTCGCTTCTTGATTGAACAAGATGCTCGTTAAAATAAGAGTTTAAAATTTAATTTTATTAATTTGTTGTTAATGTTAATCGTCATTTAAATTAACAACTCCGAAGTCAAGAACATTTTCCGTGAGCTTTCACATATTTTACTCAGTAATTTTGTGACTGAATTAAATATATATCTAAATGCGTAAAGAGAGCTTTAAATTACATTTCGCAACAGAGCAACTTTAAAATTATAGGAAGTATAGTCTTTTTAGAGTCAATAAGTCTGTTTTGTAAAACCGTTTATTCTCTTCTTGATTGAACAAGATGCTAGTTAAAATGAAACTTTAAAATTTCCTTTTATTAATTTATTGTTACTGTTAATCGCCATTTAAATTAACAGCTTTGAAGTCAAGAACTTTTTACGTGAGTTTTCACATCTTATACTCAGTAATATTGGGACTGATTTAAATATATATATCTAAATATGTGAAAGAGATTTAAATTACATTTCCCAACAGAGCAACTTTAGAATTATAGGAAGTATAGTCACTTTAGAGTCAATAAGTCTGTTTTATAAAATATTTTATTCGCTTCACGGTTGAACAAGATACTCGTTAAAATAAAAAGTTTAAAATTTCCTTTTATTAAATTATTGTTAATGTTAATTACCATTTAAATTTGTTAAAACTATAATTTTAAGAAAAATACACTTTAAATTGAGGGACGTCTAATTTTTAACGATATTCTTAAAATGAGAATGTAGAAAGTTACAAGATTTTCTTTTAAATAAAATTTTAAAATTTACTTTTATCAATATATTGTTAATGATATTTATCATTTAAATGTATTAGAATTATAAATTAAGGGGGTAAAAAGCACGTTAAATCTAGGGACGTCTAATTTTTAACGATATTTTTAAAATGATAAAGTAGAATGTTACAAGAGACATATAAGACACTAAAATATATTAAAAAATTGTGATTAAAATAATAAATTATTTGGGAAAATTGAGTCGTTTAATAGTATTAATTAAAAATATTCACATAGTGCAGAATAAATTACTTTTATTTTTCCATTATAACTTTAGAACGTATATAAAAATAAATGTGGATTCTGTATTTTAGTTACGTTAAATACTTCATATAAAAGGCATTTCAATTTATACAATGTTAAAAAAACATTGTCACCGGTTCATGGCTTAAAATTTTATAACCTAGCTTTATGATTATACTTTAGTAGACTATCTTCAATGTTTTGAAAATGGCATATATAAAATTAATACACTTAAAACAGTTTACAATTACTAATTCAATATATAATTTTGATATTGAAAAGTACTAATTTAAAAAAAACGTGATCCAAATTTCATTTCCCAAATAAACAACTTTAGAATTTCTGAAAGTTTAGAGTCAATACACTTTAGAGTCAATAAGTCTGTTTTATACAATCTTTTATATGTTCCATGATTGAACAAGGTGCTCTTTAAAATAAAACTTTAAAATTTACTTTTAATAATTTATTGTTAATGATATTTAACATTTAAATTTTTTAAAACTCTAATTATGGGGGAGAAGAGACGTTAAATCAAGGAAAGTCTAATTTTTGACGATATTTTTAAAAGAAGAATATAAAATGTTACAAGAAACGTATACTAAAACATACTAAAAATGTAATTAGAATACTAAATTATTTTATAAAAATTGAGTCGTTTAACAATATTCCTTAAAAATATCCTCATAGAGAACAATCAAATTAATTTTGTGTTTCCACTATACTTTTAGATTTTATTTAAAAATAAAAGTAAGTTTTGATTTTCAGCTATGATAAATACATATTATAAAAGTCATTTTTATTTATATAATGTTTTAAAAACCATTCTCACCTGTTCATGACTTAAAAATTTATATTACTCGAGATCTTCTACAGATATTTTACTCAATATATTTTACAACCCAGCTTTGCGATTATACATTAGTAGACCATCTCCTATGTTTCGAAAATGACATGTATAAAATTAATACACCTAAAACTGATTAAAATTACTAATTCAATAGAAAAATTTCAAATTTAAAAATATTGTTTTTAATAATTAGAGATCTATATTTCACTTTTCAACAGAACAACTTTAGAAATTTAAGGGTGCATAGACACTTTGTAGAAAACAAATCTATAATATAAAATATTTTTTCCGGATTGAACCAGTTGCCCTTACAAAATGAAACATTTAAATTTATTCTAATGACTCTTATTAAGGGGTCAAAAGATGTTGAATCAAAAGACATTTAAATTTTAACTATATTCTTAAAATGAAAATATAAATCTTACAAAAATTATATACGACACTAAGAACATAAATTTTTCCTTTAAAACGTTCCTAATTGCCAGCATACTATCAAAATTCTTTATTTTCAGTTATTTCTTTGGAATTTATATAAAAACAAAAATGAGAATCAAGTTTCACTTTTGTTAAATACTATTAATAAAAGACGTATCAAATTTTACTATTTTTAAGGAACTATTCTCACCATTTAATGGAAATGAATCATCTATAACACGACAAAATTTTTTTAAACATTTAATAAACATACACGGTTTTATAGAAATACCTTAATAGAAAATCTGTAAAATTTTGAAAGGAAGATACATAAAATTAATGCCTCTAAAATATTTTTAAATTACTAATTCAATGTAATATTTTTGAAATTGAAAAATATATTTGCTTAAATTTTTAGTGTGATAATGAAGCAAATACACATATTGATATTTTCAGGGAAAAAATCATCATATTTCTAGTTCAATTCTATTATTTTATTTGTATTATTAAATGATAGTAAATTTTCTGATGTAAGAGAATTTAATAACGTA
>CM063500.1:26638596-26643596 GCA_032207245.1 Pardosa pseudoannulata | reverse complement strand
GATTTACGCATTACACGAATAAAGGGTTTAATTAAGTGTAAATGTCATTGAATAGCAAGGGATGTTGCATGAGTTTTCAGATCGATGTGCGTTTGAATTCACCATGCGATGTGATTAATTGGTTGCTTCTCTTCAATTCTTAATAGTAAAGTATTGCACCAGAAAATATCAAAATAGATTGTATCAATTGATGTAATTACATTTCCAATATTTGCAAATATAAATGAAGCATTAGACACCTACTTAGGTGAATGATTCATTAGGAATCACATTATTCAAAATTTATAGATATAATTATTAATTCTTTTAAATGAATCTAGGACAATAATTAACTTTTTTATTTATATTAACTTAAAATGCTTTATTTTTTTTTCATTTTTATCCTGAGTTTTTATTTAGTTTAATTTTTATTTTCTTTATCTTTTTTATTTTATTTTATTTTAATTTTAATTTTGTTTTTATTTTTAATTTATTTTTGTTTTATTTTTTAAATTCGGTTCAACTTAATTTAGTTTAATTTAATTTAATTTAATTTAATTTTTCAATTTCTTTATTAAGAATTGCATGAATTTTTAAACTAAATGTTAAGCATTGAGAAAGTTCCTTATTTAAAAATAAAGAGTGAAATCTATTTAGTCAGAAATAAAGTAGCAGAATTTTCATGTTTAACGAGAAGATTATTAGTTGTACTGTTTAAAAAAAGGATCAAAATTTTACATTAACTTTAATCTTTTGAAATATGATGACGTTGGAGGACGTCAGCCATTTAATGTGTTTGTGTACACATTGACATAAAGAATTTTCTTTAGACGTTGTGCAGAATACTATTAAATCACTTAATTATTGAATCATGCTTCGATTCTGCTTTCATTAGAACGTTCAAAATAATATTCGTATATAATATATGAAGTATAACAACATACAAGTGTAAAACATGTCAATTTCTCTACTACTCCTAAACGTCTTGAAAGGTGTTATACTTTATAGAAAAATGTATTTATTTTGTACTATTACTTAATTATTGTCCATTAATGACATATATGTACTTCATTAAATATATATAACAATGCAAATTTCGAAATAAAATGTTCTCTTTCTAAGCTTACCTATAAATTTTATGTTGGTTAGAATAAAATAGTATTTTTCTGTAGCACCAAATTTTGTTCATTTGTATGTCATTAAATCTTAATTAAATCTTGTGAAAGGGAAAATCTACATTTCTACGTTGAAACATTGCTGTACTTGTTGCCAATAAATATGTCCGTGAAAATGTAAGTTCTTTTTTTCTTTTAAGTATTGAAACTTAGTTTCTGGATGCACCTCATATATATAATGCTTATTTATTATAAAATTTTAATTTGCAACTAATCAGTATTATAGAATGATATATGTTACTAATTATATGTAAAACGAAAAGAATTGATGCTACCCAAATCTTGTCTTCAGAGATCTCCGGACTGTCTATAGGACCATGTTTAATCACTTATTATCTGCTGGCAAACAATTACTACTACAAAACGTTTCATATAATATAAATTTAAAAACATACAGAGTAGATTGTAATGTATTTAAATCAATTCTTTTACATTTAAAATAAATAGCACTTTTACAGTTACATACTGAAATTTTTGACACATATTTGAATGATGATTTGAATTGTGAACGAAATTTCCTTTGAACGGGAAGTAAACGCAAAGGGAATTTCACCAGAAATTATCAGTGAAACCACGTAAGTGACTTAGAGATTTCTGCATAGCGGAAAGGATGTAAATGAATATGTAAATGAGTCCCAATGAGAAAGTAGGGTATTTAATGAGTTACTCAGACACTATTGTTTTGTATTTCAAATTCCGTATCTGAACATACACAATTTCGTAAATAAAGACGAAGCCTTACTCATTCATTACTTCTTCCGTATGATTACATATCATTTAAACATTATGTCAGGGCCTCTTTCAAGTTTATATATATATATATATCTATATCTATATATAGAGAAAACTTTTATATGTTATATATATATATATATATATATACAAATATTTATATATATATATATATATATATAATATATTTTATGTATATATATATATACATATATATATATATATATATATATATATATATATATATATATATATATATATTTCTATATAAATATATATATATACATATATATATATATACATATATATATATATATATATATATATATATATATATATATATATACATATATATATATATATACATATATATATATATATATATATATATATATATATATATATATATATATATATATATATATATATTATATATATATATATATATATATATACATATATATATATATATATACATATATATATATATATATATATATATATATATATATATATATATATATATATATATATATATATATATATATATATATATATATATATATATATATATATATATATATATATATATATATATATATATATATATATATATATATATATATATATATATATATATATATATATATATTATATATATATACATATATATATATATATATATATATATATATATATATATATTATATATATATATATATATATATATATATATATATATATTATATATATATATATATATATATATATATATATATATATATATGTGTGTGTGTGTGTGTGTGTGTGTGTGTGTGTGTGTGTGTACATATATAAATCATAATGAATATTCAAACAGTTAAGCATACAATGAAATTTCGTTAATTTGTTAAATTTAAAATAGGGTGTTAAAGTAGTGAGTTTTTAGTCATATTTCGACAGTTTTATACACATTCTAATGCATAGAAGTTGATATCAATAAACGAGTATTGTAAGTCGAAGTCATAGATTGACCCAGCCGAGATAAAATCTGTAATTTTCATGAGCTGTTCACCAAAGTAAGAGGAAATATGACTCCCCTTTAATATGGTAAAATAAAACTCTCAATCCAGCGTCCTCACATCGAATAAGTACACTAATACGCTTTTCATTGTCAACCCGGTGGAATTTTAATATTTCTATGCATACGCTTTTTATATATTGCATTTTATAGAAGCCTTTATGAAACTTATATGGTAAGTGAACGAGTAGTTTGGAGACCTGCAGCGTTCCATCTGTGCCAGACAAATGACTCAATTTACCAACTGGGCGGCACTGAAATATTTTTATAGATAGACAAATCGACTTTGTTTTTAAGGTAAGTCTGCTTCTCTCAATATATGCTAGTTAAATATTCTATATTATGAAAGGTTTTACAATGCTAATCTGGCAAATGCATACTCCAGTCTTCCTACGTGGCAATCAAATATGCTAAGTCACCTGGGCCGCAGTTCAATATTCACCACAGTGTCACAGAACAACGATTTTAATGTTACACTAAATTTGTCTTCTTAATATATGCTTTTTAAAAATATTATATTATAAAAATTGTGCATAGCAAATGTATGTGCACGATTAAATTTATGCAAGCTGTTTTTATTATTAACATAATAAATCGATAGAGATAAATATTAATATATAAATCATTGTGACATAATCTAAAAACATAATAACTTTTGGGTTTGGTTGGAAACGCTACGTTTTTCTTTTCTGCAACACTAGGGCTAGTGGGACGGACTACTGATTAAAGATGAATCCGAACGGCTACGAAAATCCATGACACAGTTGGATTCGAATGTATAAACTTTGGTACCGAAGATCAACGCTCTGACAATTCGACCTTCATTCAGAGAAAAGAAACGATGATTTAAGAATTTAAAGAATGGAAATAATTTCAAATACCAGGTTACTTTCGAGCCGCTGTATCTTAGTCGGCAAAGGCAGCGATCTCGTAACTGAGAGGTTGCGGGTTTGGAACCTGATCCAGTCTAAGATTTCCGGTGTTTGTTAAAAGTCCGTGGGACACGTAAAATATGTTCGTGGTCCCAATATCCTCCAAGTTCTCAATTAATAACTCTGGGAGTGGCAGGCCAAGTCCAAGGCTTGGGTCTAATGCTTGGTCCCTACTTAAAAATTACGAAGACCTACTTGAGCGAAGTCGTTTCACCTTAATGATGTTCATTAAAAAAAGAAAAAGGCGCACCAATTGGCCGTAATGCGAGAGCCTGGAGGCTCAATCGTGCTTTGTTGGTCCAAGTGGTATGAGAAACAACAAAAACAACGGGTTACTTATGTGGCTGCTACTTAGACGAACATGAAAAATTCTATTAGTTTTGCAAAAGCTGTGTAGCAGCACAACAGACTCGCTGGATACTGTTCGATGTCGCCGTGTTCGTAGTAACTGTGGCGTCTTCTTAGACGAACATTAAAAATTCCATCAGTTTTGCAAAAGCTGTGTGGCAACACAACAGACTCGCTGGATTCTATTCGATGTCGAAGTGTTTGTGGTAACTGTGGCGTCTACTTAGATGAACATTAAAGATTCTATTAGTTTCGCAAAAGCTGTGTGGTAACACAACAAACTCGCTGGATACTGTTCGATGTTGCCGTGTTTGTGGTAACTGTGTAAGAATGTCGTTCTCGTAAATAAATATATGTGTGAATAAGTTCAAGCCTCTACTAATTGAGTTACCACTAAACTTGCTACTTATAACATTTACCACTACTAAGTCACAGATATTTACTGATAATTTTATTAAGGGAGCACCACATTGGTGACCAAGATTACCCCCTAAGTCAACATAAACACTTTATTTAGAAGTAGCAACCAATCAGACTACCAAAAAGTCTGGGCCTACTAACCCCAAAGGCATTGTTTGGGAACTTGTAGGTCCCAAACAATACTTTTTTGTGTCCTCATGTTCCTCTTTTATGACTCCATTCATTTTTAAAGAACACCTCTTATTTGAAGAAAGCTAGAAGAAGAAAATTATTATCTGCAACAATTAACATTTAGATAATACCATAATGCAACATAAATGTTAAATATCTAAATACTATTAACTAATTCTACAG
>CM063500.1:26628596-26633596 GCA_032207245.1 Pardosa pseudoannulata | reverse complement strand
TACGAGATAATGTCAGCCAAAAAATAAACATTTTTTTCTATCTGCCTCATCGGGTACTTTACAATTCTGAAAAATTAAAAATGTTACAGATCCCGTCATATGACGGGCTATATGTTAGTATATGTATACAGAAACAGAAGACGTAGTACTCTCTTTTAATGCAAGCACATGAATGACTGATAATTCTTTATCAAAGCACTTGACGTGTAAGGACTGGGAGAAAGCGTCTTGAGAAAGATTTGTTGTACGAATCTTCGCTGAGTGTGGTTCCTTTGTTAGAGTATGAGCCTAGCACGCGCTGTCATGTTTGTTGGTAGGCTGTTATACTGTACAATATACATGAACAAAGACATTATCAAGACATCATTGGCTCTATGATTTCTCTTATGCCTGTCATATATATATATATATATATATATATATATATGTATATATATATATATATATATATATGTATGTATATATATATATATATATATATATATATATATATATATATATATATATATATATATATATATATATATATATATATATATATATATATATATATATATATATATATATATATATATTATATATATGTATGTATATATATGTATATATATTATATATGTATATATATGTATATATATATATATATATATATATATATATATATATATATATATATATATATATATATATATATATATATATATATATATATATATATATATATATATATATATATATATATATATATATATATATATATATATATATATATATATATATATATATATATACATATATATATATATATATATACATATATATATATATATATATATATATATATATATATATATATATATATATATATATATATATATATATATATATATATATATATATATATATATATATATATATATATATATATATATATATATATATATATATATATATATATATATATATATATATATATATATATATATATATATATATATATATATATATACGTAAGCCTAAAAGTTTATTTAAAAATGTAGAGATACTATTTATACCGCAGATAAAACGGCTTACGTTCTGTTATATTATACGATATATAAAGTACGACATATTATATATGACTATATTATGTACGATATATGTATGATTTTATTATTTAAAAAATGGAAATATTTTAGTAAATTGCAAAATAATTAATTGGTATTAATGAACCTCTTAAATTGAACATTCGTTGGTATTAATGAATAGAAGCTCATAAAATTGAAAAATTAATAAAATATAAATTTAGTGTCAATGTCTATTCTATATTTTATGTTTTTCAAATTTTATCTTTAAACATAAAATATACATTTTTTGTTTGTTTATATATGACATATATATATATATATATATATATATATATATAATATATATATATATATATATATATATATATATACAATATGTATAGAAGTAAATTGGAATAATATTAATTGCACAACATTTTTGTGATTATTTCCCATTGATTGTAGTTAAGGTTATTTAACTACGAATATTCTCTTGAGCAACAATGTTCTAAGGAAAAATATATCACAAAATTATGCTTCCATTTTATCATTAAAATGTTTCTTCAATATAAAAATAGAATAATATAAAATCAGAAATTATTCTCTGTACTATTTTTCACTTTTTCCTCATTTTTTTACTAACTGAACTAATAATAAATTGTTTCGTTAGGATAATTTATAAAAGCAAATAGTTCTAGTTAATAATTGCTCTTTTAAAACTGTAGTTAAGAGACTAATGCAAAATATTCCATAAGCATTGTCAAAACCCTTCTTTTTCTGCTACGCGATTCATTAATTTTGTCAGAGTGATTAAAAGTTTGCAAAGATATTTCTTTGTAAATTTTATCTACATAGTTGGAGCTTTCAATAATTATAGGGGATATTCTGAGTTTTTGTTTTGATTATCAGTGAATTTTTAGGAAAAGTAATTTATTTTCAAGCACTCTTATTCTGTAAATTTAATTGTCAGGATTATAATTTTTAATTTTTAGATTATTTTGATAGTTCATCAAAGGTAACAACACCGGTTTATTGGTCAATAAATAATCTATAAATTTATACTCTATTTGAAGTCTCTTTAATGTAGAATAATAGTTTCACATTTTTATTTTTAGCCATTTATGTCACAGGCATTATTATACATACCATATATACGTATTTCTACTCTCAATTCATACTCTATAACAAAAGTTTCAGAGATAAAATTTGCCCATTGACATAATTTATGTAGTACATTTTTAAATAAACCAATTCATCAAATTGCAACCATTCATCAAAGAAAATTGTGAATGTGATACGCTTATGATATATTGTTTAGATTATACATTTTTCTTTAATGTATATCTGAATCTGTGTACTTTCTTACGTATATCTGAATAATGTGCAAATGAGGTTTAAGAATTTTTCCAATCCCAAACACTTTATTCATACCCTTCATTCATTAATTCATACATTCATACTTCCAGACCATTTAACCCGCATAGACGTGTGCCGTGCTTCGGAGGCCCCATACAACTTCTTTGAACAAAATACCAATAAAATTGTTTTGATGACATAAAATTTGTATTACCAAATATACTTTATTAAAACTTAAAAATATGTTTCGGATTATTTAAAATATTAACATTTAAAAGTATTTGGGGCTATACACTAAAGTATTTGTCCTTCAGAAATCACAAACATAAGACACACACAAGTTAAAATGTTAAATCACATCCTAATAGTTCATCTTTATATTTCATCATTTTAATCATAAAACTATGCATTTCTGACAGTCCATCTCCTCCGACTACAAGCACATAATAAAAATGTAAAAGTGTAAGTGTACGCACTGAGTCTCTGGAGTTCAAATAAATTAAAAGTATCTCTGCGAAAATGCATGTTATTGGGGTATAGAAGACCAACAAGACAGCTACTGAAAATGTGGAAAGTTTCTTTCTATTTAGTGAATTTTGGAATATTTTTATAACGCTCCATCTTCTGATGTTGACATGAAATGGTTTATATTTCTTGAAAATCACTGTATTTGTAAAGCACAATTTTAAACCATATTACCGTATCATGTAAATTTATAGAACTTTTTAGTCATTTTCTTTTAACATACAGTATATATAGAAAATTATAGAAACAACTATTAATCAATATAGATCGAATGTCACTAGTGACTATCATGTACACAATATTCAGCAAGAAGCGTATATATGATGTATTTCAGATATTTTATGTAACACAGAAAAACTAGTAAATTACTAGTAGTTAGTGATAATAATTTTAAACTCTATATGTATCAACCTTGTATAGCAATTGTAAGTTATAATAATTTCCCTTAAATTAATAGTCATTTAATTTCTATATCTTGATTTCTATATTAGAGATTTAGAGATACACTCTGTATCAATTATTGATTACGTAATAATCTAATATTAGACTGCGCTTATCTAGCCATTGTTTGAACAATACATTTATTCTAAATAGGGATTTCCGTTGTATAAGTAAATTTAAACTTAAAAAAATAAAACATAATTACTAAGATTAGGCTTTGCACAAATTATTTGTAATTTATTAATTTTTATATGAATAATAAAATAAACAATATATTTCATTCAAAAAGTAGCATAATTTTGGATTCCAATGAGTGATTTTTTTTAAAAAATTGTATTAAATATAATAAAGTTAGTAAGAATGCATTATCAATACATTTTTAAGATGTTATCGTAAGAATAAAACTAATTTATTAGTATAAAATCTTAAAAACGTGGACACGTGGTAGTTCAATCCGTAAACCATTGAACACATACGGATCATATGTTTCTAGTTTGAACCACAAACTATTAATGGAAGTTAGGCAGTTAAAATAGGTTTTAATGCACTATGAAAATTACCTTTAATGTAACGCAATATTTTAAAATTCTTTTGACGTTGAATTTGCATGAACTTATTTGCATATCGTACATACAGTGTAATTCAATGTCCTTCACGTTGAAGTGATACCTCTGGTGATGGTATGTCAGCTGGGAGAGGGAGATCTTCACCTTTGACCTTGTTTTTAAATTACGAGATTCCACTTTGTCGGAAATTCATGATTTTGCCCAAGAAGTGTTATTCAAACGGAAGACACCACCCTTCTTTTCAATTTGTATACCTTCTCTCTGAAACTTAGTTTGTTCAAGTAAAAACAACAAGAACTCATCTGAAATCACAATTTGTTTAGTTTCTCTCTGACACTTAGTTTATCTAAGTAAAAACAACAACTCATCTGAAATCACAATTTATATACCTTCTCTCTGGCACTTAGTTTATCTAAGTAAAACCAACAACTCATCTGAAATCATTACTTCTCACACCTAACATAAATTGCAAAATATATCAAAATTTATTTAATAATGCGGATATAAAAAATAATAATTAATGGATTTGATGTGTACTTTGTACAAATAACGGTTGCTGCTGGATGACGTGGTGATTACTGCATTGGTTTGAAGTGAGAGATCCCGCATGCATCTTTCATTATTTGGAAGTCAATCTTTCAGCTGAAATGCATTCTCGTTTTAAAAAGTATTGCAATACTCAAATACATCGTCAAAATTGTTTATGTTTATATATAATAAATGTTGCACATTTTGTGTTTATTTACTAACTTTATAATTTTCATTCATGCTTCGGAACTCTTATTCTCATTCATACTTCAGACTTGAGTTAGAGTTAAATATTGTCCTAGAGATGTCAGCAACAACAATATGTGTTTGGAGTATATCTGATTACTTTAAATAGAAACTAAAAATTAAAAATACCTATTAAATACTAAAAAGTTAATAAACCAATCATATATTTAATTAAAAAAATTTATTTTAAACGTTTTATCATATGTACTACTTTCTAAAACCTGCAATGCAAAAATATATTACTGAAAATTTAGATGATATTTTGTTATATGCCGTTCAATAACATCATTTATGT
>CM063500.1:26608596-26623596 GCA_032207245.1 Pardosa pseudoannulata | reverse complement strand
AACAGCTGAGTTAGTAACACGTTCCTAATATTTCAGAAGTTATGCCTAAATCTTCAAATATACATGTAAATGTGCATCACAGAGGGTAACAGATTTTTGTATCTGTAGATCTAACCATCTATTGCTGGAAACTGATTAACACTTTTTTGCTCCAGTTGAAACATAGCAGAAAATCGAAAAAAATATAATTGTTGTGTACATGAATAAAATTTTATAAATGATTGCTGATCTGTAGTTTGTTTTTTAGTGCTATTAAGATAAAAAAATATTTACTTTTATTATAATTCGCATTTTCATATATGTTGTAATTGTTTATTATTACGGTATTTAAACCCATTAGTACCTGGGAATGTTAGCAGCTTTGTATTAGTTTAATGTAATTTCTTCTTTTATTAATGATATATTTGAGAAATAATAAATAAACTGTTAAAAGTTTTATAAGATAATAACATACTAAGAAAATTGTTGCTTAATATTAATTTTTAAAGTTCATTACTAATCAAGGAATGAATTAACCAGTTTTTCATCAATGACATTTATATTTGTCCTTTATCTGAAATTGCATAAAATTAACTGTGTTTGGCACAATTTTGAAACGAATTTGAAATACTTCATTAATTACTTAAATTTGAAATACTTGAAAAACTTGTTTGAAATACTTAATTTAAAATGTAAATAAACTCTTTGCAAAAAGTTTTAGGTTTTTCAATGGACATTTTGAATGTGTTACTAAATATAGAAATGACATTGAAGTGTTTGGATTAAAATATGTTTCCATTGGAAATGCAACTCATACATATCATCTACACCTTTAAAAAGAGAGAAGTAAATACACACTGTAGTAATGCCGAAAATTAGTATATTTATTAAGTTGTCATTAATTAAGAAATAAATGTCTATTAAAACTTCCATACGGTATCCTTTTTTTAAATAAATATATGTTTTACAGTTATTGTTTCTACACATTTCTGAAACAGCTGAGTTAGTAACACGTTCCTATTATTTCAGATGTTATGCCTAAATCTTCAAATATACATTTAAATGGGCATCACAGAGGGTAACAGATTTTTGTATCTGTTGGTCTAATCATCTGTTGCTGGAAGATGATTAACAATTTTTGGTCCAATTGTAGCTTAGCAGAAAAATGAAAAAAAATATAATTGTTGAAAACAAGAATAAAATGTTATACATGTTAGCTGATCTGTAATTTGTTTTTTAGTCCTATTAAGATAAAAATTTATTCTTAATTGAAGAATATTTACTTTTATTATAATTCGCCTATTTCATATATATGTGGTAATTATTTATTATTACAATATTTAAACCTATTAGTAACTGGAAATGTTAGCAGCTTTGTATTAATTTAATGTAATTTCTTATTCTATTAATGATATATTTGAAAAATAATAAATAAACTGTTAAAAGTCTTATAAGATAATAATATATTAAGAAAACTGTTGTATAATATAAATTTTTAAAGTTCAGTACTAATCACGGAATGAATTAACCCGTTTTTCATTAATACCATTTATATTTGTCTTTTATCTGAAACTACATAAAATTAACTCTGTTTGTCTCAATTTTGAAAGGAATTTGAAATACTTAATTAAATACTTAAAATTTGAAATACTTGAAAAACTTGTTTGAAATACTTAATTTAAAATGTAAATAAAATTTTTGCAAAAAGTTTTAAAGGATTTTCACATAGGTTTCTTAATGGACATTATGAATAAGTTACTAAATATAGAAATGTCATTGAAATTTTTGAATTAAAATTTAAATGTTTCCATTAGAAATGCAGCTGATACATATCATCTACACCTTTGAAAAGAATGAAGTAAATACACACTGTAGCAATGGCGAAAATTAGTATATTTGTTAAGTGGTAATTAATTACGGAATATATGTCTATTAAAATTTCCATACGGTTTCCTTTTTTTAAATAAATATATCTTTTACAGTTATTGTTTCGACACATTTTTGAAACAGCTGAGTTAGTAACACGTTCCTAATATTTGAGAAGTTATAATCTAAATCTTCCAAAATACATTTAAATGTTCATCACGGAGAGTAACACAATTTTGTATCAGTAGGTCTAATCATCTGGTTAACTGCTGTACACAGATTAACAAATTTGGTCCAGTTGTAACATGGCAGAAAAAATGAAAAACAATTATAATTGTTGCGTAAAAGAATAAAATGTTATATGTGATTGCTAATCTGTAATATGTTTTTAGCTTAGAGTAAAAAAATTATTTTTAGTCGAAATACATTTACTTTTATTGTAATTCACATATTCTACTTTTTATATGTCAATAACTACTCATTATTACAGTATTATAGCAGCTTTGCATTAATTTAATGTAATGTCTTCTGTCATTAATAATATATTTGCTGGTACCATTTCCAGATGCTAATGCGTTTAAATACAGCAATAATAAATAAATGTCACATATTATAAAATATTTGAATTATAATAAAAGTAAATATACTTCAATTGAAAATGTCTTTTATCCAAATATTACCGAAAAATACGTTACAGATCAGCAATCATATATATAATTTTATTCATTTACGTAACACTTATAATTATTTTTCATCTTTGTACCAAAATTTAATAATCTGCTTCCAAAAACTGGGTTACTCTATGTGATGTACATTTCAATGTATTTTTGAAGATTTAAGTAAACTTCAGAAATAACAGGAACTTATTTATAACTTAGCTGTATCAAAAATATACAGAAGCAAAATATGTATTGCATATATATTTTTTAAAATATTAAATAAATGTATGTATTATATATATTCACTTTTAAAATGATTAAATATATATCTTTGCTAAAAATGAAGAGGAGCTTCAAAAATTATTAATATCACTAGCTGCTTTGCATCCAGCCTTTGGTCTGGGTAATAAATGTATTCCAATAAAGTTTTGGAACCAATACTATAGATTAACACATTCATAAGAAACATTAATCTCTTAAACTTAAATAATTAATGTTAAAGAATATGATAGTTTATTACCAACTGAAAGTCCAGTACATGTACTGTTTTGACCATGAGCCGCTGAATAATAATTCCAAATGCCATAACTTACCTTACCGTGGTAGTCGAATTTTAACATATTGTTAACAGTAATATATATGAACTCTTTTGAATATGATAATTCCTTTCACAAATTCTATTTATTAATAAAAATTTGTATAAACATTTTTTAAACGAGTATAAATTGCAAGCAAATGTAATTTATTAGGCTCCCGTTTTTCACGGGTCCTTTTTTCAGTGAATAGAATACAAGTTCTTTTTACGATATGCTGAAGCACAAAAATGAACCAAAATGATTCGTTTTTCAAGTCATTTTAAATAATTCAATGTATTTTATCTATCCTATACGCTTAAATTAAGTAAAACATGAAAAAACTTTAAAAGATAGATAATATCTATTTACTTTAGAGCTGTAGATGAAGTGTAGGTCTACATTTGCAGGTTCTGAAAGTTTTTAAATTTTTCTCAATTCAAAATTTTTTAAAATTTATTTTTCACATTTATATATTTTTTCTTATTTTTATAATCTTTTCCCCGTTATTTTGCAAACATTTTGGTTCAAAACGGCAAAACAGTTGACCTGTAAAATTGAATACAGAGTACATATGTCTAATTGAAATCTTAGCATGATTGTAATTACCGTATTTTAATATATAATTAAATATATTTATATTATAAAATTTTCTATAAAGTCTAAATATTTTAATAATTGGGAGAAGTGAGTATAAATATTAAACTTTTCACCTAAAAAATGATTTACTTTGACCTACTATAAGACAATGCACTTCACTGAATAGCATTTAAAGTGTGTACATTAAGAGATAACTAAAAGTTACAAAATGCAAAATGTAATAAACTAATTAATTTTATGCATATTATATACTAAATTAAAATATATTTATGTAATGAAATTTTCAATAAAGTCTAAATATTTTAATAATTGGGAGAAGTGAGTATAAATATTAAACTTTTCACCTAAAAAATGATTTACTTTGACCTACTATGAGGTAATGCTCTTCACAGAATAGCTTTTAAAATGTGTACATTAAGAGATAACTAAAAGTTACAAAATGCAAAATGTAATAAACTAATTAATTTTATGCATATTATATACTAATTTAAAATATATTTAGGTAATGAAATTTTCAATAAAGTCTAAATATTTCAATAATTGGGAGAAGTTACTATAAATATCAAACTTTTCACATAAAAAATGATTTACTTTGACCTACTATAAGACAATGACCTTCACTGAATAGCTTTTAAAATGTGTACATTAAGAGATAACTAAAAGTTACAAAATGCAATAAAATTATTTCATTTTCCCCGTAAAAATCGTATGCCTCCTTAAATACAAAAAGTTGTACGTAATTTTTGCTACATTGAATTCATATGCATTTTCTCTAGTTATATGGATAAATTATTTTTACACAATAATATTCCATGTACTTAATTCCACTTTATTCTTAATAATTTGCATTTGTATAATAGATAAAATGTTAAAAATTCTGAAATAAATTTAGGCTATTTTGACTATCGCATCTTTGTTTAGCGTTGTATAGCGTTATGAGGTGTTGCTATATTTTGCTGTTTTCATGCTCAGAAATAAAATACCTTTATTATATAAAACAAGTCTTTAATAAAAAAATCTTTTTTTTTTTTAATAATTTTGATTACTACTGATATTGAAACAGCTTTATTCAAACTTCAAAATTTAGCATTATGTTATTCTCTATTTTTGATTCCCATTAAGTTTATACAGTATATATATATATATATATATATATATATATATATATATATATATATATATATATATATATTCAGGAACTTATTTATAGCTTAGCTGTATCAAAAATTCACAGAAACAAAATATGTAATACATACATTTATTTAAAAAATATTAAATAAATGTATGTATTACATATATTCATTTTTAGAATGATTAAATATATATTTTTGCTAAAAATGAAGAGGAGATTCAAAAATTATTAATACCATACATATTGTATGCTAGTTAATTAAAATATATTTATGTAATGAAATTTTCAATAAAGTCTAAATATTTTAATAATTGTGAGAAGTGACTATAAATATCAAACTATTCACACATAAAATGATTTACTTTGACCTACTATAAGACAATGACCTTCACTGAATACCTTTTAAAGTGTGTACATTAAGAGATAACTAAAAGTTACAAAATGCAAAATGCAATAAACTATTTAATTTTATGCATATTATATACTAATTTAAAATATATTTATGAAGTGAAATTTTCAATAAAGTCTAAATGTTTTAATAATTAAGAGAAGTGACTAAAAATATAAAACTTTTCACCAAACATTATTAATGTAATACATATTGTATGCTAGTTAATTAAAATATATTTATATAATAAAATTTTGAATAAAGTCTAAATATTTTAATAATTGGGAGAAGTGAGTATAAATATCAAATTTTTCACCTAAAAAATGAATTACTTTGACCTACTATAAGACAATGCACTTCACTGAATAGCATTTAAAGTGTGTACATTAAGAGATAACTAAAAGTTACAAAATGCAAAATGCAATAAACTAATTAATTTTATGCATATTATATACTAAAGTAAAATATATTTATGTAATGAAATTTTCAATAAAGTCTAAATATTTTAATAATTGGGAGAAGTTACTTTAAATATCAAACTTTTCACCTAAAAAATGACTTACTTTGAATTACTATAAGACAATGCCCTTTTAGAATAGATTTTAAAATGTGTATATTGAGCGATAACTAAGAATTACAAAATGCAATAATGTAATAAACTAATTAATTTCATACATATTATATATTACTTTAAAATATATTTATGTAATGAAATTTTCAATAAAGTCTAAATATTTTAATAATTGGGAGAAGTTACTTTAAATATCAAACTTTTCACCTAAAAAATGACTTACTTTGACCTACTATAAGACAATGCCCTTTTAGAATAGATTTTAAAATGTGTATATTGAGCGATAACTAAGAATTACAAAATGCAATAAAATTATTTCATTTTCCCCTTAAAAATCGTATGCCTCCTTAAATACAAAATCTTGAACGTAATTTTTGCTAACTTGAATTTATATGTGCATTTTCTCTAGTTATATGGATAAATTATTTTTACACAATAATATTCTATGTACATAATTCCACTTTATTTTTAATATTTTGCATTTGTATAAAAGATAAAATGTTAAAAAATCTGAAATAAATTTAACTATCTCTTTTTGAAGAGTAATACAGATGAAATATATATATAAAAATGAATTTGTGTCTGTCTGTATGTACTTAATAGACTCAAAAACCATGCATCCAATCGCTGTGAAAATTTGGGAAATGTTTAGGTATATCACTAGGAAGGTTTTTTGTAAATTTTTAAGGTACGAAATCCATTCCTTCCCCTTTTTTCCAGAAATTCATGTCATTATTCCAAGTATTATTTTCCCCGGTTAAATGCAAACGAATAATTTTTTAAATTATCGAATCATAACTAATTGAAAGAAGCAATATTTCTAGCAATGTGACTTCATCCCAAGTAATTGTTTTAAACGCAGTTTTCCTCGGTTAAAAGCAGGAGATTAAAAATTTTAATTAGGTGAAAATGATATTTTTCTATCATTATGACGTCATTCCTTTAAATATTTCATTTATTCATTTCTTATTTTATATTATTTAAACATCGTCTGCGTAGTATTAATTCGATTTGACCTGGAAATTGAGATATAAAGTGATTCACTTTCATTTCTATGTGACTCAAATTATAGCATTTTTATATGAGAACTAATTTTAAATTCTTGGTTGACTTTTGAGTTACAATAAAATGTTTATCAACAATATTCTAACAACAAAAAGTACAAATTTCAGTGACACTTGTGGGCAAATAAAAACCTATCATTCGTTATGCACGCAAAAAATATTTGCTTAAAACTAATATATTAAGTTCACCGTAGCGAAGTACGGGCACACTTTATAGTTACTAATAAATGAATAAAAGTTTCAATATTTTATTTATTAATACTCTTTAATTTTACAGGGATAAGAGAGAAATGTATTACCAAACCATATAATCCCTTTTACTGTAATGAAAATTCCTAAAGTATTGATTTATGTTAATTTTAGTTTTCTATCTCTGCTTGGCAGATACAGAGGAATTTAATTAAGCATTACTGCATATTTTATAAGGCAAATCCTTACGTATTTTTTCGACACCAGATTTTAATTTGATAAGTTAATTCAGTTACATCAAAGTTATAATTTAATTTGTGAGATTAATTTTTTAGTCCTCATTATCATTAATGTTACAATTAAGTAATTTAGAAACTCGATAGTTTCATTTTTTTGTTTAGTTTATCATAAAGTGAATTATTTTCATAAAAAAACCTACTATATTTTTAAGTACTTTTTTTACAGATTTCAAAGAGAAAATTATCTGAAATAGAGTATTATCACTTTTTACCGCATAAATTTAAAGTGTAAAATTTTGGTATTAAATGAAATTCAATTACATGTTTTATAAAGGGACTTAAATTTAGCAGAAAAAATATTTAAATAACTCTCTAAATATGCCTTTATTTAAATGAATGTTTTTAAGAGAAAACGTTTTTTATTTTAAAGGAATATATTTCTTCACTACTTTTTATTTAATCCATGTTCTTGGAAAATAACTTCAAATACATTAGATTCTTAAATAAGCATGCTTAAATTAAACTTTTATGTCCTTTTTATAAAAAATACATCTGTAAAAAAGAGAGAAAGTTTATAAAATGAATATACACCTTAATTGTATTGTAATTTTTAATTAGATTTTTTTTTCTCACTACTTGCTATTTGCGAGTTTTACGTATATATTATACTTTACGCTGAACATTTTTTGCATGAATTTTGTATGGATATGGATGTTACAAAAGGTTTTTAAATATTATTAAATTATAAGTATGAAAGATTGTACTTCAAAAAGTTGAAGTACCAGTAAATTAATAAAATTGATTTTTTTATATTATTAAATAATATCTTTAACTTTTTTAAGAATTTTAATTCTCTATTTTAAAATGCTCTAAACATCTTAATTATTCCTAAATTCTGAGTTATTTACCACTCCATAATAATACATATTAAACTATATACTTGAAATTTACATGTACTTTGTTGATTTAAATTTCATTTATATTATTTAAATTATATTTAATTTTTGGTAAGGCTAATTTTTTAAAGAAAATTTAACTAAAAGAATTGGAAAATGTTCATCTAAATTATACTTTCTTTACAGCATAAAATAATCCTCAATAAAATTTTAAACATATAATTTGCAGAACCTTTAAAGTCTTTTTGCAGTTATAATAAAACAAAAAGAAATTACTCTAATGCATTGCAAAAATTATCCAAATATTTCAAAACGGAATTTTAAGGTTATCCAGATCTTAACTATTACAATAATATTAATTTATAATTTTATAGATATGTGTGCAGTGTTTTCAAACTCATATTTAAGAATTTTTAGCATAATTTCTAGAGCTTCTTAAACGCATATTCACATTTATTTTATCGTGTAACAACCTATTTTTATTTATATCTCCATAAGTAACTTACTAAGTTCACAGTCAAGTTTTAATAGAAATATTCTGAAATATGTCTTGAAATTTATGATATATTTAAGGCATAAAATATATCGAACTTTTTTTCCATAAATATAATATATTATGAGAATAAATACTGAAATAATATTATAGAGAAATAAAGTTTTAAGAAATAGTTACTTATATTTCTTACACCCAACAGGAAACTGTATGGCATCGGACTATGTTAAAAGCGAAAAACTTTGAATAAAATTTTATAGGAAATATTTTGTAAGATGTTATAAATCTAAAGCATAAAATATTAAAAACCAGATTAAACTTAGTTTTTACAGTTTTCTCATGATATCAGGCAATATGTGTAAAATAACTGTGTTTAAAAAATTAAGAAATCGAGAAAAACTTTAAATAAAACACACACATTTGGTTTTATAAATGTAGGAATTCTTTTCGAACGATATAGAAATATGCTTTAAGTAAAAGAGTTATTCAACAAGATATACGTTATATGTAATTTAACTAAATCATATCAAATTTACTTTTACCACTTCTATAAAACTTTCTCTCTTTAAGTATAATAAGTAATTTTCAACAAAACAATCTATTAAATTATATTCTTATACACACATTTATATATTTATATCTATACCTCCCCTCCTTCTCTCTCTCTCTCTCTCTCTCTCTCTCTCTCTCTCTCTATATATATATATATATATATATATATATATATATATATATATATATATATATATATATATATTTTAACTATTAAAATTATGTTTGAAAAATTAAAATTTAAATGAAACAAAATCTTCCATTTTACTTCAAAATTATTATTTAGTTAATTATTAGTTAATATTACATTAAATACATATTTCAACATTAAAAATATTATAAGTTGAAATATTTTTATAGGTGATATTTGTATAGATTCCAAGATTCCAGTTCATTAAAATCTTGCAACAAATCTTACAACAACATTTCCTTTATCCCCTTCCCGGTTTTTCCCGAGCTGAACTCGGGCAAGTGAAATGTACCATCCTAGCTCATCCCGAGTGTAGTTCGGGCATTGTGAAATTTTACACTGTGTAATCAGTCTTTCCCGAATTTTCCCGTTTTTTTATAGTTTCGAATATTTTGTTTACTTTTCTGGCTACTAGATTGTTTTGCTGCTCAAAGAGAGACAGAGAGGGAAGAAGGTAAAGAAAGAAACAAGGTTGTACTGTCCAGATTGCGATGTTGAATTCTGTGCAATACCGTGTTTCCAATGTATCATACACAAATTTTGATTAATAATTTCATAATCATTTACGTAAATGCAAAGAATATAAATAAAATTTAATTCAAGATAAAAGCTAGGTATTCTAAGCTTTATATTTATAGTTAGTGTGAATTGACTCCAAAGTCTAATGATTTCTGACGGACAGAAAGCCAACTATACAAGTAAATTACTCATTTATTTAAATTGATTTTTTTACATTAATTTTTAGGAAATTTTGTATGCGAATGATGCTATTATATTTAAAAAGCTATGTACCTATGAAAATAAGCATAAACGTTTTCATTTTGTTTACCCATAATCCCGAGATAAAATGAACCTGGAAGGGGTTAAATTATTAAATGCTTATTGTTATTGATTATTTATTAATTTATATATTGTAGGTTTTCTATATGAAAGTTTGAACTTTTTGAATGAAATATTTCCATATTTTTTTTGAAGTTCTGAGTTTTGATTCTTGAATAAAGTCTATATTTTAGGCTTGAGAATTCACCAAATTATACCATGGTATTTTTAATAGGAATTTCTGAAAAATATTAAGTGTTAACATTTTTTTGGTAAACTAAATAACTCAAAACCTATTCAGATAAATTTGTATTCTGGTACCTATCTTGTTTTAACTTTTAACTCTTTTTTGGGTCACATTTAATAGTTAAGTTTGAGAAATTACTTTACTAGATTCCCAACTTACACTCGACGATAGTTTACATCTAATTGTTAACAGGATACTTCTGTAAACCGAAGTTACCACAGCATATTTTATTCGTACAATTTCAGAATTTAATTTTCTCGAAGTACTGTATATTTAAGATTTCATAGTCAACTATTAAAATTTTCATTTAATTTATGTATATGAAATATGATTCTTGTATATTTTCTAATGCTATATACTGAAACGGTGAGTTCCTACTCGCTGTATGTAATAAATTAAACTCTTCATGGATAGTTAACTACGTGTTCTTTTTTGCCTAACATTCAGCAATCTAAATTTATAATACAAAACGTTTTAGATATTCATATTATGATATTATAAGGAAATTTAATTTTATGAGACATTATTAAATATTGCAGCTGGATAGACAATAAGTATGGATATAATAATTATTGAGTAGTAATGCTTTCAAAAACTATATATCTCTCTAAAAATAATAATATGAATGGGAAGTCAGTACTTTTTTTTTAAATATTATATCTATGTATCACTTTTTAGCGGATTTTCAAGTAATCCAAAACTAATGTTTTTTACATAATTGTTTATAAAACATATTTAAAAAATACTGATATATGAGCTTTAATGACAAAAATTAATGAAGAGTAGAAATTAATTAGAAATAATATTAAAAGAGTATTAGTAATACTCTCTCAATAAATATACATCTTTTTAGAAATTCTCAGTAATTTAATATACCTCTCTGTCCAGGAAATATGCGGATGCAAATTTTTTTAGACTAATATCATTTCGTATCACCGTCTTTCAGATCTACAACATGCCATGAATTAATGTAATTTTTTAAAAATAATTTAGAAAAAGGTGTAAAACTTTCTGTATGAAAAATAGAAAATCTTTCTACTAGTCATTTTAAAATCAAATAGAAAAATTGGGAATGAAAAAAATATTTTTTTAAACATTATCTTTTCTTATGAATATATTTTGCATCAACGTGCCTAAAAATGGATATAAATTACACAATTAATTTAGAAAATAATTTACGCAATGGATGATGCTAACTTGCAAATCTGTAATTAACAAAATTTTCCAGTAGAATTAGTAACAAATGACGCATTTAACTTAACTTTCGTAACAAGGTTTCGAAGATCATGCACATGATCAGATTTATAGAACATAAACTACGAACATTTTTTCTCAATCTTCGTCAGTTGTGCAATTTTTGGATTTTTTATAAAATCGAAATACGAATTAAAGTTTTTAAATATCTTTGAACCATATTTCAAGTAACACGTTTATAATTTTTAATAATATACTTTGCACCACATTTATAAATAATGCTCAATTTAATTCAGTGTTTGGATATTAAAAAAAATCAAAATACAGATTGGCTGTTACAAAATATCTTTGAAAAGTATTTTAACCAATAGTTTTATGATTTATAGCATAAAATAATGATTTTTACAGTATATTTATGCATAATGCTTAATTTTCTAGACGTATAATATTCATAATAATTTGGAATCATATTTACAGAGGTGTTATAATTTGTTTTTACTCACTATCTGTCAATCATTGTAAAACTTTATAGACTTGAAGATTTTGTATACACAATGAACTTATGTAATAATAACTTTGTATCACATTGCAGTTAATCCCTTGCCATTGTCTTCGATTCCAGCTTGGGCACTTTACTTTTTATACTACACATTTTGTTCGGCATTCACATTTAGAGTGAAACTGCCATTATCTCTTCCTTAATCAATGAGAAATGTCTTAGTCCCGTATTTCTTAAAACTTTGTTGTTGCCTTTTGTAAACCAAAACCATTTAGCACTTATAGAATAATAAGAAACAGGTTGGTGTCAAGATTTAGCTTTTGAATATATTTGATAAGAAAGAGAACCCTCATAACATTAGTTTTATAGAGATAATTTTATTTGATGGCATGTGACGTTGAAAGTTCTTCGGCATTCACATTTATATTGAAATTGCCATTATCTCTTCCTAAAATGCCCTAGTTCCACATTTCTTAAAACTTCGTTGTTGCCTTTTGTAAGCCAAAGTCATTTAGCTCTTATAGAATAATAAGTAACAGGTTGGTGTCATGATTTATCTTTTGAATATATTTGATAAGAAAGAGAACATTCACAACTGTATTCCATTTTTATACAGAGTATTTGATTTGATGGTAAGTGACACTGTTCAAAATTCTTCGGCATTCACTTTTAGAGTGAAATTGTCATTATATCTTCTTTTATCTATGAAAAATATCCTAGTTCCGTATTTTTTTAAATCTATTTTAGCATTTTGTAAACCTAAAATATTTAGCTCTTACAGAATAATGAATAACAGGTTAGTGTCAAGATTTATCTTTTGAATATATTTGATAAGAAAGAGAACATTCACAACTGTAGTTAATTTTTATACAGAGTATTTGATTTGATGGTAAGTGACACTGTTCAAAATTCTTCGGCATTCACTTTTAGAGTGAAATTGCTCTTATATCTCTTATCTATGAAAATTGTTCTAGTCCCTTATTTTTTTAAAAATTTATTGTTCCATTTTGTAAACCAAAAACATTTAGCTCTTACAGAATTATGAGTAACAGGTTGGTGTCAAGATTTATTTTTTGGATATATTTGATAAGAAAGTGAAATTTCACAACTGTAGTTCATTTTTATACAGAACATTTTATTTAATGGCATGTGACGTTGCTCAAAGTTTTTCAGCGTTCAAGTTTATAACGAATTTGCCATTATCTCTTCCTAAAATGTTCTAGTCCCTCATTTCTTAAAACTTTGTCGTTGCCTTTTGTAAACCAAAAACATTTAGCTCTTACAGAATTATGAGTAACAGGTTGGTGTCAAGATTTATTTTTTGGATATATTTGATAAGAAAGAGAACTTCCTTTTTATACACAGGATTTTATTTGATGACGTGTCATATTGCTCAAAATTCTGCGGCATTCACATTTAGAGTGAAACTGCCATTATCTCTTCCTTAATCAATGAGAAATGTCTTAGTCCCGTATTTCTTAAAACTTTGTTGTTGCCTTTTGTAAACCAAAACCATTTAGCTCTTACAGAATTATGAGTAACAGGTTGGTGTCAAGATTTATTTTTTGGATATATTTGATAAGAAAGTGAAATTTCACAACTGTAGTTCATTTTTATACAGAACATTTTATTTAATGGCATGTGACGTTGCTCAAAGTTCTTCGGCATTCACTTTTAGAGTGAAATTGCCCTTATATCTTCCTTGATCTATGAAAGATGTCCTAGTCCCGTATTTCTTAAAACTTAATTGTAGCATTTTGTAAACTAAAAACATTTATCGCTTAAAGAATAATGAGTAACAGGTTGGTGTCAAATTTTATCTTTTGAATATATTTCTGTTCAGAGATATTCTACGTTCTATGACTTGTTTAACTTTAAAAATCAAGAAGCTTAGTAAAAATCGTAGTAACATTAATATCTTTAAAGTCTTAATGTACATGAATAAATTAATTATTCTACTAACATAATAAAATATAAACATAATACTGTAGATGAGTACTAAGAATATGTTAAAAAAAAGCTACTTTATAAAATAATATAGACTAAATCAAAAGATTCTTTTACGTTTATATTAATAAATTGTGAACATTATTTTATACTAAGTTTATACCATCACTCGTTTAATATCATATATTTAATAATGTACTTTTTTTATTAATAATCTGATGCACAAATATCAGTCAGACCAAATTTTCTTCCTTAAAATCTGTTGAAAACAAGACATCATCCTGAATTTTAGACAAGAAATGCGATGATACAACGACAAGTATATATTGATAAAATAACTCCTTTGAAAAATGAAAAAGTATAAATCATACGATCTTTTAACCTGTTTTATTAAAACACGAACATTTTTTTTCAGTAAATTTATACCAGCACTTATTCATTAAAACACACACACACACACACACACATATATATATATATATATATATATATATATATATATATATATATATATATATATATATATATATATATATATATATATATATATATATATATATATATATATATATATATATATATATATATATATATATATATATATATTATATAATATATATATATATATATATATATATATATATATATATTATATATATATATATATATATATTGAATTCTTTCAGCTTTACTTGGAAGAAATAGAATTGAAATATTTATTATTTTGTAAATTCTTCCTTTTTTAATTATCAAACATTTTATTAATCTAGATCAAATTCGTGCAGCAACTTTTACTTACACTTTTGAAAAAAAAATTACCTAATAAGTAGAAAGTATATAAATTATCGATGAGAATTTCGTGAGTTATGTATAAAAGATTCCTCTCAACCGTTACAGAAACGAC
>CM063500.1:26598596-26603596 GCA_032207245.1 Pardosa pseudoannulata | reverse complement strand
CAAATTATAAACAATACAATAAAAATCAATCCAAAAAAAAACCACATAACACATATTAAAATAATAAATATTACAAAAAACATAAAATATATTAACAAAAAAAAACCCAAAAAAAATAAAATTAAACAACAAAAATTCAATAAAAAACAATCAATCATTTTAACTATTATAAACATTACTTTTCTTAGTATAGAGTATCATAAGTTTTCACCCTCCAAGACATCAATTTCATATACTTTAAAACAAATATATGTTAGATCAAAAACATAAAACTCCCCATATAAAATATCACTTAAAATATGAATTTCCATTTTATATGAAACATTTAGCTGAAATATTTAAAAACAAATCAAGAACACAAAATTAGTACATTACAAAATAGCATCACTACCGTTACTATCTAGTTAGAATGAAAAAATCGGTTCCTTACCCACACCATCTCTTCCAGATATTACTAATTACCCTATTAATAATAACACTTTTTATTAGAAAAATTATTAAAAAAAATATACAGTGATCAATTACCATTGTTCCACTAACGTTCCACAAAAGAAGTCATCAGATACTGAAACCATCATTTAAGGGTCCAAAATATCGTAAATAGTATTTACGATATTAGAATACAACATAGAAATTCAAAAACAACCATTCAACAATAAGCAACTAAGTTTGAAATTGATAAGACTAATTACAATTGAAGGGTGGTTATAAAATAATATGTGTTTATAATAAATAAAATATTACTGTGAAACAATATACTCTGATAAAATAAAAATTAAATTCAGTTTTTATTGTTGAATAAATTCAATTTTATTAAAAATCTTGTCTCGAAGTTTGGAATATTTGTAGAAACAAGAGTTTTCTTGGTATATCCTAACGTGTCTTCACTTCTGTACCTAACCCCACTAACTCATCACTGTTCAACATCATCACGATACTGATAAAACCAATTACCTTTAAGAGGCCGTTTTAAAATACCGTAAATAGTATTTTACGGATATTAGAAGACAACATACTGTGTTGAAATTCAAAAATAACCATTCAACAATAAGTAACTAAGTTCGAAATTGATTAGACCAATTACAATTTAAGGGTGGTTATAAAATAATATGTGTTTATAATAAATAAAATATTACTGTGAAACAATATACTGTGATAAAATTGAAAATTAAATTCAGTTTATTAATACACAAATACTAAAATTATCGAAAAAACAACCACAAAAAAAACCCAACATTTTTTAACAAACCAAAAAACTCTAATTCAAAACAAACCCAAATCATCCCTACATAATAAAACCATCACCAAACTAATAAAACCAACACATAAATAAAATAGTATTACAAGACAACATACTGTGTTGAAATTAAAAAATAACCATTCAACAATAAGCAACTAAGTTCGAAACTGATAAGACCAGTTACAATTTAATGGTGGTTATAAAATAATATAATAAATAAAATATTACTGAGAAACAATATACTGTGATAAAATTAAAAATTAAATTAAATTTTTATTGGTAAATAAATTCAATTTTATTAAAAATATTTTCTCGAAGTTTCGAATATTTGTAGAAACAGGAAGAGGAGTTTTTCTGGTACATCCTTACGTGTCTTCAGGCATTCTTTATCTTAACCTCACTAAGTTAATCACTATTCAGAAGATCAGAGCATCATTGCGCCTATAGGTTCATGCAAAAACAATGCAAATACGTTCCACCACAAGATACTGAGAAAACCAATTACTCTTGAGGGGCAGTTTTAAAATACCGTAAATAGCATTTTACGGATATTAGAAGACAACATACTGCGTTCAAATTCAAAAATAACCATTCAACAATAAGCAACTAAGTTCGAAATTGATAAGACAAATTACAATTTACGGGTGGTTATAAAATAATATGTGTTTATAATAAATAAAATAACACTGTGAAACAATATACTGTAATAAAATTGAAAATTAAATTCAGTTTTTATCAGTAAATAAACTCAATTTTATTAAAAATGTTTTCTCGAATTTTCGAATATTTGTAGAAACAGGAAGAGGAGTTTTTCTGGTACATCCTTACGTGTCTTCAGGCTTTCTGTATCCTAACCCCACTAAGTTCATTACTGTTCAGAAAAACAGAGCATCATTACAATACTGATAAAACCAATTACATTTAATCTTTTTTTAAAATACCATAATTAGTATTTTACATAAAGAAGACAACATATTGTATTCAAATTCAAAAATAATACAACACACATACATAAAAAATTAAAAACATAAAAAAAACCAAAACAAAAATAAATAAATACAAAAAAAAAAAAAAATAAACAAAACAAATACATTATTCTAAATAAAATATACAAACACAATCATATATTGTAAACAATTAACATTCAATATATACAATATAACTCTAAAACCCTCCAAAGTCTACCTTTCTGCATATGTACCATATTACACCAAAAAATCATTTACCCCCACAAAAAACCCCCTAAAACCATCAACCTCCAACAAAATAAAATAATTAAAACACAAACCCCTAAACATATCATAAAATCACTAATAATCATATTCAAAACAATTTTAAATAACACAAACATAAACAATATACAAAATACATAATCATATAACAATAACAAATTACATAATAAATAAATAAACAAAAATAATAATACCAAACCAAATTAAAATATAACAAAATAATAAAAAGAAAATAATTTAAAATTAAATTTACAAGTAATGTCAAAAACCATAAGAAAATATAAACCCCTAAATAAAATTCAAAATAAATTTACATATGATAATTACATAAATTTATCACTTACATTGTAACTCACAAAATAATTACCTCATATAAAATTTAAAAATATACAAATAATATAAAAAAATAAAAAATCAAAAAATCCCGTCAAAAAATTGTTTTGATAAAAAATAATAAAATATAAATTTAAATAAAATATATAAAAATAAAAAAACAACACAAAACATACACACACAACCAACCAAAAAACAAACATAAAAAAAACACCCTCCACAAAAACAACACAAATATTACTACTCTACAAAATAATTTATATATATAAAAATATATATATATGTATATATATATCAAAATATATATATATAATATCTATAAATAATATAATAATAAACAAAAACATAATATAATATAATATACATATAATATATATATATATTATAAATATATATATATATTATATAAATATACATACATAATATATATATATTATAAAAATAACTTATAATACTCATAACATATATAATATTCAATATATCCTATATATTATTATTGTAAATATATAATATATATATACATATATATATTTATATAATATATATATAATATATATATATATTTATATATATATTAATATAACAAACATATATAATATATATATATATATATATACATATATATATATATTATATAACCTATATATACATATATATATAATAAATATCAAACAAATATACAATATACTATATATATATAATATATAAACATATATATATATATATATATATTTATATATATATAATATATATACCATAATATATAACACACACAACAAATAGAATAAACATATCACAAATATATTAAAAAGTAATACAGATATAAACATACATAATATATTATAACAATATAATACAATTAACATACCAAAACAACAAAAATATATATACAATATACCATACAAATATAATATATAATATATAAAAAATAAAACAAACACCACAAAAAAATATAATAAATATATATATAATACCAAACCATAATAAAAAAATAAAAACACAAACATTAATCAAAACACAACAAAATAACATAACACAAACACACACAACACCAAAAATTATACACAACCATTAAAATATACCATACCTAAAAATATTCAAAAAAAATCCCAATAAAATTCTCTCTTTAAAAAAAAAATTACTTATATTTAAATTTTGTTACATTGCAAAGCAAATTCTAAATATATTTCGAAGCTACGAGGGCAGTTAGAAATCACTTGAATTACTAGAGATTCACAAACCATTTTCAGTTTTTGTGATAGAAATGTTTTAAAACATATTCGTAATTCCTGTTTTCTTTTGTTAATTATCTTAGTTATAATACTTAATAGTTATAAAATATCTTCTTTGATTTTCATCCATAGTTTTATTTCACAATTCAGTGAGTTAGAATATTCACTTTTTAATTAAATCTCACATAGTTTAATGTTTATGTATCCTTAAAATGTATCAAAGTTCTTGAAATATTATTCTAAATTGAGTAAAAGAACAAATATAATTAATTACCAAAATTTTAGTTGATGTTCATCGACAAAAAAAAAAAAAAAAAAAAAAAAAAAAAGCGCGGAGACTATTTTTAAAAATAAAACATAAATATAAATATATATAAATATAAAAAAAAATTAAAAATTACAAAAATTATAAATAAATAACCAAAAAATATAAATTAATTATGACTTTAAAGGAAGCATAAAAAATTTTTAATTATAAAAATTTTAATATGCGTTAAATATAGATAAAATTAAATAACATATATTTAATATTTTATAATAAGAATAGAGATATATATTGAAATATGAAATATAATAATTTAATGATATATATAATATGAATATTTATAACACAAATTATTAATATATACATATATATATATATATATATATATATATATATATATATATATATATGTGTGTGTGTGTGTGTATGTAATCTGATGCATATTTGTATATTTTAAATGATATAAGAGGGTAATATGTAATAATGATACGATGTGAGTATATGTAGATATTGTTCACATGAAAAAAAAATAAAACTGTTGAATTATATAGCACATATACTGACAGTTTAGTAGTTTAGAATATAATATAACGGGCTTAATTTTTTAAACTGTTTAATTTAATAATGATGAAATAATTAAAATATAGAATGTTAGGATATGCATGTGTATAAATAAACATTTATATATACGTAGGTAT
>CM063500.1:26573596-26593596 GCA_032207245.1 Pardosa pseudoannulata | reverse complement strand
AATATTTTTTCTCTAATAAAGTATTTGGTAAATTCTTAGAAATGAAAGGAAGTTGTAGAAAAAGGAAAAAAAAATCTTGATTTTTGATCTTGTCAGATCTTGAATAAATACGACGAAATAAGTTTCACCTATCAAATAATTAATAATAAAGTTGTTTATAAAAATGTAGTTGACATTTATTTTACATTTTTGAATAAGAATTTCCCATTTTTATGAAAAAATTCTAATTGTATATGTGGTGTGTATGGTAACCCACATCATCATAGCTAGCTTCTTTTCTCCGGACTTTATCAAAAGACTTTAAATTGAATCTATTTTACTATATTATGAAAGTATCTATAGCAATTAATTTCATTTCAATAAACTGAACAAAATTTATAATAAGTGGATTTAACAATATTCTTCTATTCATTATTCTAAAACTTTTCCTTAATAAATATTTTTTGTATAATATAGTTTTTAATAAAACCTATGAAATGAAAGGGAGTTGTAAAAAAAGGAAAAAATATGAAATCTTGAATCTTGATCAAATCTTGAATAAAATTAACCAAATAAGTTTTACCCATCAAATAATTAATAATAAAGTTTTTAATTGAATGTCTAAAAATGTAGTTGGCATTTATTTTACATTTGGAAATGAGAGCTTTCCATTTTTATGAAAAAATAGGAAATAAGAATAATTCTAATTGTATATGTGATAAGTATGGCGATCCACATTTTCATAACCAGAGTTCTTAAATTTTCTCTCTGAAATTTATCAAAAGAGTCTAAAATGATTTTATTTTACGATATTATAAGCGTATCTATAGCTATATATTTCACTTCAATTAGCTAAATAAAGTTTATCAGAATTGGGTTTAACAATATTCTTCTATTCATTGATTATTCTAAAGTTTTGCTTAATAAATATTTTTGGTCTAATAAAGTTTTTAATAAATTCTAAGAAATGAAAGGAAGTTGCAAAAAAGAAAACAAAGAAATCGTGAACCTTGATCTTTTTGTATTTTGAATAAAACTAACAAAATATGTTTCACTCATCAAATAATTAATAATCAAATTTTTAATTTAATGTCTAAACATATAGTTGAAAATTATTTTACATTTGGAAATAGGAAATTTCCCCTTTTCAAGAAAAAATAGGAAACATCAATAATTTTAATTGTATATGTGGTAAGTATGGGGATCCACATCATCCGGCACCTTTTCTCTGGAATTTATCAAAAGAGTCTAAAACGAATCTCTTTTATGATATTATAAATGTACTTATAACATTAAATTTCATTTCAACAAGCTGAACAAAATTTATTATAAGCGGATTCAACAGTATTCTTCTATTTATTAATTATTTCAAAACATTTGACTAATAAATATTTTTATTAAAGTCTATTAAAGTTTTTAATAACTTGTTAGAAATGAAAGAAAGTTTTTAAAAAAGGAAAATAATAAACGAAATATTGAATCTTGATCTTGTCAGATTTCCAATAAAACCTTCAAAATAATTTCAGCTCATCAAATAATTAATAATCAAGTTTTAAATTGAATGTCTAAAATTGTAGTTGATAATTATTTTACATTTGGAAATGGGAGTTTCATATTTTTATAAAAAAATAGAAAAAATAGGACTTTATCAAAAGAGTCTAAAATGAATCTCTTTTATGATATTATAAAAGTATCTATAGCAATAAATTTCATTTAATTAAGCTGAACAAAATTTATAATAAGCGTATTGAACAATATTCTTCTATTTATTCGTTATTCTAAAACTTTAAATTAATAAATATTTTTATTAAAATTTAATGTCTAAATAATATTAAAAAATATTTATTAAAAATTTTAATAAATTCTTAGAAATGAAAGAAATATGTAGATAAAGGAAAAGAAGAAAAGAAAATATTTACTTAAAAATTTGAAACCTGTCTGTAAGTAAAAATAGTAATTTTATTTATTTCGTACACTTTTATGATTATATTTAATATAGAGATTGAATATATTGATTATATATTATATTGAGTGCCATTGTGTTCAGTTAAGGGTTCTGTTAAATGTAGATGTAACAAAATTACCCTTTTTTATACAGTCATTTTTACAGTAATTGTATGCAGTCAATTGTGTATACAGTCTATTATCATTTTTTATTTATTGGAATTTCACTTTTAGCTGCCATGTTTATTTCTTATTTACTTATTGAAATATAACTAAGTGTCATATGGAAGTAAAATAATTATATTTTTTAAATGTGCTCAGGTTGCAGTGTCATGTCTCCCCCCCCTTCTTGTCATTTTTATACTCACAAACGTATACTGACTGGGGGAGTGGAATGTTTTAGTTTCTGTACTGGTTTGACTGACATGAGCTCTCGAATAATGCTGACAAAGTAAGGTTTATTCCTAAAAAATAATAATATAGTTTTAATACTCAATTCTAATAATGAAGTAGTATTTCACTTTACAGCAGAACATTCCATGTTTCATGTACCAAATAGGAAAATTGAGTATTTTAACTTTATTTTTTATGAGGTTATTCACATCATTGTACATACAGTTTCTGTTCCATTTTTCTTGATAAAATTTAAAGATGCTGAAATTATTTTATATTACTATATAAGCATATGAGAGTACATTTTATTTATATAAACTAAAAAAAATCATAACATTTAATTGAACGATATTTTTTTATTCCTTCACTACTATAAAACCTCTGATGTAACGGAATAATCTTTTATTTATAAACTTTGTGAATAATTACTTACATTTGAATAAAAGTTGTATAAAACTTATATAATTAAAATTTGAGGCCTCTTTTTAATTACTAATTATTATTTTAAAAATTGATAGACTTCTTTAAATTATATTTTAAATATTGATTTTATAGACATATTATAGGTTGTAGAGATAGTAAAAATATATTTTGGTGAATGTTTTAAACATTCTTGAAAAATAAACATTTTCATTTAGATGAAGTAGGATAACTTGATATATTTCAATGTATATTTTGTATTTAGCTATTTATTTAATCAAATACAAATTGTTTTAGATTTAATTGTTGTTTGAACGTAATAAACGTCTCTATAGCAATAAATTTCATTTGAATAAGCTGAAGAAAATTTATAATAAACACATTCAACAATATTCTTCTATTCAATAGTTATTAAAATTTAATGTCTAAATAATATTAAAAAATATTTATTAATGTTTTTAATAAATTCTGAGAAATAAAAGAAAGTTGTAAAAAAAGAAAAAGAAGAAAAGAAATTATTTATTTAAAAATTTGAAGCCTGTTTGTAGTTTAAAAAAGTAATTTTATGCATTCGTACACTTTTATGATTATATTTAATAAAGAGATTTATTAATATAGAGATTATATGTTATATTAATTGTCATTTTGTTCAGTTAAAAAAGGGTTGAGTTAGATGTATATATAACAAAGTTACCCTTTTTTTGTATACAGTCAAATTCGTAAACAGTCTATTTATCATTTCTTTATTTATTGGAATATCATATCTAGGTGTCTTATTTGAGTTTTATTTACTTATTGAAATATAACTTCTAAGTGTCATATGGAAGTAAAATAATTATATTTTTTAAATATGCTCAGGTTGCAGTGTCATAGTTTTTTCCCTTTCTCCTGGTCATTTTTATACTCATAAACTGTTCATTGACTGGGGGAGTGGAATGTTTTTTGCTTCTGTACTGGTAGGACTGGCAGAAACACTGGAATAATGCTGACACATTAAGATTAATTCATAAAAAATAAAAATGTAGTTTTAATATCCAATTCTAAAAATGTAGTAGTATTTCGCTTTACAACAGAACATTCCATGTTTCATGTACCAAATTGAATATTTTTCACTTTATCTTTCATGAACAAGGCTATCCACATCATTGTAGATATAGCTCCTGTTCTGTTTTTCTTGAGAAAATTGAAAGATGTTGAAATTAATCTATTTTACAATATAAGCAAAGCGATAAGAATATATTTTATTTAAATAGACTAAAAAAAAGTCATAAAATTTAATTGAACGATATTATTTTATTCCTTTGCTACTATAAAACCTCTGATGTAAGGCAATAATATTTTATTTATAAACGTTGTTAATAATTACTTACAATTTAAGGAATGTTGTATAAAATTTATATAATTAAAATTTGTGACGTCTTCTTAATTAGTAATTGTTAATTTAAAAAATGATAACCTTCTTTAAATTATATTTTAAATGTAGATGTCATAGAAATATTATAGGTTTTAGAGATAGTAAAAATATATTTTGGTGAATGTTTTAAATGTCCTATAAAAATAAACAATTGGATTTAGATTAAACAAAATAACTTGATATATTTCAAAGTATTTTATGTATTTAGTTATTTATTTAATCAAATACAATATTTTTTTAGATTTAATTGTTATTTGGATGTAATACAATTAACTTACTCTTTTTAATTAGGCTCCACTGGTGACGTTTTATTTCCCCGCCTTATTCTTTAATGTCACATTCTTAGTTTCATGTACCAGATAAGAAAATTGAATATTTTTTACTTTATCTTTCGTGAACAAGGCTATACACATCATTGTAGATATAGCTCCTGTTCTGTTTTTCTTGAGGAAAGAAGAAAAGAAATTATTTATTTAAAAATTTGAAGCCTGTTTGTAGTTTAAAAAAGTAATTTTATGCATTCGTACACTTTTATGATTATATTTAATAAAGAGATTTATTAATATAGAAATTATATGTTATATTAGTTGTCATTTTGTTCAGTTACAAAAGGGTTGAGTTAGATGTAGATATAACAAAGTTACCCTTTTTTGTATACAGTCAAATTTGTAAACAGTCTATTTATCATTTCTTTATTTATTGGAATATCATTTCTAGGTGTCTTATTTGTGTTTTATTTACTTATTGAAATATAACTTCTAAGTGTCATATGGAAGTAAAATAATTATATTTTTTAAATATGCTCAGGTTGCTATTTTTTTTGCTGAATGATTTAAATATTCATGAAAAATAAACATTTGTATTTAGAGGAAATAAAATAACTTGATATATTTCAATGTATTTTATGTATTTAGTTATTTATCTAATCAAATAAAAAAGTTTTTTAAGATTTAATTGTTATTTGGAAGTAATACAATTAACTTACGCACTTTTATTAGGTTCAGGTGGAGACGTTTTATTCCACTTCCTTATTTTTTGTTGTTACATTCCCAGTTTCATGTACCAAGTAGGAAAATTGAATATTTTTAACTTTATCTTTCGTAAACAAGGCTATACACATCATTGTAGATATAGATCCTGTTCCATTTTCTTTGGAGAAATTGAAAGATGCTGAAATTAATCTATTTTACTATATTACAATTAATTCTCTTTTACTATATTACAAGAATATAGATAAGAATACATTTTATTTAAATAAACTAAAAAAAACTCATAAAATTTAACTGAATGGTGTTATTTTATTCCTTCACTATTATAAAACTTCTAATGTAAGGAAATAATCTGTTATGTATAAACTTTGTTAATTAGTACTTACAATTAAAGGAAAGTTGTATAAAACTTATACAATTAAAATTTGTGAACTATTTTTAATTAATTAATAATTGATATTTTAAAAATTGATACCATTCTTTAAATTATATTTTAAATATAGATTTTATAGAAATATTATAGGTTTAGAGATAATAAAAAAATAGGTAAGAATGATTTAAATATTCTTGACTTTTGGATTTAGATGAAAGAAAATAGCTTGATAGTTCAATGTATTTTATGTATTTAGTTATTTATTTAATCAAATACAAAAGCTTTTTAGATTTAATTGTTATTTGGATGTAATACAATTAGCTTACTCATTTTAATTAGGATAAGCTGGTGGCATTTTATTCCCCTGCCTTATTCTTTGTAGTCATAAACATTAGGTTGATTGGGGGGATTAATTTTGTATTGGCAAGCATAATAAAATCTTATTACAATTTCAACGTTCGAAGTGTTCTGTAAGAATGCTACTAAATATTAAAATACAAAAGAAAAATTAAAAGATTAAAGATTAAAGAAAATTAAAAGTTAAAAGAAATTTTTAAAATTATTTTTTAAATTCAATTAACTTATTATGTAGATGGCAATACTATAACTTTCACTCCTAAACCCAAAGAAAAATTTAATCATCATCATCTAAAATTTGACATCAGTTATTATCAGATCCAGTGCTTTACATCAATAAAAATCCTTAGTAAAGATTTTTAAAATAAAGAATAATTGCTGAATCTATTGTTTCCTGCTTTATCACGAAATTGTTTTAATGTGATTTTCAAAAGTTTCGCATAGCTACATCTAGTTGAATCTGTAATAATTTTCTGGGTGACACTGCAAGGAGAGAAAAAATGAAGGCTAGAAAAACGTAACAGGTTTTTTTTTCCTAAATGATATAAATACTGGTGAAAAATGAATTTTGATTACAGATAAAACAAAATACCTTGATATATATCAATATATTGTATGTATTTAGTTATTTATTTAATCAAATACAAAAATTTTTTAGATTTAATTGTTACTTGGATGTAACACAATTAACTTACTCAGTTTATTTCGCCTCAGCTGGTGGCGTTTTATCCTTCCACCTTATTCTTTGTAGTCACAAACAGTAGGTATTTTGGGGGGATTAATTTTGTATTGGCAAGCATAATAAAACCCTATTATAATTTCAATGTTCAAAGTGTTCTGTTCGAGTGCTAATGAACACTTTAATACAAAAAAAAAAGTTAAAAGAAACTTTACACTTTTTAAATCTATTTTTTATGTAGATGGAATTAATTTATTATAATTATAAAATTAAATTGTAATGCAGATGGCAATACTATAACTTTCACTCCTAAAACCAAAGTAGAAATAATCACCATTCTCTTAAATTCGACATCAGTTACTATCCGATGCAATATTTTACATTAACAAAAAATCTTAGTAAAGATTTTAAAACAAAGAGTAATTGCTGAATCAATTGTTCTCTGCTTTATAACAGAATTGTTTTAATGTGATTTTCAAAAGTTGCAAATAGCAGCAACTAGGTGAATCTCTAATAATTTTCTTGGTGACACTGCATGGCGAGAAAAATAAAAGAGTTGTTTTACTGAATGATATAAATATTCGTTGAAAATGATTTTTGAATTTAGCTGAAACAAAATACCTTGATATATTTCAGTGTATTTTATGTATTTAGTTGTTTATTTAATCAAATACAAAAGTTTTCTTTAAGATTTAATTGTTATTTGGATGTAATACAGTTAACTTACTTACTTTAAATAGGCTCATATTGTGGTGTTTCCTTCCCCTGCCTTATTCTCTTTAGTCACAAACCGTAGGTTGTTTTGGGGAGTTAATTTTGTATTGGCAAGCCTACTAAAATCTTATTACGATTTCAATGTTCGAAGTGTTCTGTACGAGTGCTACTGAATACTATAATACAAAATAAAGTTAAAAGAAAATTTAAAATTTTTAAAATTACTTTTTAAATGCAATTAACTTGTTATACATATAGCAATACTAAGACTTTCACCCCTAAAACCAAAAAGAAATTAATTATCATCATCTTAAATGTGACATCAACTATTATCTGATCCAGTGCTTTACATTAATAAAAAACCTTAGTAATGATTTTAAAACAAAGAGTAATTGCTGAATCATTTGTTCCCTGTTTATAACAGAATTGTTTTAATGTGATTTTCAAAAATTTCAGATAGCTGCAACTAGGTGAATCTCTAATAACTTTCTGGGTGACACTGCAAGGCAAGAAAAAATCAAGAAATAAAAAATTAATAGGTTTTTTTTAATGATAGAAATATTGGTTAAAAACGAATTTTTAATTTAGAGGAAACAAATTACCTTGATATATTTCAATGTATTTTATGTATTTAGTTATTTATGTAACCAAATACAAAAGTTTTTTAAGTTTAGTTGTTATTTTGATGTAATACAATTAACTTACTCATTTTAATTAGGTTCAGCTGGTGGCGTGTTATTCCATCACCTAATTCTTTGTTACAAACAGTAGAGGATGTTTTGGGGGGATTAATTTTGTATTGGTAAGCATACTAAGAGCCTATCATAATTTCAATGTTCGAAGTGTTCTGTACGAGTACTACTGAATACTATAATACAAAAAAAAAGTTAAAAGAAAATTTACAATTTTTAAAATTATTTTTTAAATGTAATTAAGTTATAATACAGATGGCAATACTATAACTTTCATTCCTAAAACCAAAGAAGAAGTTAATCATCATCATCTTAAATTTGACATCAGTTATTATCCGATCCAGTGTTTTAACTAAATAAAAAGTGTAATGAAAAATCTTAGTGCGGATTTAAAAACAAAGGTTAATTGCTGAATCTATTGTTTCCTGCTTTATCACGGAATTATTATAATGTGATTTTCAAAAGTTTCAGATAGCTGCATCTAGGTGAACCTCTAATATTTTTCTGTCTGAGACTGCAAGCCGAGAAAAAATTAGTTTCTCTACATCATGTGATATTTTAAATCGCAAAGTTCTCAACTGCAAGTATTGCTTGGATAGTTGCCCGAATTTCAACAAAACAGAAATTCAGTCTGTCTTATTGCATGATTGAAAATATTCTTATTTCCAGTATAAATGACATTAAATCTTTAATACAGAATTTAATTTTAAATAGACAGATTTTAAGTGGTTAATTATTGTTTTTTATTTATCTAGGTGTGTACAATCAAAGTGCGATAAAGGATCATATTATGTACAGTTACTACAGTTTCACCACAAAATGAATATATGCTCAAATCTTTGTATCTTATTAAAATAACGTATCTTATGAACTTGAGCTAGTATTTTTAGATTAGAACAATTAAGAGACTTAATTATTTATTTACACTTTCATTTGAGCATACTCATCGCATTTTCGAAAAATTCCTTAAAATGTTTCCAATAGTAGTTCTATAGAATTCGAAAACTAGAATGTTGTTTCTAGCTTTCCCAAACTGTGGGCTACACAGTTTCGGAAACACAGCTGTGGTCTACTTCCACTAGAGTGGGCTAATCTTTTTCATGTTTCCAAAATACAGATCAAAACATTTTTTTATTTCAAAAGGAGATAGTTTTCAGAATGTGTAATGTTCATCTTTGTCGATTAAACTACTTTTAAATTATAGAAGTATTTAAAATTAAAGATTTTTTAAATCTCCAACTCACAATGCCGCATAAAACATATTGATATACATAACCATTTCTCCTTTTGTGATCAGACGCGTTGTAAATTCGCAAAACGCTCTTTAGATTATAAAAGAAAAATCTCAAAGTTACACAATATACATACTGTTTCGCAAAGGGAAACTCATGACACTTATCGCTCTCTGTGATACTCACACCAATGTGAAAATTTGAAAGTTAAAGAAGTGAATAACTCTCGAATAAAACACACACACACACATATATATATACAGAAATATATATTTATGCATATATATATATATATATATATATATATATATATATATATATAATATTATATATATATATATATATATATATATATATATATATACATATATACATATATAATATATATATACATATATATATAAATATATATATATATATATATATATATATATATATATATATATATATATATATACATATTTATATATATATATATAATATATATATATATATATATATATATATATATATATATATATATATATATATATATATATATATATATATATATATATATATATATATATATATATATATATATATATATATATATATATATATATATATATATATATATATATATATATATATATATATATATATAATATATATATATATATATATATATATATATATATATATATATATATATATATATATATATATATACATATAACAACCATTTAATAATACTACATTGCGGAACCGTATAGTGTGTAGCAAAATTAAAAATACTTCAAATAATAAAGGATACAATGTAAACATCATTCAGAGTGTTGTCTTTGTATCTTGCGCATTTTTTAAGAAAATGGCATATTTGTTCCAGATTAAAACTTATGTTCAGTAGCATTATTCAAAGATATAATAATTTCTTTCGTAATAAGATCTTTTGAAAAGTCACAGTAAATAGAAAAAAAATAATTTTTAAATGTTAAATGATACAATGTATACTTCCTTCCAAGTTTTGTTTATGCATTTTTTTCTATTTTTATAGAAAGGCAATTTTGAGCACAATTAAAACTTTTGTCCTATAGTATTATTCAAAGATTAATAGTTATTTTATAGAGAATTTTTTTGAAAAGTTACAGTGTATAGGAAAAATAAAAATAATTCGAATGATAAATGATATAATGTATACATCCTCTCGAGTGTTATATTTGCATCTTTTGTATTTTTTAACTAAAGACTAATTTGTCCACTAATAAAACTTTTGTTCCACATTGTTATTTAAAGTTGTAATATAGTCATTTCATAATAAAACCTTTTGAATAGTTATAATATTGATCAAAATTTAAAATACCTCTAAGAATAAAGGATACAACCTCTTATTTTTTATCTTTGCATCTTTAGTATTTTTTAAGGAATAACTAATTTGTCCACTATTTAAACTTTTGTCTGACAGTCTTATTCAAATATATAACAATCATTTAATAATAAAATTTTTCGAAAATATATTTAGCAAAACTAAAAGTGTTTCAAATAAAAATCTATAGGATATATATCCTTGCATGTGTTTTTTGAGCATATTTTATATATTTTTTTTAAATGACTATTTTATCAATCATTAAAGCTTTTGTTAAATTGTACTTTTCAAAGATACAAGATCTTTTAACACTAAAACTCTCTGAAAAGTTATAGTAACGAAATTAAAAATACCTTAATACAGGATATAATGTATTTATCCAAGGGTAGTCTATACATCTTTTGTACATTTAAAAACGACTAATTTATCTATTATTTAAAATTTTCTTTATTAGTATTCTTTAAAGATATAATATATTTTCATAATAAAATCTTTTGAAAATGTATAGAATTTAGAAGAAAAAATAAAATCTTCAAATAATAAAGGATACAACGATAATGTCCTATGGAGTGGTTGTGAATCTTTCATATTTTAAAAATCGATTAATTTGTCTATGATTAATGCTTCCTTTCAGTTATATTTTCCAAAGATATAAGGATATTTTTATATTAAAAGCTTTTCCAAAGTTAAAGTATTTAGTGAAATTAAAAATACCTCAAATAATATAAGATAAAACGTATATACTCTTCCGAGTGTTACATATACATCTTTTGTATTTTTAAAAGCTACTATAATTTAAGCTTTTCCACATTAGTATTCTTTAAAGATATATTTTTTTCATAATACAATATTTTAAAAGTTATTTATCATAATATAATTTTTTATATAATAAAGGATACAATATAAACATCCTTCAGAGAGTTTGACATCATTTATATTTTTAAAATGGATTAATTTACCCATGATTACAACTTTTGTTTAGTAGTATTCTTCAAATATATAATGTTCGTTTCATAATAAAGCATTTTGAAAAATCATAGTATTTAGGAGAATTAAAAATTCTCATGTAATAAAAATACAGTGTAAAAATCCTTCAGAGTGTTTGTCTGTTGACATTTCAAATATTTAATAATGTTTAATTTGTGCATGATTAAAGGATTTCTACAATAGTATTTTTAAAGATATATTATTCTTTGCATATGAAAACTATTTGGAAAGTTACAGTATTCAGCAGAACAAAAAATTCTTCAAATAATAAAGTATACAATGTATATATTCTTCTGAGTGTTATTAATACATCTTTCGTATTTTTAAAAACTACTAATTTGTCTATAATTTAAGCTTTTGTTCATTAGTATTCTTTAAAGATATATTGTTTTCACAATAAAATCTTCTAAAGATGTATAGTATTTAGATTAATAAAATAATCCTTGCATAATAAAGGATACAGTATGAGCATCCTTTAGAGTGTTTGACATCTTTTATATTCTTAAAATTGATAATTTGTCCGTGATTACAACTTTTGTCCAGTAATATTCTTCAAAGATATAATGATCATTTCATAAACAAAAGTCATAGTACTTAGCAGAATTACAATATTCTCATATTAATATATATATATATATATATATATATATATATATATATATATATATATATATATATATAAATATATATATATATATATATATATATATATATATATATATATATATATAGTATATGCATTAAATTTTAATATTCGATACCTGTAAAGTTCAGATTAGAAGATAAAATATTTGTTTTGAGTATGATTTAAAAATTTTGTTCTAAACACACAAATAAATAGGATTTAACCTTTTTAAAGGTTACAGTTTTCAACAGAACAAAAAATTAATAAAATAATAAAGGATACAATGTATATATTCTTCCGAGAGTTACAAATACATCTTTCGTTTTTTTAAAAACGAATAATTTGGCACTAGTGTGTTTAAAGATATATTATTTTTTCATAACAAAATCTTCTAAAAATGTATAGATTTGGCATAATTAAAAATATCCTCACATAATAAAGGATACAATGTTAACATCCTTTAGAGTGTTTGACATATTTCATGTTTAATAAATTGAATATTTGTCAAAGGTTACAAAATTTTGTCCAGTAATATTCTTCAAAGATATAATGATCATTTCATAATAAAACATTTTAAAAAGTCATATTATTTAGTAGAATTAAAAGATCCTCATATAATAAAGGATACAATGTAAACATGTGTTTGTTCACATTTCAAATATTTCAAAACGACTATTTTGTTCATGATTAAAGCTTTTCTTTAATAATATTCTTTAAACTTATAGTATTATTTTTGCATAAGAAAATCATTTGAAAAGTAACAGTCTTTAGCAAAACTAAAAATTCCTCAAAAAATAAAGGATACAATGCAATCATTTTCCAAAATATTTGTCTGCACATCTTTCGTATTAAAAAAAGGATTTGACCTTACACCAAACGGGCCACATATTTTAAATAACATATTTCCTCTAGATATAAATGATATTCTCTTTGTACACAGCACTTCTAAACAGTAATTTATTCCTATGTACTAATTTCAACCAAGTTTATGGATTAACTTTTAATTTTCAGTGTTCTTAAAAAATAATGTTTTGTTTCTGTAGATAGCGTGTTTATAAAATATCTGTATAGAGATTGAATGTTATGTATTATTGGTTTTTATCTTAATTCAAAATTGAATTGATGTTTTTTCCACTCATTTGGGATCACTTGGATATATTGTTTAATGTTTTAAGAATATTTTAACAGTTTTTGATACATATTTTTTGTTTTCAATCAATCAATACGTTAAAATCATTTTAAATGAAAATAGAAATGTAGATAATCTGAAAATAAAATTATTTGTTGAAAAATGAACTAAATTCTTAACACAATATATCGGAAAATTTAGAGTGTTAAGTTTTTACGGTTACAATGCTTCGAACGTAATATTAATTGTATTTAATTTGTATTTGCATATTTAGTAGGATATGAATATAGTAGTGATACATATAGTTACGCAGTATTCATTTCAGAGTGACACTAACTTGGCAACGAGAGACTTAATGTCGTAGAGCATTGAAACTGCAATATTAATTTATAGAGTATTGTTGTACGCAGGTCTTAACTATGCTAATATATTGACATGTTTATATATATATATATATATATATATATATATATATATATATATATATATATATATATATATATATATATATATATATATATATATATATATATATATATATATATATATATATATATATATATATATATATATATATATATATATATATATATATGTATATATATATATATATATATATATATATATATATATATATATATATATATATATATATATATATATATATATATATATACATATATATATATGTATATATATATATATATATATATATGTATATATATATATATATATATATATATATATATATATATATATATGTATATATATATATATATATGTATATATATATATATATATATATATATATATATATATATATATATATATATATATATATATATATATATATAATATATATAATATATATATATATATATATATATATATATATATATATATATATATATATATATATATATATATTGCTATTTAAAAAGAGAAGTATTTATAAAAATGTAATAATAGTTTAGGACATCATTTATTCCCAGAAGCTAAAATCAGAGAGAAAAATGATTAGTTTTCTCATTTACTCTTTAAAACCCACACTCTAGGATCTGAATTGTCGCCTGGTATATAGCCAAATAGGCCAACGCTTGCATGTTGTCCTTGCACCAGTGAATTTTTCCCTTGTCAATTTAAGGTAGAAAGCTCAAAATCGCATAAAATAGAGATGAAATATTTTATGCTATCCAGCAACACAAGTAGTGTATCTCAACTTGTTGTTAAAACCTGAAGTTTGCATGGTTTCCTTTCCTCTAGTTCAAAATCAAATGTAGCAATGGAATATTTTACATTATCCAGCGAAAAGTGTGTTTCTTTACGTGTTGTAAAATCTTCAGGGTAAAAATTCTGCTAACATCGGTTGAGTCCATATGCAAAAGAGTCTAAAGCAATGAGTGCTTTGTTTAACGATGGCAGTATTACACGTGGCTATTAGCAGTCACGAGTCTAGAGGAAAGAAATTATCTCAGATGTCTTCGGCTATTTTGGGACCCAGAGTCTCAGAATATATCAGAATACCCAGAGATTATTATGGGAATGAATGAGCTAAGTATAAAAAGCAAAATTGACTTTTCTGAAAAATCTGCAGTTAGACAAATTTAATGTTGTTTAATCTATCAGCTGTACCTAGAAATTTAGCCGACTGTGTTCATGTTCCAACGAAAAAATGTAGACCTGAACATGATCAGAGCCCATACACACTCGAAAGAGCAAGAATAATAAGAATGTACAATGAAGTGCGTGAGTATTAAGTAAGTACATTAAATATCTCACACTATATGAAAGTTTCTTTCATATGGGAAGTTCCCTTTAGTTCTTTTACGAATGAGCCCACAAATATTTCAAAGAGAAGACATATTGCCTAAGAAATTTTCATGTGCTATGAAAGAACTGCAGATTATCTATTCACTTCCGGTAATCCTTTACTAATAAAATAATAACTTTAATGACAATTAATTTTAAAAAAAACTTATGAAAAACACAATTAGTTTTCACAAAATAGGAATTTAAGCGAACTATACACAATCTTGAATATCATCCCTCCTGATTTGACCACTTGCTCTACATATTTGTAAGATGAATATGATTCAACTTCAGATTATCTATTAGCTTCTTGTAATTCTCTATTAAAAATAATAAATGTAATGCTAAGAAATGAAAAAAACACTTATTAAATTCAATTAGTTTTCTCAAAATATGTATTTAAACTCGAAGATTCAAAAGAGTGAGTAGCAGTCCACATGATTTGACTCATTATTATATATGTCTATAAGAAATATTTATACGATATGTATTGCAATACTATGACTATGACTCAACTTCAGATCATCTAATAGTTTCCATAATCATTTGCTGATAAAATAATTATTTTAATGCTAATAAATGAAAAAAGACACTTATGAAGCACAATTGTTTTTCTCAAACTAAGATTTAAAGCTCGATGAATAAAAAACCTAAACAACATCCGTCTTTCTTTGACCAGTTACTCTATATGTCTGTAAGATCTACCTATACGATTTGTATTCACTACTCTGACTATGACTCATCATCAGATCATCTAATAGCTTCCATAATCCTTTGCTGATAAAACAATTATTTTAATGCTAATAAATGAAAAAACTCATATAAAGTACAATTGTTTTTCTGAAACTAAGATTTTAAGCTCGATGAATAAAACACCTAAACAACATCCTTCTTTGTTTGACCAGTTACTCTATATGTCTGTAAGAATTATCTATACAGTTTGTATTGAAATACTCTGACTATGACTCAACACCAGATCATCTATTACCTTCCATAATTCTTTGCTGATAAAATAATTATTTTAGTGCTAATAAATGAAAAAATCACTTATGAAACATTATGAATTAACACTTATGAACACTTATGAATTAGTTTTTTGAAAATATGACTTTAAATTCGAATATTTAACCCTCCGAGTGGAACACACCGAGGAAAAAAAGTCTCCAAAAATAAGCTAAAGTTTTATTGTGTCAATGACCAAAGTGTTCTATGATTTTTTACTTCACCCTTTGTCGACTAGATTGGAATACGGGACACCCACCCTCGTTATTGCCCCTTTATTTCCGGTTATAAATAGATATATAAATAGACATTATAGATTGTTAATTTTTAATACCCATAAAGCTCGCCAAGTCTCGAAGATCATCCCATAAGAAATAATAGATTCTAAAAGTACAAATAAAAATATTCTTTAAGAGAATGATTTATATTTTTTTACAAAAGTCATCCAAGCTATTTAAGTGGTACAATTAGAGATACACCTGTTACCGCAAACGAAATAGAGATTTACAAAGCTATGAAAAGTTATCAGCTTCTTTGTGCCTCAGACAGTAGTGGTGCAGTTCCTAAACAATCGACCTGACCCTCCTACCTCAAAACTCCATGGGGGAAAACACTGGTAGAAATGTACAATACATCCATTTTCGGAACGTTTTTGGAAGTCGAAAATTGTACGTGACAACCGCTTTGAAGACATCATCGGTTTGGCGGAATTGTACGTGCGAACCGCTTAGAGGGTTAAAAACCTGATCAACATCTCTCATGGTTTGACCAACTACTCTCTATATCTGCAAGAATTATGTATAAAATATGTATTATAATACTGAGAAACAAGTAATAGCAAAAATAATAATGTAGCTGGAAAAAGATGAATAAAAATGAAGTGCATTTAATATCTGATCCTCTTTTAAATTTGAATATGATATTTATCTTCGAAATATCCACATTGGTTCACTTAGAAATAAGTATGCAAATATTTCTAAGAACAAACGTATCTCCTAAGAGCACTTGATGTTCTATATCTCGATTAAACATCATCTATTAACTTCAAAATCTTTTCCTAATAAAATAATAACCTTACTCCTAAGATAACTACTTCTATTATCTGTGAACTCGACATATGGGGATCAAGAACTTCAAAGATAAGTTGGAATACATCCAGAAAATATATTAAAAAAGAACATCAACGCTATTTACAAGAAGAAAAATAGTTTAGGTATGAAATCTGTAGAAGGATGGATTTTATTCTTTTGTTACTTTCGATTCTTTTGTTTTGTTTCAATTAAGTAACATTTTAAACTTAGAAATATGTTTATTTAAAAATGTCATATCAAGTCATAGAATGTCTTTCCATTGTGTCTGAAGTCAAAATTTTTTCACTTTAATATTTCTAAATGACAGAGACTTATGAAATATTTTAAGCTAATCTTTAGATGATCATTTTAAAATTTCATTTAGTACAATTGTAAATGGCATTTGAAAAAGTATGAATTTTAGTAACTGGCAGGTAAATCAATTGCTTGGAGAAGTAAAATATTTTTAAGTAGTCTATGGAAAATAGGAGTATATTTTTCAATATTAATCTTAATTATAAACTAAATAACCTAATTTAATTTTAATTTTTGCCTGAAGTCAGAATTTATATCCCTTGATATTTCCTAAAACACAGAGAATTATGAAATATTATAATCGAAACTCTAGATGATCATTTTAAAATACGATTAGCACAGTTATAAATGGCATTTGAATAAGTATGAATTTTAGTAACTGGCCGGAAAATCGTTTTTTTTTTTCTTTGAGATGTAAAACAGTTTTTAAGCAGTTTATGGAAAATATCAGTATTGTTTTCTTTAATAATCACAATTATAGTCTAAATAAACTAATTTTATTTTAATTTTAGCCTAAAGACACAATTGTTTAACTTTAACATTTCATAGAAGACAGAGAATTATGAAGTATTATAAGTGAATTTCTAACGATCATTTTAAACTGCGTTTAGTACAGTTGTAAATGGCATTTAAAAAAGTATGAATTTTAGTAACTAGCAGGTAAATATATTTCTTGGGGATGTAAAACTTTTTTAAGTAAATTATGGACAATACCAGTATATTTTTTCTTTACTAATCCCAATTATAACCTAAATAACATAATTTTATTTTAAATTTAGCCTGAAGACAGAATTATTTCACTTTTATATTTCATAAAAGACAGAGAGTTATGAAATACTATAAGCGGATCTCTAGATGATCATTTTAGAATGAGTTTAGTACAGTTTTAAACGGTATTTGAAAAAAAATGGATTTTAGTAACAGGCAGTTATATCGATTAAACATATTTCAGCAGTTTATGGATAATATCAGTATATATATTTTTACTAATCCAGTTATAGCCTAAATAACCCAATTTTATTTTAAATTTAGCCTGAAGACAGAACCTTTTTCACTTTAATATTTCATAAAAGATAGAGAGTTATGAAATATTAAAATATCTAGATTGTCCTTTTAAAATGCGTTTAGTGGAGTTGTAAATGGTATTTGAAAAAGTATGAGTTTTAGTTATTGGCAGGTAAATCGATTGCTTGAGGATGTAAAATAATTCTAAGCAGTTTATAAAAGAAATAAGTATTTTTTCTTTACTAATCCCAACTATTGCCTAAATAGCCTAAATTGATTTTAATTTTAGACTGAAGCAGAATTTTTTTCACTTTAATAATTCATAAAAGACAGAATTATGAAATACTATAAGCAAATCTCTAGATGATCATTTTGAAATGCGTTTAATATAGTTGTAAATGGTATTTGAAAAAATATGAATTTTAGTAACTCGAAGGTAAAGCAATTGCTTGGAGATGTAAAACAATTGTAAACAGTTATGAAAAATATCAATATGTTTTTCTTTAATAATTTCAATTTTAGCCTAAATTAACCCAATTTTCATAATTTTAACAGAACTTAGTCACTTTAATATTTCATAAAAGACTGAGAGTTATGAAATATTATAAGTGAATCTCTAGATGATCATTTTAAAATGCGTTTAGCAGAGTTGTAAATGGTATTTGAAAGTTGTAAATGTTATTCGAAAGTATGAATTTTAGTAACTGGTAGGTAAATCGATTGCTTGGAGATGTAAAACAGTTTTTAAGCAGTTTATGGAAAATATCAGTATTGTTTTCTTTAATAATCACAATTATAGTCTAAATAAACTAATTTTAATTTAATTTTAGCCAGAAGACAGAATTTTTTTCACTTTAATATTTCTAAATGACAGAGACTTATGAAATATTTTAAGCTAATCTTTAGATGATCATTTTAAAATTTCATTTAGTACAGTTGTAAATGGTATTTGAAAAAGTATGAATTTTAGTAACTGGGAGGTAAATCGATTTTTTGCAGATGTAAAACATTTTTAAGTAGTTTTGGGAAAATATAAGTATGTGGTTCTTTACCCATTCCAATTTTAGCCTAAATAATCCAATTTTCATAATTTTAACACAATTTTTTCAATATTTCATAAAAGACAGAGAGTTAGGAAATATTATAAGCTAATCTCTAGATGATTATTTTAAAATACGTTTAGTACTGCTGTAAATGGCATTTGAAAAAGTATGACTTTTAGTAACTAGCAGGTAAATCGATTGTTTGATTACGTAAAACAATTATAAGAAGTTTATTTAAAATTTCAGTATTTTTTCATTACTAATCCGATATATAGCCTAAATAAGCCTGAAGACAGAATTTTTTCACTTCAGTATTTCAGAAAAGATAGAGTTATGAAATATTATAAGCGAATCTGTAGATTATCATTTTAAAATGCATCTAGTACAGTTGTAATTGGTATTTGAAAAAAATATGAATTTTAGTAACTGCCAAGTAAATCAATTACTTAGAGATTTAAAACATTTTTAAACAGTTTATGGAAAA
>CM063500.1:26566096-26568596 GCA_032207245.1 Pardosa pseudoannulata | reverse complement strand
AATTATGGATTCATATCTAGTTTGGTTTGGTTTGATTTGGTTTGGATAGCTACTATCTACTGCTTTACGCAACAGGGACCTACTGCTTAAAGCCGATTCCGAACGACTAAAAATATCCATGCGGTAGAGAGATGCTATGACAGTTATAATTGAAAAGTAGGTCACAAACGCAAATATTGAAGCAAAGATCCAGCAAGATGATATGACGGTTATAATTGAAAATTAGGTAACAAATATTTAAAGGTAGAAAATAATGGTTTCCATATCTACTTTGGTTTGATTTGGTTCAGAGTACCACGATCTACTATTTTAATCTCTATTGTTAACGTGACCGAGACCTACTGCTTAAAGCCGATTCCCAACGACTACGAGCATCCATTACAGCAGCAAGATGCTATGACAATTCTAATTCAAAATTAAGTAACACAAGCAAATATTGAAGCAGAGAGGCAGCAAGATGCTATGACAGTTATACTTGAAAATTCGGTAACAAATATTGAAAGGTAGAAAATAATAGATGCATATATAATTTGGTTTGTTTGGATTCGAGATTCACAATCTACTATTTTACTCCCGATGGAAAACGTGACCGGACCTACTGCTTAGAGCCGATTTCGAACGAATAAGAACATCCATGCGGGTAGTAAAATGCTATGACAGTTGCAATTGAAAATTTGGTCACAAAGGTAAATATTGAAGCAAAGAGGCTGTAAGATGCTATGACTGTTATAATTGAAAATTAGATAACTATATTGAAAGATAAAAAATAATGAATACTACCTATTTTGGTTTCGTTTGGTTTCGAGCGACACTATGGACTATTTTACTCTCGAGGGTTAGCCTGACCTTGACCTATTGCTTAAAGACGATTACGAACGGCTAAAACAATCCATGCCGGCAACAAGATGCTATGACAGTTCTAATTCAAAATTAGGTAATATAGGTAAATATTGAAGAAAGAGGCAGCAAGATTCTATGACAGTTATAATTGAAAATTAGGTAACTAATACTGAAAAGTAAAAAAATATTGATTCATACCTAGTTCGGTTTCGTTTGGAGCGCCACGAACTACTATTTTATTCCTCGAGTGTTAACATGACAGGGACCTATTGGTTACTGCCGATTCCGAACGACTAAGAATATCCATCCCGGCAACAAGATGCTATGACAGTTATAATTGAAAATTAGGTCAAAAAGGTAAATATTGAAGCAAAGAGACAGCAAGATGTTACGACAGTTATAATTGAAAATTAGGTAACAAATATGGAAAGGTAGAAAATAATGGATTCATATCTACTTAAGTTTGGTTTGATTTGGATCTCCATGATCTACTATTTCACTCCTGAGGGTTAACGTGACAGGGACCTACTGCTTAAAGCCGATTCCCAACGACTATGAACATCTATGCCGGCAACAAGATGCTATGAAAGTTATCACTGAACATGAGGTAACAAAGGTATACATTGAAGCAAAGAGACAGCAAGATGCTATGGCAGTTATAATTGAAAATTAGGTAACTAATATTGAAAGGTAAAAAATTATGGATTCATACCTATGGTTTGGTTTGGTTTGGTTTGGATCGCCATGATCTACTGCTTTACTCCCGAGGATTAACGTGACCGGAACCTACTGCTTAAAGTCGATTCTGAACGACCAAAAATATCCATGCCAGTAGAAAGATGAGAATGACAGTTATAATTGAAAATCAGGTCACAAAGGTAAATATTGAAGCAAAGAAGCTACAAGATGCTATGACTGTTATAATTGAAAATTAGATAACTATATCGAAAGGTAAAAAATAATGCATACCTAGTTTGGTTTCGAGCGACACGATCTACTCTTTTACTCTCGAGGTGAGCGTGACAGAGACCTAATGCTTAAAGCCCGAAAATTCCGAAAGACTAAGAGCATCCATTCCAGCAACAAGATGATATGACAGATTTAATTGAAAATTAGGTCACAAAGGCAAACATTGAAGCAAAGATCCAGCAATATGCTATGACAGTTATAATTGAAAATTAGATAACAAATATGGAAATGTAGAAAATAATGGTTTCATATGTAGTTTCGTTTCGTTTGATTTGGAGCTCTATGATCTACTGTTTTACTCTTGAGGGTTAATGTGACCGGGGCCTACTGCTTAGAGCAAATTCCGAGTGGCTACGAACATTCATGTCTGCAGCAGCATTTGAAGCAGCAATTTCCGGAACCATTAAAAGCAGATATCTCTCATTTGGAAATCATCTAGAAGATTTGTAGGTGGTTGCTGTTGAGGTTGAGTGTAGATTTTTGCTACTAAGTAACTGACTCCATTTAAGATAAAAACATTTATTCAAGGCGTACGTACTTCGTACTGAAATGGGCTCTCTCTGGGTACATTTTTCCTTGGCTTTTATACCTGCCCGAGAAGCGGGAAGAAAAACATGCAAATTATATCTTTGGCAGGATGCCATGCTCGCGTGCAAGTGCAGATGTCCTTGAGAGTCGCTTGTGTTGCCAT
>CM063500.1:26511096-26561096 GCA_032207245.1 Pardosa pseudoannulata | reverse complement strand
AATAAATTTTTTATATTAATTATATAATTTACATTGTGATAGAGAGATGTTAGTGAAGTGTTACACAAACTTCTCTTTCCAGTATAATCCCCGTATACCAAAACAGAATATGATAATCAAAAATCCTCTCAAAGTAAAATTTTAAAGATTTATTTACTGTTTATAAATTTCGTGGTAAAAATTTAAGTACCAATCATCTAAGGAATTTTCCTTTGAAACATAATTTTTATTCCTTCTTTTTAAACGCAGCTTCCTTTTTTATCTGCGTTTTGCAAATATCAAATTTTAAGTAAATTGGACGTTATTTTTCTAATAAACAGAAAAAAAGGAAACCTTAATTATAATTGAGAGTTAAAAGAAAAAAATGTAACTTTAAAAGCGTTCGAGTTTTTTTTGAGAAAAAAATATTGTATATTTAAATACCTTGACAAATTTGATAAAGTCTTTTTTTTTGTTGTTGTTTAAAAGAAAAAAAGATTGACGGTAATTGCACGTTAGAAATAACATGGCTTATTGGTCACTGAAATTTTTCTAAATTCTTAATGATGTGAGAATGTTTTTTAATCGTTGAATAATAAAATTCTTTTGACGACACACCTATTAGATTTGATAAGGAATACATACTGTACACATTTAGTAATTTCGAAAGAAAGTATTTTTATTCAAAAATTATCTAAAGGTACTCATTTTGATATTAGAAAAGGGAATATTATTTAAATTTACCTTTTTATAGTTTCGTTTTTTCGTTTCTTTTTGTGAAAATTTAGTGCAATTTGTATAATCAATATTAAGTACAGCCTGTTATATATATTCAAATCATGAGTTAAATTGCTGGATTTATTGAACTAATTGTTTTGATAATCGTCTAGAAGTTAAAGTTATCTTTTCAGTATGATCCCTTTGCTCATTTTCACAGTTTATCACGTGATTTTCTAAGTCTCATCACAAGCGTAAAGCGATGTGTTTATTTTATGCTGAGAAGTTTGAAATTGCTTTATAAGTGTAAAGCCAAATTTGAACTTTGTGTTGCCTCAATAATTACAATCTTGTATATTTAAAAGATTTTTCTGGGTTTTGTGTATCTCTTTATTGCATATTATGACGTATAACTGATATCAAATTATTGAAAATGTTATACACATTTATAACCTTATGATTAAACCTTTTGAACCTTATGAACAAAATTTATATTAGTTTGTAACAACTAAGTTTTTTTTTAATTTTCATCGTTTAGGAATACAATTCCTAAAACAAAACATAAAAATAAATTCTCAGCTTTAGTGAGGTATTAATTTTTATTTTAAGGTGTATTTTACTCTATTAAAACAATTAAATTAGGTGGTATCAATTTTGTTATCGCAAAGTAAAAGAAAGGCTTTGCGCATTTGACATCAGCGATAATAAGAAAAGAGCAAATGCTGAGAAGATCACTTAAATTTTTAGACACCTGTATTATTTTGTACTAGTTATTGTTTCCAGGCCTAATAAAATGGTATTTTACCTTAACGTTAGCGAAGAGTCAAAGTAGCAGACATTCTTCTAAGTGTTCTGGTCAATACAAATCTAGGCTTTCTAAGACAGAGACAATTTGACCAACGAAATTGAAGACAAATTTGTCTATTAAACAACCTCATCTCAAAATAGATACAATTAGCAACACAATGGAACACCATTTTTAAGTAAAAGGATTGTTACAATTGGAAGATAAAACCGGAAATTTAAATAACAAACCATGTATGAAACATTTTGAAAAGAAACGTGTACAACTTTTAAGCATAAATTACAAATGTTTGAATGTCAAACGCAAATTGTACAGACAAACAAAAATCATAAAACTTAAACAATTTATTACCATTCTAGTGAAAAAAAAATCATTTTACAGTAAGTGAGAAAAAGTAATTGTTGTTATATTTTACTTTACAAAAGGTGTTACAAAAATAATGAGCAGGAAATAAGTTATGTATTCATACATTTCATCTAAGTGGAACTCACTTTTGTCATATATATATATATATATATATATATATATATATATATATATATATATATATATATATATATATATATATATATATATATATATACACTCATGTCCATAAATTAAGGATAATGAAATTCAGGCAATGAAAGAGACAAAAGCACAACAAATTTGACTTATTTGTAAAGTCTATTATTAAACAAAAGGTAAAGAGCAAAAAAGATGCTATATGTTTGACATAATTAATAAAAATTGCGATTTTTACTCCCTGGAGCAAATTTTAAAAAAGAACCTATTTACAGAAAACAGTATAACATGATTAGTATGATGGGAAATACGGAGTATGTCTCCCGGACGATGCAATACAAGCGTTACAACGCCTACGCATGTTGAGTATCAGATTATCAATCTGATCTTGGGGAAAATTACACCACTCATCAAGCAATGCCCTCCGAAGTTCCGATAGACAGTTGGGAGGGGGTTGACGGGTTGCAATTCGTCGGCCAAGCATGTCCCACACATGCTCTATTGGATTCAAGTCCGGTGAGTATGCTGGCCAATCCATACGGGTGATATCCTCCGATTGAAGGCATTCGTCTACAATGTTTGCACGGTGAGGTTGGGCGTTGTTATCCCTATACAGAAATTCAGGACCCATGGCGCCCCGAAACAAACGTACATGTTGTTCCAGAATGACATCCCGATAGATGTGGCCTGTCATCGTTACACTCTGAACATGGAGGTCAGTTCTGGAACCAAGAATAATTCCTCCCCAAACGAGCCATCCTGCACCACCGTAACGGTGTCGTTCAATGGTTTTTTCTTGGTGGTAACGGGTATCTGGCGCTCTCCATATGAAAGTCAGGTGAGAATCAGAATGTAAACTGAACTTGGACTCGTCGGAAAACATCACACAAGACCACTGTTGCGGTGTCCCAATGCATGCTCTCTACCCCAGCATAATCGCAGGCGACAGTGATCGCAGGCGGTAAGGGGAACACATCTGACAGGCCTACGAGCATATAGACCAATATTCCCTTAGCTTCTGTAAACGGTCTGCCTTGAAACTGTCGTACCGGTAGCTGAAGAGAACTGACGAGACAGGTCTGATGCTGTGCTCCGTCTGTTTCTTTTGGCAGTAACTGCCAAATACCGGTCATCATTCGGCGTAGTAACTCGGGGGCGACCTGTGCTGTAACATCTACTCACATTACCATCATGTTTGAATCGTTGCCAAAGCCTGGAGATGACACTCTGGGCGATTCCAAGTTCCTCGGATACTTCAGGCTGGGTACGTCCACATTCCAGTCATCCGATAATTCTACCAAGTAAAAATTCATCCAAATGCTTCCTTTGTGCCATAACTATGCGGTTATGGCACTGAAAGGCTTTTAAAGCACTTGTGAACAATTTTACTTCTTTGCTACCATTCCTTATATACCCCTTTCATACACTCTCGTCATTGTAACGTACTATCCGCGCCATCTGGTGGTTTCCTGCAATTTGCATATTCTTCTTCAAGATGTGTGTGATAATTCTACAGGTGAAAATTTTATTTTAGAGCTCAATTTCTGTGTGATTCTGAATTATCCTTAATGTATGGACATGAGTGTATTTATAATTAATTCAAAAATGCACTCTAGTCTTACAATGTTGAATTAATAATTTTTATTCACTTAAACAAATTCCCATTCATACATTACGCCCTTCAGCACAGTTGATATATTTCCGAACAATAGTTTCTCTTATAGAAGACATTAACGTAAGAAAATTAATTCAAGACACGTTGCAATTTGAAATTATTTATATTTAGTTTAGGATCCCTTTGCTTTAACGCTTCTAGTTCTAACTGCTGAAAAATCTTTCAATTGTTAAGAATTGTCAATATAAACAAATTTTTAATTACTATAAATATTTCTTTATTTGAATAAACTCTTATACGAAACTATAACCTTTAAAACAGACACAATACGATGAATATAAAAATTTCTTTTTATTTAAACTCTTTACACTTTAAAAATTGAAACTCATACACTTTAACTTCGTACATTTCTTAATTGTTTTGTTAATTACGTCTTAATTGGATCGTAGATCTGTTTAATTTCTCTTTGTAAACTCTTCTCTTTCCCAGTTGTTTTGGGAATCTCATTTTTTATAGAATGTGTTAATGTTTATCAAATTAATTATTCGTTTTCTAGAATCGTTTGTATACTTAATTTAGAACTCTTATAAAAACTGAATATTTATTTAACTATTCTTATCTAATCAGGCTTAATTCATCTTTAAAATTCACGTTTTTACTGTACAATGATTTTTACCATGAAAGATTTAAGCTATCATTTAAAAGAAACACTCTCTTATAATTAAGGTTTATAAAACGAAAATCTAACGAAATATTATTTTAAAACTATTTTGAATTCAGTTTTTTTACCCCTTTCCTGTGACGCCCGAACTCATCTCGGGTGTCACAGGAAAGGAGCACAAATGAGACAATTTTGGAATGCCCGAACTGATTTCGGCAATAGAAAAATTGTTGTTTTAACTTCGTGAAGCCCCAGCTCACTGCTTTCAGTACATAATATGCAATTTACTATTTTCCCAATATTTTGCGATACTTTCCCTAGAAAAACTCGGCAGTTTCGTGCCATTTTTCTCAATGTTTTGCCATTTATCGTATACTGTAAAGGATTTGTGAAAATCACTTAAATCTAAAAGTACATGGGCTTCATGACAATTTATGTACATAATAATATTGTAGTATTAGTCTATTATATTTAGCTTGAACATTTTGTCATTTAATTTGTTTTTACTAAAATTCTAGATAAAATTTCTGGAATTCATTAACATTTCCCATATATGTGAAAATAATGAATATAATAGTTATATCGTTAACATTTTTTAATTTTTTTAAATAATCTATTGCCGCATAAAGTACCTTAGCCAACGAGCTAAGTGGCCCAATGCTCAAAGCACGCGATCCAGACCCGAAGATTGTGGGTTCTATGCTTGCCATGGCTGTGTATCTAAAGTACGGAAATTTAATTTAAAAATGTTATTTATTGTTTCCTTGTGTTTCCTTATGTTCTTGAACATTCTAGATCTTTCTTTAATATGTAAATTAGTTATTTCTCGAATATTCTGTTCGGGTATAAAAGCTGATACCCACTAGTTGTAGGCAACTTCTCGGTCTTGTAAAGATGCGAGTTGCTACTTAGCTTCAATAAATTCTTCTGTTACGTTAAACGGTGTGTTTATTCGAATCTTCGTGACACTATTTCTAACATATTGATAATAATGATGAACAAAATTAAAGAGATGTCTATTTTTGGTACGTTTTCCTCAAATATATTCATCAAGCAAGATATTAACCCTCTAAGCGGTTCGCATGTACAATTTGGCCAAACCGATGATGACTACAAAGCGGTTGTCACGTAGAATTTTCGACCTCGAAAAACGTTCCGAAAATTGATGTAATGTACATTTCTGTCAGTGTTTTCCGCTATGGAGTTTTGAGGTAGGAGCGTCAGGTCGATTGTTTAGGAACTACACACCTACTCTCTGAGGCACAACGACGCTGATAGCTTTTTATGGCTTTGTATATCTCTACTTTTGCGGTAACAGATGTATCTATAATTGCACCACTTAAATATCTTGGATGGCTTTCGTAAAAAAGATATAAATCATTCTCTTAAAGAATATTTTTATTTGTACTTTTAGAACCCATTATTTCATATAGGATGATCTTCGAGACTTGACGAGCTTTATGTGTATTAAAAATTAACAATCTATATCGTCTATTTATATATCTATTTGTAACCGGAAATAAAGGGACAGTAACGAGGGTGGGTTTCCCGTATTCCAATCTAGTCGACAAAGGGTGAAGTAAAAAATCTTAGAACACTTTGGTCACTGACACAATGAAACTTTAGCGTATTTTATGGAGACTATTTTTCCCTCGGTGTGTTCCACTCGGAGGGATAAAAGATATTTAAAATGATAGAGTTTACATTTTAATGTTAATCTTTTCTATGTATGTATATTAAGCATCAAAACATGCAGCACATATTTTAATCCCAACAATTGTTAATATTTTAATTAAAATAGCAAACAAGCACTTGTAAAAATAGTTTTCGTTATTATTGAGTTAATCCTTTTCAGCATCATGGGTTATTGATTCATGTCACAACCGAGGCATGTTCCATGTTTTGGAATCCTCTTATTTCCTAAGTATAACTGTGTAATCCAAATTAACATCACCAAATATAAGGCTATTGGATTTTTGGATAGCTCCTCCTAAAATTGTATTTTCTAGATTTTACCTTCGTTTTTAATATACTATTTTACTACATTAATACTATAAATTGCTGTCTTAATACTTTCTCTTTTCTAAAAAATTGATTTAATTTAAAAAAATAGCCATCATTAAGGATGAGTTCATAATAAGTTTCTTGTACTTTTTTTTCCTTGATTTACTATTTCGGAATGAACTGTTTCACTGTAAATATCTCTAAGCCTATTACTTAAGGACGATTATCTTCCAACGAATGTCTAAATCATATTAAGCGTATTAATTACATAAGACATCTGACTTTTATATTCTCCACTATGTTTCGTCTCTTTTCTACTTTTACCTAAATTATTTGTTTTTATAATAAGCAAATGGTTTGGTAATGCATATTTTCTTATTATTGTGTATTACAAACTACATATATAGCTTATGGAATAATATGAATATTTTACTTCAATTTGATAATAGGGGGGTGTTGCAATGATTCAACTTTGTCGTACCAATGAACCGGTGCGGCACTGGGGAAGAGCAACAGGGTGCTCGTACTACGGTACTTCACCTAGGACAGTAATCAGCCTCCTCGTGGCGCCCCCTGGTAACTAGGAGCGTCCCTCCTAGGCCAATGATTACCGTCCGACAGGACCGTTCTGGTCCCTTTTGAAGTGTACAATCGTCCTCCATGAGGAGGGGGAGGCTGGCATCCAGCTGTACACTACTTTGTCGTGTCAGGGGTGAAACCTCGTCGACCTAAGATTCGAGCGCATTCCGAAGTGTGGGAGACCGCACTCCTTGGTCGTATCGGAGATCATACTTCGTCGACCTAAGCACACACGGGCACAACACAGATGTGGTTCACCACTCCTTGGTCGTATCGGAGAAATTCGTCGATCTAAAACGTGTTAGATATAGCCCGATGTAACGACACTGTCCGCCAATCGTCGCTTTTCGTTATGTCCGACGCGAATTGGACACAGCTCGATTTTCACTCTGCTGGGAGGTAGAGGGTTCCCTCTCAGTAGAGACGCGATCTGTAGATAGTACAGTCCACACAAGGAGGGAATTACATCCTATGGGTGTTTCTTCCTTCGAATTTTGTGGACTGTGAATATCCCATCTTAAGGATGGAGGCGACTTCTACGGGCTAGGGGGTAGTGACCGACCCTTTCGCTTTTTTGTGATGGTACCATCTTTTCCGTACGAGACCTGCGATGGTGAGCCGCACTCCATGCAGGAGGAAGGATCGGGCCTCTGGTAATGGAATGCCGTTATTCAACCCTGCCCTCCAGGGTGGTGTCGAACAAATAGCTGGGCTTTGCCCGGAACAGATCTCCATGAGGTATCTATACCCCGCTGGTTGAGGACTGGCGAAAGGGGGTACCGGGATGTATTACTGGGGGTGTGCTCGCAACGCACATTTCCTGGGAGGCCGCCTGGTGCTAGGTTTAAATAAGCCGGCTTCTTTCCGGTCGGTAGCCTCGAGATCTTGGTGGGCGATTGACAAGTCTCGGTTAACCACCACCGATCCTAATCGAATTGTATGGTGCTATCGACGCTTCGGCGTTGGTGACGCTTCGGCGTCGAGTATTTGTTGCTATTTTCCTAATTGTGAAACTGGCTTTACTGCATGCCCCTGTGTGCTGCAGTGTGTTGTGTTTCCACTCCTACTCTCCTCTTCGGAGGAGGGGACGGTACTGCGGGGTTTGCCGACTGCGAGTGACTCCTCTTCCGTTGCAGGGCAAAACCGCTGCAGGGTCGACATAAGTTCGGAGAATGGCAATCTCTGAACTACTGGTCGCTCTTCGCCCGCCGCTGGGGAATTCTTCGGAATCAACCGGGGATGGCGTCCGGCCACCCAGTAATTTTCCTCCGACTCGGGGGGGGGAGACTGGGCTGGGGGCAGCTGTTACGTCATTGCGTAACTAGTTGCCTTGTCCCCTCTCATTGAGTGTGGGCCCTTCCACTCGTCACCCGTCCATCTGGAATGTGAGAACCGGTGGACGGTCGGTCAGCCTCGCTGATCGGGCTTATACGTATATTAAAGTACCTCCGACGTATCGTCTGCCATGGATGGCTAGTTACTGGTTTGGGGCACCAATGCCAGTCCGCGCGTCGGTGCTGGAAAGGACTCCGAGCGCCTCTCGTGCTGTCTGTGTCGGAGTCACTTCTCCGAACAGTCTTTGCAGTCAGCTGCCGCTATCGAATTTTCAGTCGGTAGGGGTCCCCGGTAAGCGTCTTAAATACACGCATAGGTGGGGTATACTTCCCAGTCCCCTTTGATAATAGTCATATTATAATAGATATATTTCAAGGTTATTAAATTGTCTAATTTTCCATTTAGATTATATTCTTATGTAATTATAAACATACACTACTTATAAGGCAAAATTGAAGTATTTTATAAAACAATTTAGAAATTCGTAATCTAAGAACTATAAATAGAACTGCGGTTAGTTAAAACATATTGTAGATGTATATATCGAAATATACTGTGTCTGTTTAAATTTATTGTAGGAATAATTTTATGAATAAACTACAATAATAATTTTATTTTTTATAAGAGTGTTGGCATTAAAATAGCTTCTAATAATATTTAAATATCAATTGTTAATAAAAATGTTTCAAAGAACTCTTTCTAAAAGCAGCAAAACTCTTTATTTTATGATGAATCAAATAACGCTAGTTATAATGAAGATGTATTTACAAATGCAACACATTTGGTAACTACGCCTTTAGTGTTTTAGTTTCTTAATATTTTTGAGCAACATAAGTCAAATTACGAAATACAGTTCATGTGTCCAAGTGTTCTTAGTTCAAAGGTAGTCCAGCATTACATAATCTTTAATTAGTACATGCATTAAATCTAATCCTGAACAAATGAGCACTAAGGCAAAGCATTCGTACTAAAAGAAGCAAAACGTTTTGCGTTATGTTGTGTCAAAAAGGCAGTTATAATTAAGATGTATTTACAAATGGGAGTATTTGGTAACTAAGCATTCTAGACATCTATCTTTCCAATATTTTCGAACAACAAAAGTGCAATTACACAATGCAGTACATATGTTCAAATATTCCCAGTTCATAAGTCATCCAGAATTAAATAAACTTTAATTAGAAAAGCCATTGAATTTTTTTGAAAAAAAATGTTCAATATAGAAATAATCATATAGAAAAATCAATATAGGAAACAAATTATCAATAAGGCAGTCGTGTTCTGTAGGAAGACTGAAGATTGTAAAAGCAGAGGAATGAGGAAAACACTGGATAGTTGAATGGTTGGTTGTGGTTTACTGCCTCAAGATCCAAGTTAGGATATGCTGCTCCAAACAAAAGAGCATATATGAAAACAAAGTTATATAATTTAGAAGTAAAAGAAATTAATATTCAAAATTTAAGAAACACTATAAGTAAAAACAAGGTAAAGATTCGCATTAAATCATTAAATATATTAAATGAGGTTTAAAACATTACAGTGAATGAGAAATTCAAATAGTTTTGGATGAGTATGTTCGTTCAAACCAGGATCAAAAATTTTAAAATATACACAATAAAAACGTTTTAAAGCATTTGAAGTTAAAATATGATGAACAGTGTGATGTGTATGGCAAATGGAACATTGCGGAGTAGGCTCAGCACATAGTAAATGTTTATGGGTGAGTCGGCTATGGTAAATCCGAAGACGTGTTAAAATGACGTTCTTTCTTCGACTGGTTAGTTGAAACTAGTTCCTCCTATGCCTTAGCATAGTTAGCCAATTGTACCTTCTGTGTTTTAAAAGCTTTAAAATACGGTTTTTTGTAGGAGAGCTAAACATCCACATTGAATTTTTGAGAATGATTAGATTTTTTTTTTACCAAGAAGTCAACCCTCGCATTCCTTTCAACACAGTGAGAGGGTACCCACTGCAAGCCACTGGAACCAGTCGTAGAATTTAAGAGTGAAGATGACTCATAAATACGTTATAAGTCACACAATGTTTTACTGGAAATTGTCTGTAGGGCAACTTTAGAATCAGAAAGAATAGTATCTTTGGGAAGAATTTTATCAATGAAGATTTATGTTCGTTACGTTAGTACTACGTTCTTTTGAAATTTGCAAATATTAGTAAATACGTTTTGTATTTTTAATACTTTGAAATTAATATGAGAATCATTCTAATTGCAAAAAAAGTTTGCTGTTCAGAATTCAACTGAAAATTTTATTTCGTCCATGCCTCAATCATTATTTTTAATTTTACCGATATATCTGAAAGCAAGGATAAGGATATAATTGCTCCGAAAGATGCATAGCGGTAGGAAGTTGCTCCTCTATACTGGAGTTGATGAGTTCAAATCCAGGTACTTGGTTGGATGCTCATTTAGAACAGTCTCGTTTAACTAGTTTAATCACTTAGAACAGTTTTTAAGCAGTGAGCAGACAAGACTTTGCAAGACTTTGTCTTGTCTCTGCAAACTTCATTATCGCTCTTGAGCAAAACATTTGACCGTAGCTATCCTTAGTAGACACAAACAAGGATGTTGCATCTTTCACCCTTTAAATATCCACTTTAATCATGTTTGAATAAAATTTTTATGGTTTCGATAGAACTTGAATTAGCACATATATTTTGTAAATAAAATTTTATTAGAATAAAATGAGTGCATTTTATATTAATGATAGTTATATCTAGTTGTGTACACCCTTTTTGACTGCAATGAGATATAAATTTAACTAAAATTTTACAGATTTTAATGCTTCCAGGAAAACTCACTATCCATTATAAGAAGACTGTTAAATTCTGTATTGAAGAGTTGGTAAGAAATTCGCAAAATTATAGTTTTATTGCAATTTGCACTTCAATGTAAAGAAATATCTCAATATGACATAACGTTACAGGTCTAAACAATATAAAACATAGATATACTGTATTCATATGCAATTGTATTAATGCTCTTTAAGTAATTAAAAGAAAGTTTTTTTATACCATATTTACAAAAACAGAGCAAAATATATCATTTATAGAGAATGGTGTTTAAAATTTTTTAACTAATTACTAGTACTGAGTTCAATCAAAATTAAAATCTAGACATTTTGGTTTAGAGAGGAATATTTCTGTATTAAATTAACAAATAATAACTCAATATGATAAATAAAAATCTGAATATAAGAATATTAATGTAATGCTTCACCACCAGATGGCAGTACCTGAATTCTACAAAGGCATCATCATAACTTGATTTAACATCTTCCGTATAAGTGGACTGAAACTTTGATTTAGGGCACTAATAAAACTTCAAAAGAATGTTCAAATGATATTTCTGATAATGTATCGTACGAATTAAAAAACAATGTTGATATTTGAATGTGCATACAAAAATGTCCTGAAGTGCTCTTATCAGATATCATAAAATGTATATTAACAATGTAAAGTTCTACAAATGTCTCTCATATACTTACATAGGATAACGTATTAGGGACAATTTGATACCTGAAACAAAACATCGTTTATTTTCTTTTGATCCAGAAAATATTCAGAAATGTTTAGATGCATCATTAATTGTCAGTAATCCCACGTGTGCTAAAATGATTAATGATGTCTAAAGAAACACGAATGGAATATATCGAATTACTAATTGAGTACAAAAATCGTCAAACTGGAAAATATTTTTTTAACTTAAATGGAGGAAATATGACAAATAGAGTAAGTTAAGAGGATTAAAATATACATTTTACCCGAAAATTTGCTTTTGACAATAATGCATATAATCTAGTTTTATGTTTTGAGAATAAAAATCTATTCCCTATTTTTCGACAAAACTGTCATTTCGAAGATCCCTTATAACATAGTTTTAGACTTTTATTTTAAAAAAAGGAAATTAAAAACCTACTGTTTTGTGTAACAAATTAACGTATAATAACTCAATAGGTCAAATAAAAATCTCAATATCATTTTTTTATTGTAATGGTTCACCACCAGATGGCAGTACCTGAATTCTATGTAGGAATCATCTTAACTTTGATTTAACCTCCTCCGTATAAGTGGAGGGAAACTTTGATTTTACCTTCTCCTTACAAGTAGAGGGAAACTTTGATTCATCATCGTCGCCGTATGACGGTAGTTCTCGGAGCACCTTACCCGGCAGGGCATATCTCCAGTTAGTAAGATAGATGGTTCTGAGAGGGAGCGGTTCATCATTTCTTCCCCCTTTTTCGAGCATTTCGTGTCATTATTCCAAACATTATTTTCAACAGTTAAACGCAAATGATTAATTTTTTTATTTATCGCATCATAACTAAGTGAAAGAAACAATATTTCTAGCAATGTGACGTCATCCCAAGTATATGTTTTAAAAGCAGTTTTCATCGGTTAAAAGCAGATTAAAATTTTTAATTTGTCACATAATAAATAGGTGAAAATGATATTTTGCTATCAATATGACGTCATTCCTTTACACATCTCATTCATTCCTTTCTTATTTTATATTACTTAAACATCGTCTGCGTATCAATTCGATTTGACTTAAAATATTAGATATCAAGTGATTAACTTTCATTTCTATGTGACGCAAATTATAGCATTTTTATATAAGAGCTAATTTTAGATTTAATTCTTGGTTAATTTTTACATTACAATGAAACGTTTATCAACAATTCTAACAACAAAACGTACAAATTTCAGTGACTCTCATAGGCAAATAAACCCTATCATTTTATATAGTTATCTTTACATTCATATAGTTTCCGATATGAATGTGTGTTTCTGTTTCATACAAAACCATGTGGTTTGTCATAAATTTCCTTAATTTTGGACAGCATTTATTAATACCAACAAACTTAGTACTGTTGCTGTCAAAACCTCAGCTTCCTATTCTACCACGTAATATGGCAAGGTATAATAACATTCCTAATCAACGTACAGTAGTAATACAGTAATGTAATTTAGGGTTAAACTTATATTTTACCATAAAAAAAGTTTGAGCAAATTTAATATGACATAAATTCGATTATAAAAACTGAATATTGTTCAGTTAACTGAATATTGCTTATAATAGAAATATATGAATATGCCTATGACTCGAACTGAACCGTGACGAATTTAGAGAGTTATGCACGAAAAAAATGTTTGTTTAAATGTAATATATTAAGTTTACCGTAGCGAAACACGGACACACGTGCTACTGATGTATAAAGTAACACGTATGAGATATATCAAAATTACTAATTCAGTACAAAAATCGTCAAAATATAAAATATTTTTTTAGTTTAAATGAAGGATGTATGGTAAAAATTTATTCCATATTTTTCGCCAAAACTGTCATTTCAAAGATCCCTTATACCTTAGCTTTAGACCCTTACTAAAAAGAAAGGAAATTAAAAGCCTACCGTTTTGTGTAACAAATTAACAAATAACTCAATAGGACAAATAAAAATCTCTATATAAGAATATTAATGTAATGTTTTATCACCAGATGGCAGTACCTGAATTCTACGCAGGCTTCGTGGCAACTTATTTTAAATTTCTCCTCAGTAGACGGAAACTGTGATTCACCTTCAGGACCTTCAGGATGACAGGGCAACTGGATTGCTGGGCCTAGCCTTCTAATCCAGAGATTTCTTACAGTAAGCAAAGAAATTGACAACGAGCAGAGCATAAAAACAACTAAAAGATGAAAGATGGGAATAGGATGAAGGATTCGTGCGTTCATAACGCAGTAACTAAAGAGTAGAACTTTTACTACTTTTGATTTATGGCACTGACTTTAAAATGTTCAAATGATAATTATGGTAATGTATCGTCCAAATTAAATCACAATGTTGGTATTTGAATGTGCTTACGAAAACGTCGTGAAGTGCCATTATCAAATTTCATAATATATATATTAACAATCTAAAATTCTAAAAATGTCTTTCACATATTGACACACGATAATGTTTTAGGGAAATTTTAATGAAACAAAATATCGTTCATTTAATTTTGATTTGGAAAATGTTCAGAAATGTTTAGATCCATCTATAATTGTGACTAATCCCACGTGTGCTAAATTGACTAATGATGTCTAAAGAAACACGTTTGAAATATATCGAATTACTAATTGAGTACAAAAATCGTCAAATTGGAAAATATTTTTTGTTAACTTAAATGGAGAGTATATGACAAATAGAGTGTTAAAAGGACTAAAATATGCATTTTATCCGAAAAATGACTTTTGAGAATAATGTCTATAATCTTGTTTGAAGTTTTGAGAACAAAAATTTATTCCCTATTTTTCGACAAAACTGACATTTTGAAGATCCCTTTTAACATAGCTTTAGATCGTTATTTAAAAAAAAAAAGAAATTAAAAACTTACTGTTTTGTGTAAGAAATTAACAAATAATAGCTCAATAGGACAAATAAAAATAATCAATATAAGGATATTAATGTAAAGCTTGATCACCAGATGGCAGTACCTAAATCCTACCCAGGCTTCATGGTAACTTGCTTTAAGTTTCTTCGTATAAGTAAACGGAAACTTTGATTCACCTCCAGGAACTTCAGGATGGTAGCACAACTGGATTGCTTGGGCCCAGTGTAGATTTCTTCCAGTAGGCAAATAAATTGACTACGAGCAGAACATAAAAGCAACTAAAAGATGAAAATAAGATGGTGGATTTGTGAGTTCATTACACAGTAACTATAGAGTAGAACATTTATTACTTTGATTTATGGCACTTTAAAACTTCAAGAGAATGTTCAAATGATAATTCTGGTAATGTTCTTAAAAATTAAAAAAACAATGTTGCTATTTGTAGGTGCATACGAAAATGGTCATGAATTGTCATTATCAAATGCCATAATATATATATTAACAATCTAAAATTCTAAAAATGTCTTTCACTTATTTACATACGATAATATGTTAGAGAATTTTGATAAAAGAAACAAAACATCGTTCATTTTATCTGGTGATGTATCGTACAAATTAAATAAATTTTAATATTTGAATGCATAAGAAAATGTCGTGAAAAGCCTTTATCAGATGTCATAAAATGTATACTAACAATGTAAAAATCTAAAAATGTCTCTCACTTATTTATATAGGGTAACATATTAGAAAAATTTAGATAGCAGAATCAAAGTGTCGTTTATTTTATCTTTTTTTTATTCTGAAAGTACAGAAATGATTTGATGCATCATTAATTGTGAGTAATATCACGTGTGCTAAAATGAATAATTGTGTCTAAAGTAACACGCATGGGATATATCGAAGTTACTAATTCAGTACAAAAATAATCAAATAGGAAAATATTTTATTTTACTTTAAATGAAGGATGTGTGACAGAAAGAATAGGATAAGAGCACTAAAATATTCATTTTATTCGAAAAATGACTTTTGACAATAATGCCTATAATCTAGTTTGATGTTTTGAGAACAAAAATTTATTCCATATTTTTCAACAAAACTGTCACTTCGAAGATCCCTTATACCTTAGCTTTATATCCGTGTTTAAAAAAATTAAATTAAAAACCTACTGTTTTGTGTAACAAATTAACAAATAAAACTCAATAGCACAAATAAAAATATCAATTTAAGAAAATAATGTAATGCTGCACCACCAGATGACAGTACATGGATTCTACTCTTTGCTTCATCGGAACTTTATTTAACTTCTTCCGTATAAGTGAACGGAAACTTTGATTCACGACACTAACTTTAAATCATCAAGAGAATGTTCAAATGATAATTATGGTGATGTATCGTACAAATTAAAAATAAATAATGTTGATATTTGAATGTTCATACGAAATTGTCGTGAAGTGTCATTATCTGTTGACATAAAATATATATTAACAGTATAAAATTCTAAAAATATGTCTCACTTATCCCCTATATAAAAATAACCTAAGTTATCTGCCCGTCTGTCCTCGAATTTATGAAGCGGTTGGACCTGGAATGCATAGAGGCATCCACATTGGATTCTTTATGAGTTAGAGTTAGCAACGTTCGAAATTCACCCTTCAATTTCCTTGCATTTAATGCCATTATTTCAAGCCCTATTTTCCCCGGTTAAGAGCAGGTGATTAAATTTACCAATTTATAATGTAATAAAAAGGTAAAAATAATATTTTTCTACCATTATGACGTCATTCCTGTAATCATCTCATTTAATCATTTCTTATTTTAAATTATTAAAATAGCGTCTGGGTTATTTTCATCCATTTTATCACTAAACTTAGATATTACGTAAATAAATTTCTTTTATAATTGGGTTAAATAATAGATTAGGTACACATGCGATAATTTTAAATTTAATCATCGATTTTTTTTGTTGTAAGATAATTGTTAACCAAAAAACTTAGTTTTACCTGCTTCATAGGGTACTATACAATCAGGGAAAATTGAAAAGTTTACTAGTCCCTTCATATGACGGGGTATAAGCTAGTTTTCACAGGATAACATATTAGCAAAAATTTTGATACCAGAATCAAAACATCGTCCATTTTCTTTTATTAGTAAAGTACATAAATTATTAGATGAATTATTTATTGTCAGTAATTCCACGTATGCTAAAATGATTAATGCTGTCTAAAGTAACACGCCTGGAATATATCAAAATTACTTCTTCAGTACAAAAATCGTCAAATTAGAAATTTTTTTAAAATTAAATTCAAGGATGTATGACAAAAAATACACATTAAATGCACTAAAATGTTAATTTTATCCAAAAAATGCCTTTTGAGAATAAAGCTTACAGCCTACTTTGATGTTTTGAGAACAAATATATATTCAATATATTCCGAGAAAACTATCATTTCGAAGATTCTTTAAAACATAGCTTTAGATCTTTATTTAAAGAAGGAAATTAAATACCTACTGTTTTTTAACCCTCTAAGCGGTTCGCACGTACTATTCCGCCAAACCGATGATGTCTTCAAAGCGGTTGTCACGCAAAATTTTTGACCTCCAAAAACGCTCCGAAAATAAATGCAGTGTACATTTCTGTCAGTTCTTTCCCTTATGGAATTTTATGGTAGGAAGGTCAGGTCTATTGTTTAGGAACTACACCCCTTTTTGACTAACATTTATTGCGGGATGTACCTCTACCCACTGAGGCACAAAGATGCTGATAGTTTTTCATGGCTTTGTAAATCTCTATTTCGAAGTATTTCGTTTGCTGCAACAGATGTATCTCTAATTCCACCACTTAAATATCTTGGATGACTTTAGTAAAAAATATAAGTAAGTCTCTCAAAGAATATTTTTGTTTGTACTTTTAGAATCCATTATTTCTTATGGCATGATCTTCGAGACTTGACGAGTTTTATGTGTATTAAAAATTAACAATCTATAATATCTATTTATATATCTATTTATAACCGGAAGTAAATGGACAATAACAAGGATGGGTTTCCCGTATTCCATTCTAGTCGAGTAAGGGTGAAGTAAAAAATCATAGAACACTTTGACCACTGACACAGTAAACCTTTAGCTTATTTTTGGAGACTTTTTTTCTTCGATGTGTTCCGCTCGGAGTGTTAAGAATGATGTAGTTTTATTTTTTATTACTTTCTAGTACTGAGTTCAATAAATATTGTTGGAGTAGCGTTTCGCGATAGTACGACACAGGTCTAAGATTCGATCACCTGACTGGGCAAGTTTGACTCAGCTTCTAATCCATTCACTGGTAGACAAATTGATGTCATCGCATGCTTAAGAATTAAACACTGAGTTGGCCACGTAAGGTTGGCCACCTAACCGGGAGATATAATTCGCATCCTAGGACTCTTGGTCTATAAATGGAGATTGGCACCTTGGTTCCCAAGTTGGACTATAGCGATGATGAGTTTAATTTAATCATATCAGTTTCGGTTTAAAGAAAATATAAGACACTATCTCAATATAACAAATATTAATGGCGTGATTTGACACCAGATGGCAGTGCATGAACTCTACACATGAAGCAACGTATCACTGAGTAAGGACGCTAACTATAAAACTTGAAGATAATGATAATTATGGTAACTCAGCAAACACATTTTTTTAAAAAGTTAAGATTTTAATGTACACATAAGTATGTCGTGTAGCAACAACACACGATTTTGTTAAAACTACATTAACAAAGTAAAATTCTAAAAAAGGTAGTTCTGTTATCTACACAGAATAAAGTATTAGCGAAATTTTGATATCAAAAACAAAATTCATATTCTTTTGATTGGAAAAGGACAGAAATTATTAAACGCATCATTAATTGTCAGTAATCCCTCGTGTATCCCCTATCTAAAATGATTAATTTTTGAAAACAGGCTAATTTAGATTTCTAATCGAGATACGAAACATTTCTACTTCTTTTCAAGAAAATGCTTAATAAAACAGGATATTCCTGCTTTGTTTTTTATATGTGATTGTTATTTTGATTAAAGGAACACAAGTGTAAAATTATGACATAATTAAAGACAGAGATATTTGAGTTATTAGCATGGATACATTTTTCTAAACTTTTATAAAGCATACCGATAAAAGGAACACACATTTTAATGACTTTTTATGTTTATCTTTATAAACTATGTAAACCATTTTACAAAATTTTATAAATCATGTATCGTCGATAAAAGATAAACAAAGTTCGTTATACAAGGAATCAAATGTAGTTTAAAATCACCCAATTTTGTACTCGACAATATGTACGATTTGTAAAATCTCGTATTTTTCTTTATAGTTCAATAACTTTAGTTCCTTTAAGTTTCGCTATACCAGAGCTCAAATGTAATTATAGACAATCCAATATTTCACTTCACACAATTTAACATTTGTAAAATCTAGAATGTTTCATAATAGTACAATAATGTTTTCTTTTGAAGTTCCTTAATAGCAGGGTTCAAATTTAATTAAAAATATCTCACATGAAATAATGTAACATTTATAAAACCTTTATTTTTTTCTTAATAGTATACTAACTTTAGTCTCTTCACGTTTCAGTAATCAGGTTCAAATGTATTGAATATTAATTTGGCATTTTACTCTACATAATGTAACAGTTATAATATTTACCGCTTTTTAAAATGTAAAATAATTTAGTAGTCTCTTTAAAATTTATTATTATGTACTTAAACAAAACCCCAAAGTTTTACTTCAGATAAATAAAATTTGTATAGTCTAGCATTTTTCTTAAGAGTGCAATAATTCCGGTTTCTTTAACTTTCATTATAACGGAAATCAAATGTATTTTACATTAATTCAGTATTTCACTCTACACAGTATAATATTTGTAAAATGTAGCATTTTTTTAATCTATAATAATTCTATTATCTTCAAAGTTCCTTATACCGAGATTCAAATGTAGTTTAAAATCACCCAATTTTTCACTTGACAAAATCTACAATCTAGCATTTTTCTCAGTATTTAATTAACTTCAGTTTCTTTAAGTTTCGTTATACCAGAGCTTAAATGTAGTTATAGACAGTAAAATATTTCACTTGACACGCTTTAATATTTGTAAAATCTAGAATGTTTCATAATAGTACAATAATGTTGTCTTTTGAAGTTCCGTAATAGCGGGTTTCACATGTAATTAAAAACAATCGAATATTTCATTTGAAAAAGTGTAACGTATGTAAAACCTGGATTTTTTTAATAGTATACTAACTTTAGTTCTTTTAAGTTTCGGTATAACTGGTTTAAATGTATTGAATACTAATTTAGCATTTTACTCGACATAATGTAACAGTTATAAACTGTCTCATTTTTTTTAAATATGCAATAATTTATTAGTCCCTTTAAAATTCGTTATAATGTAGTTAAAAACAACGCAATGTTTTACTTCAGAAGAGTAAAATTTGCAAGGTCTAGCATTATTCTTAATATTGCAATAACTCTGGTTTATTTAACTTTCGTTTTTACGGAGTTCAAATGTATTATACAATAATACAGTGTTTCACTTGACACAGTGTAATATTTGTAAAATGCAGCATTCTAAATATGTATAATAATTGTATTCCCTTCAAAGTTTGTTATACTAGCATCAAATGTAGTTTAAAATTACCCAAATTTTCACTTGAGAAGTATAAAATTTGTAAAATCTTGCATTTTTTAATAGTGCAATATATTCTATTAATTTTATGTATATACGAGTTCAAATATAGTTATAGGCAGTCCAAGTTTCGGTATAACAGGTTCAAATTTATTGAATATTAATTTAGTATATCACTTGACATAATGTAACTGCTCTAAAATTTATCATTTTTTAAATGTACAATAATTTAGTAATCTCTTTTAAATCCGTTATAATGTAGTTAAAAAGAACTCAATGTTTTATTTCAGAAGAGTAAAATTTGTAAAGTCAAACATTTTTTTAATAGTGCAATAACTCCGGTTTCTTTAACTTTCGTTATAACGAAGTTTAAATGTACTCTACATTAATTCAGTATTTCATTCTACACAATGTAACATTTGTACAATGTAGCATTTTTTTAATGTTATAATAATTGTATTATCTTTAAAGTTCGTTATACCGAGATTCAAATGAAGTTTAAAATTACCCAAATTTTTCACTTGACAAAATCTACAATCTAGCATTTTTCTCAGCAGTTTAATAACTTTAGTTCCTTTAAATTTCGTTATACCAGAGCTCAAATGTAGTTATAGACAATCTAATATTTCATTTCACACAATTTAACATTTGTGAAATCAAGAGTTTTTCTTAATAATACAATAATATTGTGTTTTGAAGTTGCGTAATAACGGGGTTCAAATATAAAAAAAACCATTCTAATATTTCACAGGAGAAAATGTAACATTTATAAAACCTGGATTTTTTTCTTAATAGTATACTAACTTTAGTTCTTTTAAGTTTCGGTATAATATGTTCAAATATATTGCATACTAATTTAGCATTTTACTCGACATAATGTAACAGCTATAAAATTTTTTAAATGTACTTTTTTAAATGTACAATAATTTAGTAGTCCCTTTAAAATTAGATATAATGTAGTTAAAAGCAAACCAATGTTTTACTTCAGCGGAGTAAAATTTGTAAATCCGAGCATTTTTCTCAGTAGTTCAATAACTTTAGTTCCTTTAAGTTTCGCTATACTAGAGCTCTAATGTAGTTATAGACAAAAAAATTGTTTCACTTGACATAATTTAACATTTGTAAGACCTAGAATTTTTCTTAATAGTACAATAATGTTGTATTTTAAAGTTCTGTAATAGCGGGGTTCAAATGTAATTAAAAACAATCGAATATTTCAATTGAAAAATTTTAATATTTGTAAAATTTGAATTACTTCTTAATATTATACTAACTTTAGCTCCATCAAGTTCCGGTATAACGGGTTCAGATGTATTAAATATTAGTTTAGCATTTTACTCGACATAAAGTGACAGCTTTAAAATTTATCATATTTTTTAATGTACAATAATTTAGTAGTCCCTCTAAAATTCGTTATAATGTTGTTAAAAAAACAACCCAATGTTTTACTTCAGAAAAGTAAAATATGCAAAGTCTAGCATTTTTCTTAATAGTGTAATAACTATGGTTTCCTTAAACTTTTTTATAATCGAGTTCAAATGTATTGGACATTAATTCAGTATTTGACTCTACACAGTGTAACATTTGTAAAATGTAGCATTTTTTAATTGTATAATAATTGTATTCCCTTTAAAGTTCGTTATACCGGGAATCAAATTTAGATTAAAATTACTCAATTTTTTACTCAACAAAATGTTCTATTTGTAAAATCTATCATTTCTCTTAGTAGTTCAGTAAGTTTAGTTCTTTTAAGTTTCACTATACCAGGGTTCAAATGGAGTTATAGACAATCCAATATTTCACTTGACACAATTTAACATTTTTAAAATCTAGAATTTTTCTTGCCTTTTGAAGTTCCGTAATAGTGGGGCTCAAATGTAATTAAAAACAATTGAATATTTCACTTGAGAAAGTGTAACATTTGTAAAACTTGGATTTCTTCGTAATAGTATACTCCTTCGTAATGTAGCTCCTTCAAGTTTCAGTGTAACGGGTTCAAATGTATTGAATATTAATTTAGTATTTTACTCAACATAATGTAAATAGTTATGAAATTTGTCATTTCTTTAAAATGAACAATAATTTAGTAGCCCCTTTAAAATTCGCTATAATGTAGTTAAAAACAAACCAATGTTTTACTTCAGAAGAGTAAAATTTGTAAAGTCTAGCAATTTTCTTAATAGTGCAATAGCTTATTAACATTTCTTATCGTTTCTTTAACGTTTCTTTAAAATTTCTTATAACGGAGTTCAATATTTCTCTCGACACAGTGTAATATTTGTAAAATGTAGAATTTTTTTAATTGTATAATGATTGTATTCTCTTTAAAGTTGGTTATACCGGGATTCAAATGTAGTATAAAATTACTCAATTTTTCCCTTGAAAAGTGTAAAATTTGTAAAATATAGAATTGTTTTACTTGTGCAATACCTTTTTTTTAAAGTTTCGTTATACTAGAGTTCAAATGTAGTTATAGGCAGTCCAATATTTCCCTTGACACAGTGTAACATTTGTAAGCTACTACAGTGTGACATTTGTAATATTACCCAATTTTTCACATGAGAAGTATAAAATTTGTAAAATTTAACATTTTTTAATAAGTTAATATTTTTCTTTAATTTTCTTTATACCAGAGTTCAAATTTAGTTATAGACGGTCCAATATTTCACTTGATACAGTGTAACATTTGTAACCTATTACATTGTAACATTTGTAAAATTACCCTATTTTTCACTTGAGAAATGTAAAATTTGTAAAATCTAGTTTTTTTTTATAATGCAATATCTTTCTTTAAGTTTCGTTATAACAGAGTTCAAATGTAGTTATAAACAGTCCAATATTTCACTTGACACAGTGTAACATTTGTAAGCTGTTACAGTGTAACATTTGTAAAATTACCCAATTTTTCACTTGAAAAGTGTAAAATTTGTAAAATATAGCATTTTTTAACACTGCAACATCTTAAGTTTCGTTATAAGAGAGTTCAAATGTAGTTATAGATAGTCCAATATTTCATTTGACACAGTGTAACATTTGTAAGCTATTACAGTGCAACAATTGTAAAATTACCCTATTTTTCACTGGACAAGTGTAAAATTTTAATAATAGTACAATATCTTCCTTTAAGTTTCGTTAAATCCGAGTTCAAATGTATTTATACACGGTCCAATATTTCACTTGATACAGTGTAACTTTTGTATTATTTCCCAATTTTTCACTTGATAAGTGTAAAATTTGTAAAATATAGCATTTTTTTAAAATAGTGCAATATCTTGCTTTAAGTTTCGTTATACCAGAGTTCAAATGTAGTTATAGACAGTCCAATATTTCACTTGACACAGTGTAACATTTGTAAGCTAAGATTTCAGTTACGCTTTGGCCACAATTTAAATGAAAGTGTCGTCTGAAGAAAAGAAGTATTTATATTTCTCTTCTACGAGCCAAGTCATAAAATGGGAAGACAGCAATTACTAAAGATAAATGTGATATAACCTGAAAGACATTTCCGTACAATGGACTTGGCGCCTCTTTGGTCTTAATCTTGGAGCAATGACTCCATTCATATAGAAGTCATTATCATTTACTGAGAATAGATTCTGTATCGTAGGTAATAATATATGTGTGCATTTTTCGTATATTCTAAATAAATGACTTTGGTTAAACAGAACAATATTTATTATGATAAAAGATGATGTAGGCTACTTTATTTTTTTAGCTTTATCCTTTTAATTTTGCCTGTGTCATGATGTATTTAGTTCTGTATATTTACGCTTGAATAAAAAAGTGAAACATTAATATATAATATAATGAATGTATAATAGAAATGTTAGCTATGCTGCAGACAAATCTTCTAAAATAAATTTAGGTTAAACAGAACAATATTTATTATGATAAAAAAGGATGTAGGCTACTTTATTTTTTTTAGTTGTGTCATTTTAATTTTGCCTCTGTCATGATGTATTTAATGCTGTATAATTATACAAAAAGGACACAATATGTAATATAATCAATGTAAAATAAAAATGTTATCTATGCTGCAGACTGTAAGTTTGCATACATATAAACAAATCTTTGAAAATAAATTTAGTTAAACAGAACAATATTTATTATGATAAAAGATGATGTAAGCTACTTTTTTTTAGTTCTGTCATTTTGGTTTTGCCAATGTCGTGATGTATTTAATGCTGTATAATTATGCTTAAATAAAATAGGGAAACATTAATACATAACATGAATGTAAAATAGAAATATTATCTATGCTGCAGACTGTAAGTTTCCATACATATAAACAAATCTTCGAAAATCAATTTAGGTTAAACATGACAATATTTAATATGATAAAAGATGATGTAGGCTACTCTACTTTTTTAGTTCTGTCATTATAATTTTGCCTCTGTCATGATGTATGTAATTCTATATAATTATACTTGAATAAAAAAGGGAAATATTAATATATAATATAATGAATGTAAAATAGAAATGTTATCTATACTGCAGACTGTAAGTTTGCAAACATATAAACAAATCTTCGAACATAAATTTAGGTTAAACAGAACAGTATTTAGTATGATAAAAGATGATGTAGGCTACGTTATTATTTTAGCTCTATCATTTTAATTTTGCCTCTGTCATGATGTATTTAATGCTGTATAATTATTCTTGAACAAAAAAGTAAAAATTAACATATAATATAAGAAACATACAGCAGAAATGTTATCTATGCTGCAGACAAGTTTGCATAGATATAAACAAATATCGAAAATAAATTTAGGTTAAACAAAACAATATTTATTATGCTAAAAGATAACGTAGACTACTTTATGTTTTTAGTTCTGTCATTTTAATTTTGTATCATGATATATCATGTGTCACTATGTATTTAACGCTGTATAATTATACCTGAATAAAATAACAGAAACATTAAACCATATTGGATCGCTGTCCTATAAACAGGACAAAAATCGACAGTTCATTTAATAATAAAGTTATTAATATTTTCTCAATATATTTTACCTTTACACCTTTAAAATAGACACACTTTAGCATAGAAACAAAAAAACTGAGAAATAAAATTATATTGTATTGTAAAATTCATTTTCAGCAACCCCTTAAAAATTGTCACTTTTTAATCTTTAATTTTATATTTATTATTATTATCTTTTATAAACATTGTGGAGGTTACTTGTAGTTTAAACATACAGCTAATAATGTAGCTCAAAGTTTTTGTTCAAGAAATATTTTGAAAGTGTTTTTTATAAGTATAAGGAGGTATAAGCACGTGTATTTTATAAATATAAAATATTATAAAATTAAAGTAAAATGGAAATAATAATTATGTTACAGAATGTAAGTTTGTATACATATAAGCAATTCTTTGAAAATAAGCTTCTTTTTTTCTGTGATACATGTTTTTCCCGTAAAGTGAGGGAAATTTACCTCATGGGATAAAATTTTAATAAAACTTCCGTATTTTTACATTAATAAAACATTCAGTGAATTGAGACTTAACAAAAAATAATTAAAGGTGTTTTAATTTCCATTAGCCTTTAATGAATTAATTTAATACAAAATTTAATTACAATTATTAATGATGCAAATTTTTAACATTTTCAGTTGAAATAAAAAATTTATTTTTGAAGAATATCTTTAAGACTTAAGAATACTTAATTTTGTAATAATTTTCATTATTTTCAAATATATTGTTTGGCGTCTTATTTTATATAGATATTATATATATATATATATATATATATATATATATATATATATATATATATATATATATATATATATATATATATATATATATATATATATATATATATATATATATATATATATATATATATATATATATATATATATATATATATATATATATATATATATATATATATATATATATATATATATATATATATATATATATATATATATATATATATATATATATATATATATATATATATATATATATATATATATATATATATATATATATATATATGTATATATATATATTATATATGTATATATATATATATATATATATATATATATATATATATATATATATATATATATATATATATATATATATATATATATATATATATATATATATATATATATATATATATATATATATAGATATATATATATATATATATATATATATATATATATATATATATATATATATAATATATATATATATATATATATATATATATATATATATATATATATTTATAAATATGTATATATATATATATATGTTATATATATATATAATATATATATATATGTATATATATATATATATATATATTTATATATATATATATATATATATATATATATTTATATATATATATATATATATTATATTATATATATATTATATATATATATATATATATATGTATGTATATTTTATATATATATATATTATATATATATATATATATATTATATATATATATATATATATTAAAGTATATATATATATATATAAATATTTTATATATATATATAAATATATTATAATATATATATTTATATAATATATATATATATATATATATATATATATATATATATATATTTATATATATAATATATATATATATATATATATATATATATATATATGTATAATTTTATGTATGCTTTTTTTTTCTTTTCTATGTTATTTTTTTTATTGTTTGCTTCCTTTTAGTTTATTTGATACATAATCCCCAAATTTTAAACTCTATTTCTTTAACGCATGTAAAAAAAGTAATAATTTTAATTTTTTTACCTTGACAATATCAGGTGATATCATGTGTGTTTAAAAAAATGAAAACACATACGGAAATTTGTTTAACAATTTTAATTTTGCATGTAATTTACTATAATTTTTACCACATTTTCTAATTTCTAATTTTATAATTTTTACCTCATTTTCTTCATTATGTTCTCATTTTGAGACAAACATATATTATTTAAAACGTCGTGTTACATTTTTTACAAATAACAGATCTTAAAACTGGAAATAACTCACTGTATGAAGATGAAACTGTAAGGCGTCTTTGTGTTATGACTTCTTTACACCAAACCTCCAGTGATGAGAGAAGATTGTTCACTGTCTTTTTCATCATCCATATTCGTGCGGCTACTTTTAAATGCTGTAAAAAGCTTTGTTAAGTTTCACTCTTTCAAAGCTTTATCCCTTTCAGTGAGGAGATAATAGTGTTCACTGTGTTTTTCATCATGCACCTTCATCTGGCTTCCTTGAAATGCTCTGACACGATTTGTTAGCGTTCATTTTCTCAATGATTTATCCCTTCCAGTGATGATAGAAGCTTACTCATTGTTTTTTTCCCTATGCATGTTCTTGAGGTTAACTTAAATTGCTCTAACATGCTTTGATAGCTATAATTCTCTCAATGCTCTACCTATTCTAGTGACCAGAGAAAATGTTTCACAGTGTTTTACATCATGCACGTTCGTGTGACTACCTTTAAATCCTCTAATACGCTTTGTTAGCGTTTATTCTATCAATGCTTTATCCCTTCCAGCGATGAGAGACGATTGCTCACTGTTGTTTTCATCACGCTCATTCGTCCGATACCTTGAAATGCTCTAACACACTTTGTTATAATTCATTCTCTCAATGCTTTATTCCTTCTCACGACGAGAGAAGATTCCGCTCTATCTTTTTCATAAGCACGTTCTTGAGCTTACCTTTAATTGCTCAAACATGCTTTGTTAGCATATATTCTCTCCATGCTCTATTTATTCAAGTGAGGAGAGAAAATGTCTCACTGTGTTTTTCATTATGTACGGTCGTGCGACTACATTTAAATACTCTAACACGCTTTGTTACAGTTCATACTCCCAATACACTACCTATTCCTGTGAGGAGAGAAGATGTCTCATTGTGTTTTACATTATGCACGTTCATGCGAGTACCTTTAAATACTCTAATATGTTTTGTTTGCGTTCGTACTCTCAATTCTCTGCCTATTCCAATGAGGAGAGCAGATAGATTACTTTGTTTCCATCAATCCCGTTTGTGAGACTTACTATCACTTTAACCCGCTCTAACATGTTGTGTTAGCCTTCATTCTCTCAATGTTCTATTGCAGTTGTGAGAAAATATGGCTCACTGTGTTTTTATAACGCACGTTCGTGAGACTACCTTTAAATATTCTAACACGCTTTGTTAACGTTCATACTCCCAATGCTCTAACTATTCCACTGATGAGAGAAGATGGTAAACTGCGTTTTCCATCATGCACGCTCTTGAGACTTCTTTTCACTCTAATACGCTCTAACATGCTTTGTTAACATTCATTCACTCAGTGTTCTATATATTCCAGTGAGCAGAGAAGATTGCTCACTATGCTTTTTATCATTAAAGTTCCTGAGACTTCATTTCAACCTAACACGCTCTAACACGCTTTGTCAGCGTTCATTCCCTCAATCCTTTTTTTGTCCATGTCACTGATCTGCAAATGAATCCCAGCAATATATATATATATATATATATATATATATATATATATATATATATATATATATATATATATATATATATATATATATATATATATATATATATATATATATATATATATATATATATATATATATATATATATATATATATATATATATATATATATATATATATATATATATATATATATATATATATATATATATATATATATATATATATATATATATATATATATATATATATATATATATATATATATATATATATATATATATATATATATATATATATATATATATATATATATATATATATATATATATATATATGTATATATATATATATATATATATATATATATATATATATATATATATATATATATATATATATATATATATATATATATATATATATATATATATATATATATATTATATATATACATATATTTATATATATATATATATATATATATATATATATATATATATATATATATATATATATATATTATATATATATATATAATATTAATTATAAATAATATATATATATACATATTTATATAATATAATATTAATTATAAATATGAATTAATATTGTATTGAATATATGTTTTATATATATATAAATATATATATATATACATATTATATTAATTAAAAACATATAAATTCCAGATCATTATCAGTTACTGCTCAGCAGATACATATACTCTAGGAGCAAAAGCATCCAAAACTCTTTAGCAAAATTTAAAACTGTACTTTACTAAATAACGGTTGTAACGGAGATAGAGACACTATCGATGAATTAGAACACAGATTATTTGCTATTGTTTCCATAGCAACAGTTACTTAAGTTAAATAATTAGTACTCTAATTACCACCAAAGTAATAAGTAGCAAAAAGTGGAATGCACTAATAGTTTAGAAAGTTATATTTAATGACGAAATATATTTTTCTTTTAGAAGGAAATGATTATATTTTCTTAAGAACGCTACAGAAAACCTTTTGGCATAGATGTAGCTAGGGAAGCATTTAGGCATCTATTCTCAGGCACAGCTTCGAATGAGTGCCAAATTGATGTTACAAAATTTTAGAATGAAATGTTTTTCATTCCTAAATGCACTAAAAAAGAAACAGATATAAGCACATAGTAGAGAAACGATTTTAAAAAATTTATTTTTCATTTCCTAAAAAAGTTTTTTGTTTTTTTTTTTACTAGTGACAATTTACATGAAATATTATTTGAAATATTTCTAAAATTATTTCAAAAAATAATATTATAAAATAAAGAAAAAAATGACGTTATCCATTAACCGGAATTAATTGACGTTCAATTATATGGCCATCACTTCTGATGCTACTAACTACTAAACATTTCCTTTATTTCAGAACTGTCACATGTCGTAATCAGCTTCAAGAGGTATTTGAGACCAAGAAGATTAATTAGTATTTCGCTTTCTTATCACGCGCTCGTTAATCATTCATAAGTTGCAAAAGGGAAAATGACCAAACAACACGAATATTTCAGCATTAATGAAGAAGATTGAAGAAGAAAAGAAGAAGAGTATATCAATTACTATTTCTTTTTTTCAGTTTGAGATGATAATATATATAACTAAACAGGATTATTCTTGAAAACATAGCGTAATAATAATTTAGTAACATTTTTCTTCTGAAAGATTTATTACATTATTTCTTGTGAAAGATAAAATGCATATTTTATTCTGCTGAAATAAACATCTGAAATAAGTTTTATTTTTGGTCTATAGACGCACCAATTTGAATACAATTCTTGTTTACTTCAGATACTATTTTATATAAAAGATACCATTTTATGTTATTATTCAGATACTATTTTATATTATTATTATACTATGACTATACATTCAAAATTAAAGTAAAAATACACACTGTTTCACTTACTATTGTTTAGGTTCCATAGCACAATATGACTATTTTTACTATGTTTTATTACATGATTTCAATATACACAGCTTTAGTCACGTACAATGCATCTAGTCTATGCAAAATTTCTTGCCGAATTATATGTAGCAATGCAGGATCAACACCCTAAATGACCGATTTATTTAAAAATTTCAGTTCACAAGTAACAGAAACTGGAGATTGATAAACAAGTTTTTTTAAGTATCCGCATTAAAATAAGTCCAAATTCGCTATGTGTATCTAGGTGTTATCGGTGGCCACACTATTGGAACACCTAATCCCATTCATAAGTTTTCGCACTTTAATATTCCACTGTGGTATTCCAATCTTCTGAGGTTGAAGGTTTGCACTTAATGAGAAAATGCCATATTTTTAAGTATATTGAAATTAATGTGAGAGAGGGCATAACCTTTTTAAATCTTTCAAAAAAGAATGGTCAAATAATCTTACAGAAAAATATAACATGCTTTTTCTTTAGGTATATCTTGCTTCCTCTTGTATGGTAATTCCCATATCAGTGTATTGTGTCGGTTAAAACTAAATTATACTGAAATATTACTCATCAGAACATTTCACATAGTAATCCTCCATTATTTGTAATAGTTCTTCTCCAAATGTTGAAAGTTGAGGCTTATTATCAGGTATCAACCTTTGCACAAATTGAAATTTGTACTCATAGCGCCATACTCTAGCAATTACGTCATCAGGCATAAGGGATTTCTGTATTTGTAATTGTTCGCCCATAAAGCGAATCAATTTATGAGGACTGCAACGAAAGTCTACTACAATTCGTGTAACATCATAGCAGTTTCTTCTATGTATGCACGATTTTGGTATTGACCATACCCTGCTTTTTATAAATCTTTCATGCCGGTTTTAAGTTATAGATCTAGAATCCGAAATTTATATGTAAACTTAAGCTCCACCTATGTTGTGGATTTATATTCAATAAACCTTGAAGCTAATTGTGGCTCTTAAGTGCCTCTGAAATGAGTTTGTTGCAAAATATAAAAGTAATGAACTCTATATTATATTTCATAAGAATTTTTATCAGCATAAGAAATTATGATTTCTTCTTTATGGCATACAATTATCCGTAAATAAATGCCTTAGTTTATTGTTTTTTCTTCAAACACTTTTGAGAGAGTAGTCATATTTTTCGAAGACATGTATACATACACACCACTAACACATATATGTATATAATTATAAATTAATAAATTAAATATATATAAACTTGCATATATTAATACCTATTTTATTTTAATCACGTATACATATATATCAATAGAATAAATAAATAAAATATATATTAATTTATACAAAAAGAAGGATTAATTTCTTTAAGAGTTGAAACAACATTTCACCAATTTCCATTTGATGAATATATATACATATATATATATATATATATATATATATATATATATATATATATATATATATATATATATATATATATATATATATATATATATATATATAAATATATATATACATATATATATATATATATACATATGTATATATATATATGTATATGTATATATATATATATATATATATATATATATATATATATATATATATATATATGCATATATATATATATATACATATATATATATACACATATTTATGTATATATTATATATATATATATATATAATATATATTTATTTATATATATATATATATATATATATATATATATATATATATATATATATATATTTATTTATTTATACTTATATTTATATATAATTCAATTATAAATTATTAAATTAAATATATGTAAATTTGCATAAAATAATATTTATATTATTGTACTCATATATACATATGTATCCATAGAATAAATATATAAAATAATTATTAATTTATACAAAATGAGTGATTAATTTCTTTAAGTGTTGAAACTATATTTCACCAATTATCCATTTTGTTTATTGATATTTGTTTGGTTGTGAAACGGCTAACTGTCAATTTACAACTGATACACTCAAATAAAGTTTTGAATGTATCATATTTTTTATTTATTGTTCAATGGATTCACCCCTAATTCCATAGAAAATATTTTATAAATTTTCTGTTCTCTACATTTTAAGACAAATTAATTTGCACATCAATAATTTAATGTTGCAATAAAAATGCCAAAAACGCTTCATATAATTGTAATATATTAAAAAATTATACCATCCCATATTTCATATTAACGGCTTACAGTGCTGTGTAAATTTTACAGAGATTTATATTATTAGATTAAATCAAGGAATAGTGTAGGAGTAAAAGAAATTCTATGTTCCTTTTGCAAACTTGCCTCACTGCTGTGATTTATGGATACATCTTCCAATTTAGGTACATGCGGATATTTTAGTCATATATAACCTAACATTGCAATTTATATATCCTCGATGTCAAATGTGTTGGAATTTCCGAATAGAGTTTGAAATAAAACTGCCATAAATATCCGAGTTGGATATTTTTAATATCAGAAAGAAGCCTGGGCAACCACATAAACAGTGCATACAATAGGAATTGAATATATTTCTTTAGACATGTTATTCAAGTATTATTTTGCATGTTCTCAGTAAATTACTCTTTAGATATATGATATGTAATGCAGTGATCTCTGTTAGAAATGAGATTTTGCTTTTGCCATTAATCTGATTTTTATAAGTTTACAGTTCGTAAAACATATATTGCATTTATTTTATATCTCATTTTTATTAATATTTGAATTCAATTTTGATTTTCATTTTGTTGAATATTGAAAGAATTATTAATATTCACATTTAACTGATAGAAAAGTTTTTACATAAAATATGACGATTTATTTTAAAATATAAATTTTAATTTGTAGTATAAAGTAATAAATTTTACTCATTTTATTTCAAAATTAATATATATCATTTGTCAATATTAATCTATATTTTATTTCATTTCACATGATTATTTTATAAAATTTTAAATATTTGCTGATATAATAAAAAATTTTATACAATAACTGATTTTTAAATTATACATAAAATTAAGTGTTTAATATTAATGAAAAATATTTGTTACAAATTTAATAAAAATGCAATAATATATTCATTAGTTAAAAATGTCATTTGGGAATAAAAATTACTCGTACTCTAGATTATTTATTTAAATAAGTGTATTACGCTAAGTAAAAAAATAAAATATATAAATAAGCGACGAAGTAAAATAATTTTAATGTAATATATCTTAAATAATATAATATTAATGAAAAATACTAAGCTTCATTAAATTTTAATAAACATTAAAAATATTACTTTTTAATCCAAATAAACAAGAAATAAAACTAAAAATATTTATTAATTTAAGCTAATAAATCGAAAAAGTTTTCCGATAGGAAATCGAGTAGAAAAAAGATTAAAAAATAATGTTAGTTTTCAAACAATAAAATTGTTAATATGATATATTTAATTCATTATGGTAGTAGTCCATATTATTTGCTTTATTACTTATTTACGTTTTTTTTCTGAAATTCGAAATTTTACATATATTATAATTAAAGTTCAGGTTTTTATTAATTTGAGTTGAAAACGTTTTTTTATCTATAAAAACTGTAGATATAATTAACTAATATATGTAATATACTTTATTAGAGTCTAAAGTGTTGACAATAATTAAGAGAGAAGCTATTTATTACATTAATATAATTTAAGTGAAAATTAAATTGAATTTTTACTGAAGCACCAACTCTGTTTGATATTATTTCACAAAAACGGCAAAACAAAATTTCGTTGTTGATTTATAGTTAGAACATAATATTGAGAGACCGTCAAGATATTGGTTTTCTATAACATCGCGGGTTTATTGATTTTATGGCGCTTTATCTTTCCAGTTAGTGAATTTAATTCAATGTGTACGAAACATATTGTTCCAGTAGATTGACGTGGGTATTTCCATTCCTTATACTATGCCATAAATTATATCTGAAATTTTAAAGTACAAAAAAGCAAATATAACAATAATAGGGATTTATTTTTAAGAACTTTTTTTTAAATTTGATCTACTCTATCGCTTTCTGAGATTAAAAAATGTTCTTACTTCATTCATAAGAATATGTTTTAGAAGATTGGAGGAAATATTGACAATCCATTTTTAATATAAAACATCATATTAAACAAAGGAACTTATCAACAAAAAATATATGACTTCTTGAATATGAATCACTATGAAATATATGAAATCTTATCTATAATTAACTCAATATATAGTTAATTGATTTCAGTTTTATTTTATATTTTAGTTTAGTTAGTTGTGACGAGGGTATTTGCATTCCTTATACTCTGCCATAAATTATAGCTGAAATTTTAAGAATCGCAAAACACTAATATAAACAGTATTAGGGATTTATTTAAGTCCTTTATAAATTTAATCCACTCTATCGCTTTCTAAGATTAAAAAATGTTATTACTGCATTCACAATAATATGTTTTAGGAGATTGGAGGGAATATTGACAATCCATTTTGAATATAAAAATCACATTAAACAAACATACTTATCAACATACGTCACTATGAAATATATCAATTCTTATCTATAATTAACAAAATATTTATAATTGATTTTAGTTATATTTTATATTTTAGTCTTAGTTACACGTGGATTAAAAAATTTAAGTTATATTTTATATTTAAGTTTAGTTAGTTGTGACGTGGGTATTTCCATTCCTTATACTATGCCATAAACTATATCTGAAATTTAAAAAATATCAAAAAACTAATATATACAATATTAGGGATTTAAGTCATTTTTTAAATTTTATCCACTATATCGCTTTCTAAAATTAAAAAATGTTATAACTTAATTCATAATAAAGTGTTTTAGGAGATTAGAGGAAATATTGACATTCCATTTTTAATATAAAATATCACATTAAGCAAACGTACTTATCAACATACGTCACTATGAAATATATGAATTCTTATCTATAAATAACAAAATATTTAGTTAATTGGTTTTAGTTAAATTTTATATTTTAGTTTAGTTAGTTGTGACCTGGGTATATCCATTTCTTATACTCTGCCATAAATTATATCTGAAATTTTAAAAAATGCAAAAAAAAAAAACCTAATATAAACAATATTAGGGATTTATTTAAGTCCTTTTTTAAATGTAATCCACTCTATCGCTTTCTAAGATTAAAAAATGTTATTACTTCATTCATAATAATATGTTTTAGGAGATTGGAGGAAATATTGACAATCCATTTTTAATATAAATCATCAAATTAAGCAAACGTACTTATCAACATACGTCACCATGAAATATTTGAATTATTATCTATAATAACAAAATATTTAGTTAATTGATTTTAGTTATATTTTATATTTTAGTTTAGTTAGTTCTGACGTGGGTATAACCATTTTTTATACTCTGCCATAAATTATATCTGAAATTTTAAAAATACAACAAACTAATATATATTATATTAGGGATTAATTTTTAATGCCTTTTTAAAATTAATCAATTCGATCGCTTTCTAAGATCAAAAAATATTCTTACTTCATTCATAATAATATGTTTTAGGAAATTGGAGGAAATATTGACAATCCATTTTTAATATAAAAAATCACATTAAGCAAACGTATTTATCAACATACGTCACCATGAAATATTTTAATTATTATCTATAATTAACAAAATATTTAGTTAATTGATTTTAGTTATATTTTATATTTTAGTTTAGTTAGTTGTGACGTCGGTATTTCCATTCATTATACTATGCCATAAATTATATCTGAATGTTTAAAAAAGGCAAAAAAACTAATATAAACAGTATTAGGGATTTATTTAAGTCCTTTTTTAAATTTAATCCACTCTATCCCTTTCTAAGATTAAAAAATATTATTACTACATTCATAATAATATGTTTTCTGAGATTGCAGGGAATATTGACAATCCATTTTGAATATAAAAATCGCATTAAACAAACATACTTATCAACATACGTCACTATGAAATATATGAATTCTTATCTATAATTAACAAAATATTTAGTTAATTGATTTTAGTTATATTTTATATTTTAGTATATTTTAGTTTAGTTAGTTGTGACGTCGGTATTTCCATTCATTATACTATGCCATAAATTATATCTGAAATTGCTAAAGTACAAAATTTAATATATACAATATTAGGAATTTATTTTTAATACCTTTTTAAATTTAATCCACTCGATCACTTTCTAAAATTAAAAAATGTTATTACTTCATTCATAATAATATGTTTTAGGAGATTGGAGGAAATATTAATAATCAATTTTTAATACAAAGCATCACATTAAACAAACATAATTATTAACATGAAATATATGAATTCTTGTATATGAATCACTATGAAATATATGAATTCTTATCTATAATTAACAAAATATTTAGTTAATTGATTTTAGTTATATTTTATATTTTAGTTTAGTTAGTTGTGACGTCGGTATTTCCATTCATTATACTATGCCATAAATTATATCTGAAATTATAAAAAAGGCAAAAATACTAATATAAACAATATTAGGGATTTATTTAAGTCCTTTTTTAAATGTAATCCACTCTATCGCTTTCTAAGATTAAAAAATGTTATTACTTCATTCATAATAATATGTTTTAGGAGATTGGAGGAAATATTCACAATCCATTTTTAATATAAATCATCAAATTAAGCAAACGTACTTATCAACATACGTCACCATGAAATATTTGAATTATTATCTATAATAACAAAATATTTAGTTAATTGATTTTAGTTATATTTTATATTTTAGTTTAGTTAGTTCTGACGTGGGTATAACCATTTTTTATACTCTGCCATAAATTATATCTGAAATTTTAAAAATACAAAAAACTAATATATATTATATTAGGGATTAATTTTTAATGCCTTTTTAAAATTAATCAATTCGATCGCTTTCTAAGATCAAAAAATATTCTTACTTCATTCATAATAATATGTTTTAGGAAATTGGAGGAAATATTGACAATCCATTTTTAATATAAATCATCAAATTAAGCAAACGTACTTATCAACATACGTCACCATGAAATATTTGAATTATTATCTATAATAACAAAATATTTAGTTAATTGATTTTAGTTATATTTTATATTTTAGTTTAGTTAGTTCTGACGTGGGTATAACCATTCCTTATAATATGCCATAAATTATATCTGATATTATAAATATACAAAAAAGTAATATACACAATATTAGGGATTTTTTAAATTTAATAAATTCCTATCAATATTAGGTATTTTTAAAATATAATCTACTCAATCGCTTTCTAAGATTAAGAAATGTTTTACTTCATTCCTAATAATATGTTTCAGGAGATTGGACGAAATATTGACAATTCTTTTTTAATATAAAAATCACGTTATTATTTTAGTTTTATTTATACGTGGATTAAAAAATGTAAGTTATATTTTATCTTAGTTGTGACGTGGGTATTTCCATTCTTTATACTATACCATAAATAATATCTGAAATTTTAAAAATACAAAAAAAAACTAATATATACAATATTAGGTATTTATTAAATTTAATATATCCCTATTAATAAAAGGTCTTTTTTTAAAGTTAATCTACTCAATCGCTTTCTAAGGTTAAAAAATATTATTACTTCATTTTTAATAATATGTTTCAAGAAATTGGAGGAAATATTGACAATTTATTTTTAATATAAAACATCACTTTAAATATACTTATCAACATGAAATATATGAATTCTTGTATATGAATCACTATGAAATATATGAATTCTTATCTATAATTAACAAAATATTTAGTTAATTGATTTTAGTTATATTTTATATTTTAGTTTTAGTTATACGAGGATTAAAAAATTAAGTTCTGCTTTAGTTTAGTTAGTTGTGACGTATGTATTTCCATTCCTTATAATATGCCATAAATTATATCTGATATTATAAATATACAAAAAAGTAATATACACAATATTAGGGATTTATTTTAATGCCTTTTTAAAATTTTATCTACTCTATCGCTTTCTGAGATTAAAAAAAATGTTCTTACTTCAATCATAATAATATATTTTAGGAGATTGGAGGAAATGTTGACAATCCATTTGTAATATAAATCATCTCTTAAACAAATATACTTATCAACATACGTCACTATGAAATATATGAATTCTTATCTATAATGAGCAAAATATTTAGTTAATTGTATTTAGTTATACTTTATATTTTAGTTTTCGTTATAAAATAATTAACATATTCCTTGACATATTCTGATTTTGAAAGTCTTATCTTTATTTAATACTTCTTTATTTTTATGTCTCTTTTTAATTTTTATGTCTATTGAAAGATAAATTATAAGCCCTTAAATTCTCCTTATTTTAGTTTACTAGAATGTAAAGTTTTGACAAAAATTTCGAGAGAAGTTATTTATTACATTAATATATTTTTATTGAAATCAAGGGATATAGTATTCTTCAAACTGATAATCTTTCAAATGTAGCAAATTTTAAATTTAGTTTAAACTTTATGTAAGTTTAGACAAAAACCACTTCCTTGATAGATATTCTCAAAGTGTTTGCGGAACCCTATGTTTCTGAAACGACCACCTGTAGGTTACTCGAGGAAAAGTATTGACAGTGATATTAAAAATAAATCTGTAAATTCTTTACTTGCTTTTTACCTAATTCTTTGCAAAGAATTAATATTAATGACAAATACACCAAGAAGCACAACAATAGGGAATAAAAATATATCCTTTTACTTCTTTCATCGTTTCACTAAAAATATTGCTACTTCTTCATGGAGTTTTAAAATTTATCTTTATTTTAAACTGTTTTATTGTGACTAAATGTCTACTCAGTGATAAATTATAAGCCCTTAGATTATCCTCAAATAATACTTATTAAGGGGACCAGCTCCTAAACAGACTGTGACATTAAAGACCGGATAAACTCTACAGAATTAGATAGTTGTTTGGAATACACACAATGTTCCCAAAGAACTGAATTTGTTAGACCAAGAGTTTGCAAGAAAAATGTTCATATATGGCTTAAGAAAAAGACTTTATTAAAATTCCACGACCTTGCAATAATTTATAAACATTCATATTCAACAAGTAATTCAAACTTAAAATTAAACATATAATAATTATACTAGTATTGAAATATTATCATAATATAAAATGAATATTTATTTTATAAAATTTAACAGTACTGGAATGTAAGTATATCTAATATCAAAACACACATGAATATATGTTTATATATATATATATATATATATATATATATATATATATATATATATATATATATATATATAATATATATATATATATATAGGCTAGATATGTCCCATAAGGATCCCGGAGGCCGTGACTTACCTCAGGACCACAGATATTGTCATTTGCATAGGTTTCCAAATACTTATTGGTACACAGTGTATGTGTATATATATGTGTGTGTGTGTATGATGTATAATGTATCATGTAAATCTATAGATATATATATGATCCTATAAATATGTGACATATGCATACTAATTCTCAATTTATTTTTTTATTAATGCTTATTTATCTCGACCCCAAAATCCCTGCAGTTTTTAACAAATTGAGTAAATTCAATTATTATAAATTTTAAAGTTCTTGTAAATATTTGAACTTATCTTTTAACTTTAAGCAAATTTAAACAAAAGACTTTTTTAATTTTTGCATCATCATATCTTTTTTTAAAAATGAGATTTTTAGGGTTTTTTTTGTAAATTTTTATTTATTTTTTCAGAAATTACTTTACACAAATAAGAACTTTTTAAATAAAGTGTTAAATTAAAGCTTTTTTAAAAAATATTAAAATTTTTCTCACACATTTCAAAAAATCTTACAACAAATTTATCAGAAATGAGATTTTTTGCTTTTGCTCTACACTTTTATATAAAATTTATATAAAAAAATTACATTAATTTATATAAAAAAATAATTTTTTTTTACAAAGTGAAAAATGAGAATTTATTTAAATAATTTTTTCAAATTTTCTGGCACATTGCAAACAAACTTATAACAACACAAAGCGAGATTCATTAATAACTTTTGGTTTTTCTTAAACGATGATTATTAGGTATAACTCTTCACTTATTTTAAAATTTTCAATGTATCAGAAATGAGATTTTTAGGATTTGGTATACATTTTTATATGATTAGTTTCGATGAAATTAATTTACATAAAAATAAAGACTTTTTATATAAAGTATAAAATGAGAAATTATGAAAAAAATTTAAACTTTTCTTTTCAAATAAACTTACAACAACACAAAGTGAGATCCATTAATCAATTTTGCTTTTTGGTAAACAATGATTATTAGGTATAATTCTTCACTTTTTTTTTTTAAATTTTAAGCATATCAGAAATGAGATTTATAACTTTTGTTCTACAGTTTTATTTGATAAGTTTCGCTGAAATTAGGTTGTATAAAAAAAGAGTTTTTTTTATATGCAGTGTAGATCTTGTTTAAAAAAATATAAAAATATCTGAAAACACAAAGCGAGTCTCATTAATATTTATTTTCATAAACAACGATTATTAAGTATAACTCTTCATCTGTTTCATAATTTTAAAAGTATAAAAAATTTTTCACCGTTGGATTTAATTGTAATAAAAGCAAAAATAACATTAAAAAAGTGAATTTCAACTACTATAACTATTAAAGCAAAAAACAGAAAGAAAGGTGTTCGTGGGTTCGAATCCCACAGTGGCATGGATGTTTGTAGCCGTTCGGAATCGGCTTTAAGCTGTAGGTCCCGGTATCATTAGCCCTCGTGTTGCAAAAAGTAGACCGTAGCACTCCAAACCAAACCAGAAAGAAAAATAGGGAGTGTTTTTTTTTGTTTATAGTGCACCAAGTTCAAAAATTTTTTTCTGTGAATTTAAAGTTTTTATAGTTTTCCTAAAAGTTAAAAAAATAATGTAAGATTGCATAGTTTCACTGGTTCTAATTCAAAAATTAAAATACAGTTGTTTTACACTTTTTAGAAAAGTTTAAAAACTCCCAAAGTGTAAAAATTAAAAAAATCCAATTTTAGAATCTTTAAAGATGATGTCTCCCTATAAAAGATTACTACAAAAAATACAGAAAAATACCAACCTAAATAATATATGTATCTGTATGCGTATTTTACATTCTGCATACACCAATTTAAAGAATTTATTAATTTCTCCCCTTTGTGTAAAGAAAATTTGTTTGAAGTCAAAGATAATTTTAATATGACTTTAGAAAATTAGTTTTAATTAAATATGTAGATGAAAATAATTTAAGAATGATGTACGTCAGTTGTCATTGTCTGATATTATTTATTCAAAAATTAAATGCGCTCGTATTAATGTATAAACATCATGTGGCTGCCTGTTATAATCTAAAAAAATTGAAAATTAATTCATATGCATTAGTTGTTTTTTTCCCCCTTCTTCATTACTGCTGAAATATTCGTGCTGCTTGGTCATTTTCCATTTCGAAACTTATAAATGATTAACGAGCGCGTGATAAGAAAGCGAAGTTCTAATTAATCTTCTAAGTCTCAAATGCCTCTTGGTGATGAATATAACATGTGACAGGAGTGAAATAAAGCAAAAGTTTACTTAGTAGCATCAGAAGGGATGTTCATTTAAATCAACGTCAAATTATTTGCGTAATGAATTTAACTATTTTATCTTTATCAAATAATTCCTGATTTAAAATGGATTTTGCTGTGAAATGCAGCACGAATTTTAAGGTATACATTTATACAGTAAGTTTTTTTAGAAAATTAAAGTTAATTTATTATTTTAATAATTTTTAAAGTATAATTTTAATACTTCTATATAGAACTAAAAAAATGACCACTATTAAAAAGTAAGTTTGGCTTTACTGAAATTTTTATTTCCATATAAATCTTTTAGAAAGATTAACTCTAGAGTACTCGCTCCAGGTCTCTGAGGCCGGAGCGTTATAAAAACATTCACAGAAAATCATCTAATAGAAATAAACTCCCCAAATATGCAGTAGCTGTCGTATAGGTTTTCTAGGACCACTCACATTCATTTCAATAATTTTATATGAATGCTTTTCTCAGAAAGAGATAATTTTATTTTATTCGGGCTTCAGAGACCCAGTGCAGGTGCATGCACTTTTGCCTTTTTATTTATTATTTGTGGTCTGGGGAGAGATGCTGTCAGAAAACATGGTTATGGGATTAAAATTATGAAATATAAAGATGAATTATAAGGAATTGATTAAAGTTTTTAATTTGCGTCTGTCTCATATTTGTGCTTTTGAAAGGATAATAAAAACATCTACAGTCCAGAATACTTTTAAAAATTAATATTTCAAATAATCCAAAATTTATTTTAAACATTTAATAAAGTATATTTGGCAATACAAATGTTCTATTCATAACCAAAAGCAATTTTTTTGCCGGTATTTTGTTCAAAAATGTTCCACTGGACCTCCTAGGCCCGATGCGAGTAACTCCCAGAAGCTAGACACCTCGTGGGTTGATACAATTGAATATGAAAGTCTGTTTTAGACTAAGTAACAGTATACACAACAATGTACCATAAACAATCTAAATACATATCAGTGTATACGATATGTATTTTTTGTATGGGAGATAATGAAGTTTTTTGGTTCCTAGTTTGTGTTAACGCATATAATTTATAATTCAATCATATCAAAACCTGTGTATGTTATTCTTTGATTACTAATAATTATAATTCCTACTATGGAATAATTATCTGGTATAAATGATATTCATAATAGGTGATTATGTATAGCTCTTGCTAGTGAAATCATGATGACTAGCTATTTCTATTGTAAAACATTTTGTAACACTGTTTTCAGACATGAATACAGTGAAGAATACAGTTTACTATGAAACTCTATTTTAGACTTCATAATAGTGCATACAACACACAATGTACTATAAATATTGTAAATACATATCAGTGTATACGATAATGTATTTTTTTGTATGGGAGTTAATGTTTGAAGGTCTTTGGTTCCTATTGAGTGTTAAAGCATATAATTTATAAATCAATCACATCACTAACTATGTATGTTATTCAATGATTACTAATAACTATAATTCATATTATGGAATAATTATCTAGTATAAATTGTTTTCACACGTGATTCTGTATGGCTATTGCTAGTGTAATCATGGTGAATAGCTATATGTATTGTAAAACATTTTGTAACACTGTTTTCATAATACAGTGAATAATACAGTTGAATTAATCAGTTGAAATTAATACAGTTGCATATGAAATTCTATTTTAGAGTAAATAATAGTACATACAACACACAATGTATAATAAACACTGTAAATACATATCAGTGTATATGATATGCATTTTTTGTATGAGATATAAAGTGTGAAGTTCCTTAGTTCCGAGTGTGTGTTAAAGCATATAATTTCTAAATCAATCACATCAATATATGTGTCTGTTATTCAATAATTACTAATAATATTAATCCACACTATCGAATAATTTTTTGGTATAATTTGAATTCACAATATGCGATACTGTATAGCTATTACTAGTGAAATCAGGATGAATAGCTGTATGTATTGTAAAACATTTCATAACACTGTTTTCAGATATGACATAAAATAATTATCTATTCAAGACATTTTACGTTTTTACAAATAAAATACTATTGTAATTTAAATGGCAGATTATCACCAATATTGAAAAGGTTGAATTAATCAAAGCTATTAAAATTTTTATTAGTTTTAATCAGAGTAGTCCTTCATAACTTAGATTTGAGATATTCAAGAATACGCAAGTTTATTCAAAATAAAAATTTTCAGATTCAGAAATCTATATTTTTATACAATCAAAACTAATGTGTGAATACATAAGAATTATAAGAAAGTTTATTTTACCAATTCAATATAACATCTTTAACTTTTGTGACAAATATCATATCATATTATCAAATATAATATTATATAAGTTCCTGACAAACACGTTGTAATGTATCATCGGTAGTTCATCATCAGAAATATGTTGCTTAGGTAATATAAATTTTAAGCAATAGAGGTATAAACAATTTATATAACACCTACTGGTAAAATGCTTGTGTCATAATAGGTAGCCTGCTTGGCCACTTACATAGCTCCAATTTATCTACTGAAGCCGATTAAACTTTTAGGTAGCACTCTATTAAGCATACAATGATCTTCTGTAGCTCAGTGGAGAAGTACTTTGTCTTGCTGGAAAAGGCAATTGGAGAAAATGTGGATTAATTCTGAATTATTTCATTTTAGACTTAACAATGTTTACAGATCCAAACTGTAAAAACAATAACTTTCAAAAATCATACAACTCATTATGACTTGGAGACAGATTTCAAAACAGATTTTGTGACAATACTTTAAAAAACAGAGTGATCATGTTTTGCTGAACGGACGCGTCGACGGGGATTCGACAGCGAATTCCTGTTCGAAAACGGACCTGTCGACCCCTTCTCGTTCGCACTCGTATAACACACTTTTGAGGGAAAAAATATTGCAAAGCGATAATAAATGAAAGAAACTAATTTTGCGTAACGGAACTCCTTTACCTTGCAGGGAAAATAACTTAAAAGTAGCCTGACAACTTTTAAACCGGCAACTCTAGTATGGTACGGTAAGTTCCGTCTGGAATTTACGAAAAGTGTGACTGTTTTGAAAGGGAAAAAGGTGGGGAAGGTGGTCGGTGGATGGGTTAATTATAATAACACACTTCTATATTTTATAGATCCAAACTGTAAAAATAATAACTCTCAAAAATCATACAACTTTGGAGGTACCTTTAGGACGTTTGCTGCAGACAGATTTCAAAACAGATTTCGTGACAATGCTTTATAAAGACAGAGTTAACATATTTTGTTGATCATAATACCACACTTCTATATTTTCCATTTGTTTTCATGTATTGCTTATGCACTTCCTTTTACTAACGAAGATACTGACTATTAAATTGAATAATTCGTTTTCAATAACTCAGTATATTAAGGAAGAATTATATGGGCTAAATATTTTCTCTTATAGATTTTTTAAAAAAATAACAACAGATATAAAACATTTCTTTACGATTAAAATATATTTAAATCATATGTAGTAAATTGGTCCTAAAACTAAAATCGAAGTTACTTGTAATAATCTACATAACTTAATTAACATTTTGCAATCTAGAGCTCCGGAGAGGAGCTATTTAAAATTTGTCTTCAAACGCGAGGTCTCAGCTACGGAGACAATGCAAAATAATTCGTTTTTATTATTTGTTATCATTCTTATGTTAAAAACTGAAAATTATTTGCTCGAGTGCAATAGGTTAAAATAAAAGCGACTACACAGATTAATTCTACCATGTATAAAAGCTATTTGAAAAAATTAGAAAATGCATTAATATTTTAAAAATAAGTTCGCAGATATAAAGCCTTAAAACTAACAAATTTTGTAAAATGTGAATTCAAACTATTAGTAGTCAAGAAAAACTTTAAAGCAAGAATTTTATTTTACTTTATTGTACGTGTGAACAAAGTTTTATGATTCATATAATTGATATGAACTCTTACTAATCTTATCCATTGATTTGTAATTTTCACTTACTACTCTCCATTACTATTTTGATATTCATGCCAGTAAAGGATAATTTAAAGGCTTTAAAGTCTTTAAAGGTGATGTGGCAACTGGACTAAATGGGCCGAGCCCTTCAATCCAGAGGCTTCTCTCAGTAAGCACAAAAATGACAAGGAGCGAAAAATAAACACATAAAAGAACAAAGAGATAGAAGGGTGGATTCGTGAGTTCATAACACAAAACTAGAGAGTAGAAAGTGTAGGGATAGGAAAACATAAAATATTTTTGTGGCCAGTGACATCCATACGAAAAATAGACGAAAACAATTGAATAATAATGATCAAAATTAAAAAAATGAAAACATTTGTAAAAAATAAAAAATATATGTTTTAAAAATAAATAAATTGCATTAAAAATCCGAAAAGGACCTAAATAATTATAAATAAACATAAAAAACAATTTTCATTAATTTAGATTAAGTTCCGTACGAAACAAAGCCGAAAATATTGAATAATAATGATCAAAATCGAAAAAATTAAAAATTTTGTAAAAATAATAAATATGTTTTAAAAATAAATAAATTGCATTAAAAATCCGAAAAGGACCTAAATAATAATAAATAAAAAACAATTTTTATTAATTTAGATTAAGTTTTAGAATTTTTGTCATCGCCGGGGACAGAACCGTACACCCGAGGAGAAAGCCGAAACAACGGTGTAGGTGGACTTAGCCAACCATGCCACACCTCTACGACTGTGTAAGGCATAATAGAGAAAGATGAAAATTATATATTAAACTACTATCTCATTTTTGTGGTTTGACAGGGTAAGCACTAAATTTACTTTGAGATTTTTTTTATTAATTTTGATAGTACAATTTTCATTTATCATTTTTTTTACGATCAAGTTATATTAACATTATATGCAGTAAATAGTTCCCAAAACCTTTTCTAAATCGAAGTTACTTTTAATAATTTAAATGACTTCGAAATTAAAAGCCTGTACACAGGTAAATTCTACCATGTATAAGAACTATTTGACAGAAATTTTATTAAAATTTTGAAACTAATTTCGCAGACATGAAGACTAAAAACTAACAAATTTTGTAAAAAAGTGAGTTCAAACTATTATATAGTTGAGAAAAACTTTTAAGTAAAAATTTTATTTTACTTTATTCTAAGAATGAAACTAAAATAAAAAAGGACTCTAATAATTGTTATGTACTCTTACTAATCCTATAGCTTTATTTGTAATTTTCTCTTACTAATATCCACTCCTGTCTTATATTAAGGGAAGTGAAATATTTCTCGAAGATGAATATTAGATATTAAACGACTATATCATTTTTGCTCATTTTGACAGGGTAAACACTAAATTTACTTTGAGATATTTTTATTTATTTTAATAGTGCATTTTTCATTCAAAATTAATTATCATATCTGTAGTTAAATAATTTTAATATGTTTTATGTACACTGAAAATATTTTTAGGATTGTATAAAATGAAAATATTATCAAAGATTTCAAATAGCTAAAACAACGTACAACTAAGATGCTAAGAAAGAATATTGAAAGAGTTACAATTCATCAGATAAGATAGTGAGATCAATAATGTCAGACTATCGGGAAGTAATTAATTGGAAGCGTCAAAGGTGGCATTCAGAAACCCAAACTTTTAGTAAGTTTTTAGGTATTATTTAGCCTTAAATATACTTAAAAATATTCCATGTGACATTCGAATGAAAGAGACTAAAAATTTAATTGTAGTGGAAATACATGAATGTGTTTTTAAATGTAAATATTTTCAAAACTAATTTTTGCCATTAGATTAACACTTGCCTCTGACTCCCAAACTTAGTTCGTACAATGCACTAATTTTTGAATATCGGACCTGAATTCAGGTAAAAGAAATTTCGGTGTTTCAATTCTGTGAATCCTGAACTCCCATCTTCAAATTCACTATATGTAATATTTTTCCCAATAAATGGTAATAATTTTATGTGAAAACTTTCGGCAGTGTCACGCCATTTGTTACCATTTGTCGGATACTGTTGTTTCTGATGCCACTTGGCCAAACCAAGTACGACTGAGATATACGATACTCGTATTAAGGGAAGGTGTGGGCCTTTCGTTTTAACAAGCACAACTAGGGTAAAAACAAGATTTATGATCAAGTGGGTAATCGTAATGTAGAAGGAGGGACAAAGCTGAAGGCCCATATTCTTGACATGCCCCCCCAGAGCTATTCATTGAGAATGTGGAGGACATTGTGACCACGAACATAGTTTACTTGACCCAGTCACCTTTAACAGACACTGCGGATTTTAGGCCGGCTCGGGTTCCGAACCCGCAACCCTATATTTACCAGAGCATTGCCTTTGCCGACTGAGGTACCGAGACTCATTTGTCTGATACCATAAAGGATTTGTGAAATTCAATTGAATCTAAAGTATATGGAATTCATCGCAGTTGATATACATAATAATATTGTTGTATTAGTCTTTTTTTATTTATTTTTAAAATTATGTAATTTGATTTACTTTGCTATAATTCGATCAAATATTACTCTAATCCATTAACATTTCTCATATATGTAAAAATGTTAATTATAGTAGTTATGTCGTTTAAAGATTCGCATTTTTTAAAAATAATACATTTCTAAAGTTTTGATCATAATGACGAACAAAACTACAGAGATTTTTTCTCTTTTTGCCATGTTTTCTCATATATTTTCACAGGCAGTTGGTTAAGATTTAACACATTGTTTTATTTACTAGGGAAGGTAAACGATGTTAATTACCCGGTGCCTAATTTTTTTATATTAAATCATATGGATCAGTATTTGCCCTATTTAGGCAAGTCCGATCTGAAGGCTAAATACAGCCCATTTGCTCTTTTTCTGACATTAATAGTTTTTACATAATCCTACTGATCAGTCAAAAACATCTTTAAAAATACAATATATTTTAAATAATTTTTACTTAGTAGGTTCAATATGTTCCCGGAATGTACGTCTACATTCATGATTGTATTTGTTACAGGGGAAATATCTCTTTTGGAGGTTGACAGCACTAATTCTGAGACCACACAGCCATCTAAAATTAATTTCTAGTAATGTAAATCGCTGTAAATACTTTCTGAGAAAGCAAATTTTTCGTTCTTCGAATTTTCAAATGTCCCCTTTAGAGTAACGTGTATTCATCAATTTCTGAGTTTTACTCATGAAATCTTTTTCCTCCCTTTCTTCAGAATCTGATGCTCGAGATTCTGGAGAAAGCATACATGAAATGAAAAAGACCTGCTATGCACGAGTGGTCTAAGAGTTTTTGTTCAGTTCGCACAAACATCGAAGATGACATTCGGAATGGGTGCCCCTCCTCTTCCACCGCATTATGCATGTGGAAAGAAGATACTATTGCCTTTAAACTTGGAATGTTACATAGAAGTCTTCGGATTATTCTGCAGGAGTCCATATTACCAGTAAAGAACTTTACTTGTAGATCTTTTAAGTACAAGATGTAATATACAAGATGTATTCAGAAGAAAACTTCCAAAATAGTGGGTTTAATTTATGAGAATGAAAGAAAACATATGGATTTACTTGATTATTGTTTTATTTTTCACATAAAAATTTTAATCTTAAAAACATGCCGAAAAAGCAACAACATATACTCTTGCATCATAAC
>CM063500.1:26503596-26506096 GCA_032207245.1 Pardosa pseudoannulata | reverse complement strand
TAATGGTAAAGGTTCTAATATTATTGAAACCTTTACAAAAATGCTCAAATTGCAACACCTGCTACACAGCCGTCACACCAGTGACAATTTATGCAGACGTTGGATCATTTCCTGTGTTTTCCAAATGTCGACAGATGAGACACTATTTAGGCTGACCAGAACGTATTAAGACTCGATAATTCAGTTACGAATATATTTTTCAGAAAAATAATTCAGACACAAAAATGTGAGTTATCTTTGTTTGAAAAAATCACAGAAGTTAAAGTAACAGAAAGATTAAAGCACATGTTGGAATTTTTTGGATTAGTTCCTAAATGTCTGTACAAGCCAATTTGATCGATATAACCTCTTATAACTCAATAAGTCAGTCAAAAAACACTTTTAGCTCTCCGAAAGGAAGAAAACAAAGGGAAATGAAATTATTCCGTCTGGGAGTCTAAGAGACGCTCACACATCAATTAACATGCAATTTTAGGAAGTCAATGTCGAAATATTTTAACACAATCTTGGTGAAATATGTTTAGATCTCGTGGTAATCTATGTCCAATCTTTAGCCAATAAACCACCTTAATTGAAATTTGAATTTGAATGTACATATAAAATCATTTACCATCTTTGGAAAACAGACATGGCAAAATTTTACCAGTTATGTGGCATTTTCGATTGTAGTACCGTACATAACTTGCATATAGGTCTGTCTTATTATTACCATGATATTTTAAATAGTTTTACAGTGCTGTAAACAATAGAGAATAAATGACAGGTTGTATAAACGCTGTCATTTAATTCGCTAAAGCTATCGTATTTCTTTGTGACTCATAATTTGCTTTCTCATCCACTTAATGTTGCAGTGAAAAAATTGTTTATTTTAGCAGTTCTGTCACTTATTGCAGCTATTAGATGAACACATATTCCATATTCCCTGTGCACAGACACATATGTATATATGTATACACAAGTTTGTGTGTTTATGCACGTGTTTGAGAGTGGCATGTCTGTAAGAGGGAAATGTAGAATAAAGAATAATATATACTTTTTTAAGTCTTAACAGGTTGAATAAGTCTCATATATATGTGTTACAATGAGTTACACTACTGGACAACGCCAGCACGGGAGGAAGAAAGTGATGTCAGTGACCCCACCCCCCTTTGACTCCACTGGACAAGAGGGGTTGCCAACGCGGATCAGTCTTGGGCCTCGCAACAGTAGTCATTTGATTTTGCTTGGCAGATTTAAAGGCAGAGGAAAAGCACACCAAGACGGTGTGAACGGAGAACTTCAGCAGAGGCAGGGAATAATCAACAATTTTTTCATCTAAACATAGCATCATCAGCGACAGGGAGGGGCTACAATATTCCAGCAGTTTACGGCTTCTCCATATTGAGGTTTAATATGTTTTATTTGCATCACCAGATTGTTCAAAGCTAGAATTGTAAATAAAGAATCTGCAAAAGGGTAAGTCTTCGCTCATTTTTATCTGGTGACTTAATTATGTGTGTTATCTCAACAGGTTTGGTATAAGTCATTGGTACGTAATAATATAATGTAGATTTAATTAAAAATTGCATTTTGTAGTTGATATTTATGTCTCTTCGACAACTCAATTACATGTGACACAGGCTATTCGATTTAAGACAATGAGATGCGAATTTTGTTTTTTATGAAGAGCACTGCAAGTTTAAAAGCAGGACTTTGTTCAAAGTGAATTCTCGTTATTAAGAAACAGTTACTAAGCATAATACCTCCACGATTGCCTTCTTAGAAGTATCGTTTGATAACTTTGTGGATATTGTGACAACGAACATATTTTGAGTTCCCCAGTCACCCTTAATAAACACGGTGGAACTTAGGCTGGGTTGAGCCCTGATACAGAGATCACTGTCTTTTTCAACTAAACAACCTCTGTTTAATATTTCATCTTTCACCCAACAAAGTAAACATATATAATTACTTTAAAGAAAAACAAGTCTCAGGAGTAACTGAAGATGAACAGTTTTTATAACATCAATAGGTCAATGGTTTCAAATAAAGAAATGTATCAACTTTTGATAAATGTATATCAATGTTCATTTATCTGATTATCCTTTTTTAACAATATTTGTTTTTCTTCTCTCTTTGTTTTAAATGAATGTTTTTTTTTATAAAACACTTAAAGGCAATTTATGTGTGTGGATCTATGTAATCACGATATTGTGTTAACATTTTTAAAATCATGAAATTTCTTGTTATAAAAATAAAAATAATAATAAAAATATTTTAATAAGAAGATCTGTTTGTATATAACACAATTATTTGTATATATACATTTCTGAAAACAATTAGGGTAGGAAATGTTATGACAAAATTAGGCAAATACTTACACCGATAATTAACATAAAATAAATGATCCATAATTAAAATCCTAGCAGGAAACAGACGAAGAAATCTTCAAATGCAAATCCAAGTTCTTAACGTCGAAAATCATAAAAAAATAAAAAGGCAGAAATCGGGATATTACAGG
>CM063500.1:26486096-26491096 GCA_032207245.1 Pardosa pseudoannulata | reverse complement strand
TATCTGATCCAGTTTTTTTTCCTCACGAATGCAAGAGTAAGAGAAGTTACTCTCTGTGGTATTACAATTTTGATGTTATTAAGAACAAGATGTTTATGTGAAAGTTTATTTTTAGCCGAATTTTTAACTAATCGGCAATAAACGCTAAATACTTCAACAATCTAAATGCAGAATAAAAAAATTCGTCTGAAGATAACGCGAATAGAGCTATATTCTGATTGTTTGAGTAAAAAGTGCAGGTACATTATATTCACTAGACGGAATTAAATAAAATTAACTGGGTAAAGCAGCTCAAATTATACGATTATTTAGAATAAATAAAATAGAATTATTCAAGTTATAAATGATATTGGATTAGTTATATTGATACAAATAGCAGCCACTCTATAATGCAATTAACATTTAACTCGTTACAGAAATGTGCTGACTTGCTGCATAAGATCAGTGAACCCATGAATTTCTACAATTTTAAGGTCACAGCCTTACATCTGTTGGAAATTAATCAACAGTGGAGCTAAGCACATGAAAATCATTAAAACATCTTTTATTTCTTTAAAAGCAATAGAAAACTATACAGTCAAAAAGTTGTAGATGTACTGACCTTATTACATTTAATAGTACAGTATAAAGGTGAATTATCAAAATAACCTTTATTTTTTTAATGGCAAGATAATACAACATACAGTCAACATGAATCTATAAATGCTGCCTAGTAAATTGTACAATATGTATATATATATTGTATATTCGAATATAGTTACATCTAAATCATACAGTAAATAGCCGGTTATGTTCAACGAAATCATTTAAGGCACCTATAAGAAATAATGGTTGTTTTTACTTAAATGTTTACGTAGTGCTATTTTTACTAATTTGTTCCGTAACTTCTTCCGTGGAGTCCGTATCATCTCTTACGCAGATAAAAACTGTAGCATTAATTAATTGTAAGTAAAGATTGTATTTTACCATGGTCCGTTTAGGAGGAACAGTGTTTCACTGATCAGCCAAATTTTAAGACAAAGTAAAATATTTATGACACATTTTCAATTTTATGAAAAGGGTATCATAAAAGGGAATATTATGATGCATTTTGAGGTACGCAAAAAGTTTAAGACAAAGTAAAATAATTGCGATTATTTTTTAAGTTTATGAAGTTACAGTATGTAGCAATAAAGTAACCACAATGTTTTTTCCAGGTTACTTATTTTATTCCTTTCCCATCACTGATAGTCAGAACAGCCTTGATACTGGAATACAGATATATCATTTAGACTATTACTGAGATTCCATTATCTACCCCGCCGAACGATGGCCGAATGGTTAGAGTGCTGGCTTTCTGACCCGGATTTCGTGGGTTCGAATCCCACTGTGGCGTGGATGTTCATAGCCGTTCGGAATCGGCTTTAAGCAGTAGGTCCCGGTCTCATTAGCCCTCGTGTAGCACAAATTAGTACGTAGCGCTCCAAACAAAACCAAACCATTATCTACCCTTCGGTTGCAGAATTCACGGGGTAGAATCCCACTGATAGTCCAAATTTATGTATCCGTTCGGAATCCTCTTTAAGCACTAGGTACCAGTCTTTTTAGCCCTGTTGTAAAACTGTAGACCGTTGCTATCCAAATTAATCATTCTATATATCAATCTATTCAATCTATTTCCCATTTTTTGACAACAATATTTTTGTTACTCACAATCATAAGTATAATAAATATAAATAATTTGATAAATAACATTACAAAATATATATAACAAGCATAAATAATGTTATGTTAATAGTACAGACTATCAGATCAAAATTATTTAAACCGTCTTATGCATAATTCGTCTTTATATTACGAATAAAAAAATGAAATCTGAAATCGTATACTTGATATGTAGTTGTTTTGGGTGACTACACTATGGAATCCAAACAAGGCATCTGCCCTAAGAAGGGGTCTGTTGCAGTCCATTTTGGAGAACCACTACTCTAAATAAATGGCTCCGAAATAAAAGCTGGTCAGATTCTATAAATACAAGCATAAATACATGTATAGAGATTAGGAGATTTAATAACTTGCTGAAGAATTAATATATTTAACATCATAAAATTATGCTCGAAATTCAATTTTATTTTAAAGACAACTTTTCAAATAGAACAAGAATCGAGATCGAGGAAAAAAGAAGACGATAAAACACGATAAAAAAGAAGCTCATTAAATCGGTCGTAATATTTACCTTAAGAGAGAAACCGCATTTGTTGCCAGAAGTTGTTCCGTTTGAAACCATAAAAAGATGAGAATGGCAATGAGGAAAAGAACCTAAAAACTTCCCTTTCGGAAACGGTAATTACAAGATGAGATTGGTTTTAGCCCGTGAACATAAATATACACCAGAGACAGGAACGTTTGTTATTCCACATTTCTAAGCAAGATGAATTGAAGTTATCATTATTTTGTGCATCTAGAGGAAACAGTTTTATTCTTTCAAAATAGAAATATGCTCTGCATGAATTACGGATAATGTATTTGAGAATGCTATTTTTCCATTTTTTTAGAAGATTTAGACGGATTGGTTGCAATGACATTATTAGAGGAAAACAGTTTTCTGCCACGCAGAAACAATAAATTACTTTTTATTTTCTTTAATAGTATTTAGACCATAATTTGTGCAATTCTTCAAAATACAAATGCATGAATTTGTAAGGTATATTTAAGTTTTATTCAAGAAACCGAAATTTCAAAAGCACAAATATATTTTGAGATATTTTAACATAAACATATAGTTTAAAATATACTCCCTTGCCTAATGTAGGAATTTTACATCACCTAAAAAATTATGGAATATTTCACTTGTGGGGGAAGATGAAAAAATATTTGATAAATATAAAAGTATCAAATTCTTTTATGTTAACAGAAACATTAGAATATATATATAAATATATATATACATATATACATATATATATATATATATATATATATATATATATATATATATATATATATATATATATATATATATATATATATATATATATATATATATATATATATATATATATATACATATATATATATATATATATATATATATATATATATATATATATATATATATATATATATATATATATATATATATATATATATATATATATATATATATATATATATATATATATATATATATATATATATATATATATATATATATATATATATATATATATATATATATATATATATATATATATATATATATATATATATATATATATATATATATATAAATATATATATATATATATATATATATATATATAATATATATATATATATATATATATATATATATATATATATATATATATATATATATATATATATATATATATATATATATATATATATATATATATATATATATATATATATATATATATATATATATATTATATATATATATATAAATAAATGGATAAAATTATGGATTACTTCACTTGTGGGAGAGGATGAAAAAATATTTGATAAATATAAAAATATCAAATTCTTTTATGTTAACATAAAATTTGAACATTAGAATTTGTTTTTATTGTTCTCAACTAGATGCAATGGTAATTCTTTTTATATATATATATATATATTATATATATATATATATATATATATATATATATATATATAATATATATATATATATATATATATATATATATATATATATCTTTTATTTATTGGAAGAAATATTAAAAATCACTTTATGCATTTTTGAATAAATCAAAAAGGAAAAAAAGTAATAGCATATGGCATTTCTATTTCTGCTTAATGTAAAGAACCATACAGAATTATTTAAAAAAAACAAAATGGACAGATTCATTTAGCCACAGTGTTATTTTAACTTTATTCCTGTTATGCTAAATGTTAAAAAACTAACTATTTATAAAGTGGTTGAATAGTTAAAAATGAGCATGGATTTGTCATTTATAAATAGCATTTTATTTATAAATATTTTTAAAAAATTTTGTTTCCAAGACATTTTTAAAAGTATTTCTTATAATATTTGGTTTCTTGCGCTGATAATCAGAACCAGTATAACAACACGAATCTTGAAAAATACTTTCTTGTCCCAAATTTATGATGTATTCAGATAGAAATATTCAACTATCTGACTTGTTTAAACAGTTAGTGAATACAAGATTTTCGTAAAGGAAAGCATATCGTAGCTTCTTAAAATCTTCTTGCAATAGAAAATAATACTCATATGAATTTCAAGAAAGTATTGTGTCATTAATTGCCTAAAATCATCTTCCAGTTAGCTTTAAAATATTACCGTTATCAAATAAGAAATTGAAATGTTAGACGTTTCACAGATTTATTACATCAGTCTCGTTAATTGTGTTGTTAAGCAGTTTTACCTCTTAGAGTAATAAATCTTTCTTCATTACATGTTTTACTAATAACGTAATTACCATACATCGTTCATCTAATATCTGAAGGATCTTCATGTGTAAATAGAACTGTTGCTTAAACTTTCACACAAGTTTAATGAAAATAATTAATTATAAAGTCATATTGTAACTTATGTTCTGAATATATTGTAAATAGTTCTCAAATTCATGGGAAAGAGGAAATTGGGGAGATGCCTTCATTACCAAAAATAGATTAAAATATTCTCTGTATAAGTTATATATGTGTGATATATATATACTATAATAATTAATATATTGATGTCCTAAATCGTAAACCCTGCATTGTGTTGACATAATGTTATTTGTCAGCTTTAAAATTACAGAAATTTAAAAGCAATACATCAAAGAAACAAAAATGTATTGTTTTATAAACTATTTTCAAAAAATTCTCTTTGTAACAAAGAGTTACAGTTCAACAACGCCAACGTGAAACTGACATAGAGGCGAAAGCTAAGCGAGTGACCCTCCTTCGATCCCATTGGTCAAGAGAGTTTGGTAATCGCGGAGCAGCCATCTTCGGCCAAGGCAACGCTATACAACGATCTCTTTTGA
>CM063500.1:26426096-26481096 GCA_032207245.1 Pardosa pseudoannulata | reverse complement strand
CTGAAATTAAATATTGTAGCTAGTATCTTATTAAAGATGGTTTCTTTGTTTCTGGTAAATATTATATTCAGAAACTTATGATCTTCACATGTATTTTATTTATATATAAGTTATGCTTAAATAAACGTGCTTTATTGTTACATGTATGTAATCCCGTTAGAGATTTTGAAATTAAGTATTGTTGCTTATATCTTATTAAATTTGATTTCTTTGTTTCTGGTAAATATTATATTCAGAAACTTTTGATCTTCACATGTATTTTATTTATATGTAAGTTATGCTTAAATAAACCTGCTTTATTGTTACATGTATGTAATCCCGTACGAGATTTTTAAATTTAGTATTGTTGTTAGTATCTTATTAAAGATGGTTTCTTTGTTTCTGGTAAATATTATATTCAGAAACTTTCGATCTTCACATTGTTTTGTTTATATGTTGGTAATGCTTAGATTAATTTGCATTATTGCTATGAATATCAGTTTAAATGTATAAATAATCTCTTTAATCCATTTCAAATTAAAGTTTTAATTTTACAAATAAAGCTGAGAATCTTTCGATCTCCACATGTATTTTATTTACATGTAAGTTGTGCTTAAAGAAACGTGATTTATTGTTACATATACGTAATCCCGTTCGAGATTTTGAAATTCAGTATTGTTTGAAGTTTTCTTATTAAATATGATTTCTTTGTTTCTGGTAAATATTATATTCAGAAACTTTTGATCTTCACATGTATTTTATTTATATGTACGTTATGCTTAAAGAAACTTGATTTATTGTTAAATGTATGTAATCCCGTTCGAGATTTTGAAATTAAGCATTGTTGCAAGTTTATTATTAAAGATGGTTTCTTTGTTTCTGGTAAATATTATATTCAGAAACTTTCAATCTTCACATGTGTTTTGTTTACATGTAAGTAATGCTTAAATTAATTTGCATTATTGGTATAAATATCACTTTAAATGCATAAATAATCTCTGTAATCCTTTTGAAATTAAAGAATTACTTTTAAAAATAAGTTGAGAATATTTGATCTTCACAAGTATTTTATTTACGAGTAAGTTATTATTAAAATAACCTGCTTTATTGTTACATATGTAAACCCTTTCCAGATTTTGAAAGTAAGTATTGTTGCAAGTTTATTATTATAGATGGTTTCTTTGTTTCTTGTAAATATTATATTGAGAAACCTTTGATCTTCACATGTGTTTTGTTTGCATGTAAGTAATGCTAAAATTAATTTGCATTATTGCTATAAATATCACGTTAAATGTAACAATATTCTCTTTAATTCATTTGAAATCAAAAATTTGCTTTTAAAATTAGAGCTGAGAAACTTTCGATCTTCTCATGTATTCTATTTACATGTCCGTTATACTTAAATAAACATGTTTTTTTGTTACATATATGTGATCCCGTTTGAGATTTTGAAATTAAGTATTGTTGCTAGTATCTTATTGAAGATGGTTTCTTTCTTTCTGGTAAATATTATATTGAGAAACTTTCGATCTTCATATTAATTTTGTTTATATGTAAGTAATGATTAAATTAATTTGCATTATTGCTATAAATATCACTTTAAATGTATAAACATTCTCTTTAATTCATTAAAAATTAAAGATTTACTTTAAAAAATAAACTGATAATATTTTGATCTTCACTTGTATTTATTTACATGTAAGTTATGCTTAAATAAATTGCTTTATTGTTACATGTATGTAATCCCGTTCGAGATTTTGAAATTAAGCATTGTTGCAAGTTTATTATTAAAGATGGTTTCTTTGTTTCTGGTAAATATTATATTCAGAAACTTTCGATCTTCACATGTGTTTTGTTTACATGTAAGTAATGCTTAAATTAATTTGCATTATTGGTATAAATATCACTTTAAATGCATAAATAATCTCTGTAAATCCTTTTGAAATTAAAGAATTACTTTTAAAAATAAGTTGAGAATATTTGATCTTCACAAGTATTTTATTTACGAGTAAGTTATGATTAAAATAAACCTGTTTAATTGTTACATATATGTAATCCCATTCCAGATTTTGAAATTAAATGTTGTTGTAAGTTTATAATTAAAGATGGTTTCTTTGTTTCTGGTAAATATTATATTCAGAAACTTTTGATCTTCTCATGTGTTTTGTTTACATGTAAGTAATGCTAAAATTAATTTACATTATTGCTATAAATATAACGTTAAATGTATAAATATACTCTTTAATTCATTTGAAATTAAAGATTTACTTTTTAAAAATAACGCTGAGAAACTTTCGATCTATTCATGTATTCTATTTACATGCCAGTTATACTTAAATAAACATGTTTTATTCTTACATGTATGTAATTCCGTTAGAGATTTTGAAATTAAATATTGTAGCTAGTATCTTATTAAAGATGGTTTCTTTGTTTTATATATATATATATATATATATCTATATATATATACAACCTGATGGTAGGGAAATTTAACTATAATGGAACCTGAAGGGGATATAAGCCCTAAAGAGTTCGAGTTATGGGTGGAAGTAGATCAAAGCATTATAGTATCTTCCGCCTTAACAGACTCTGATGTCTATCAGATTGTCCTAGGAAAACAGATGAATGATGGAACTGATGAGTTAGATGAAGAATGTTTGATATTCAGCTACTTCCTACAACTGTTCAACTGAGAAAAGCATTGAAAGTGTTGAAACGTGGAGTACAACACCTCTCCGATGACTTTAAAAACATTATGAATACTAACAATTTATCAACGAATTTAGAAAAAATTGTAGACAGTCAACAATTGATCATTTTTTATATTATATGTAGAATTCTTATGTATTAAAGGATAATATACAGCACATAAATATGAGTTTTTTTCATTTTATGTTGAAATTTCGTACGTGTGAGTTAAAAGGGTGGTGGAAATTTATCGAATTTTGCATATCGTTTATTGTTCTCAAAATCACGGTGTCTCAAACTGATCACATTAAGCGAAGCCCACTGTATTTGTATATAGCTCTCCTTGTGCTACCCATTTCTTATATATTAGATGGGCACAATGCTTAAAATTTAGATATAATAAAATATTAATTGTTCACTATGGCTAATTTTTTAATAGTTTGGAGTTGTTGGCTTTTTAAATTGTTGGGGGATTAATGGCCCATAAATATAAATGCCCGGTTTTTAAGTAATTTTGGTTAATCAAGTAAAAGTTTTGATTTTATTACGATTGCGAACTCTGTATGAATTAACCCTCTCGCTGCGTATTTATTTTATCCAAATAGGTTAAAAAATTGCGTTATTTTTTTATTACATATTTCAAATCTATATACATTTTAGAGTTAAAATATACAAAAAAATTTTGTAAAAGAGTTTTTTTTATATAGAATTAGATCCTAAAAAAATGTGTTCAGAATAATGAAATTAAAGAATAATGATATAAAAGCTAAATTTTGAAAATTAATCTTGGTTAAATTATCATTTATTTTATAAAATACAAAAGCAAAACGCATATACTAATTAAAAATGCAAAAGACTTACAAGACATTTATCAGAAATGAATTCTTGTATGATGAATTTCGAAACACGGTTCGAGGCAAATTCCTAACTCGCAATCCTTGCACCAAATTCGCTTTTCTTTTCGAAGTTTTTGTTCCAACTTCAGTTTTTTTCTAAAACCAGACAACACATTATCTAAGAGGCTATTTATTGATGTTATTTGGGTGTATATGGCTAGGAAAGTGTCGAGCAGTTAGTCTCGTGGTTCTGTTACTCTCACGTAACTTTTGGTCTCTTACTATACACAACATCATCAAAATAAAGTTCAAAATAGTCCAAAACAGTTGCATTATTTCCCATAGTGAAATTTATTCAGGGATTTCCAAGGAAAAGAAATGAAGCAGGAACTGGTGTAATATTTTCATATTAATTTTGCACCACTGTCGAACATTTTGAATGGAAAATGAATTTTGAGATTCATCACTATACGCAGAGGAATCCGAGAAATTCTCATCAGTTTCACTATAACTATCTTCAGTATACTTGAAATAAGAGTCAGAAGTGCTATCAGTGTCGGAAATATCATCAGGAGTATAAAAACTATTACTAGCGCAACGCTTCCTGCCAGACATCTTTCAGCTATGAAAAGCACGCTTAAAATGCTACAAAAAAGTCTTCTATATTTGGCAGAAATGTGGACATTTAAAATCATGTTTTAGTTTACCACTAAATAAACAATTAAAAATCACAGTAAAGCCAAAATGAAAGAATAAACGGGGAAAGAGTGGGTTGCACAGTTAAATAGACGGCTAAATTGCATGCCCGCTGAAATCGCGGGTTGCGCAAATTTTGCTACATCTATGTTGCCCGCGGAAATCGCAGGATGCGTAGCAAGAGGGTTAAAGTCGCCCAAAAAGAAAGGGATACAATTTTCGGATGGAATACTTTTGTGTTTTAGTAAACGTTGTCAAAAGTTTCTCCAAATTTGCAAGGATCACCCTAATCTTCAGTATTACTTGAATTTAATAAAACATGTAAAAGATATGACCGAACAGAACCTGATACACATGATAGGTTCATGTAATTATACTTGCAGAAGAAAGCTTCAAAAAAGAGAAAGATATTAAGACATGTATACCATTTCACTGCACTTTTCTACAGTGTGTGTTAATATGAAAAAAGCATTAAATTTAAAATTAACGAAATTTTCAATAATCAAGTTATTATTTTCCAAATGTATCTAATGTAAAAAGTTTGAAATTAAAAATGAATATAGAGTTTATTTTTTATAGTCAAGTCTAGGTTTAATATTTCTAAAAATTAGAATTGCTTACCTGCAATTTATAATTTGAACTAAATTTGAATGAAATATTTCAAATATTATTTTATTATGTATATTGTTCACTTGTAAAAAATAATTAAAATGTATTTATCTGTATGAAGCTTAAATAACGATTTTTTCTTTTTAGTTATTACAATTAATTCTTTAATTCTACGATTTAATGTTTCGTAATTTTTATTAAGTATTACAACTATTTATTTTTTTTATTGAAATCTAACTTTTGTATAACAAAATGTTTTTAAATGTGTAATTAATATAAATTTTACGTATAGAATTTATTCTTTTAAAGTCATGTCTAGCTTTGATACTTCTAAAAAATTGGAATGGTTTTTTGTGCATTTTATATTTTGAACTAAATTCGACTGAAATCTTCGAATAATATTATATTATGTTTATTTTTCACTTGGAAAAACTAATTAAAATGTATTTATCTGTATTAAGCTTAAATAAAGATTATTTTCTTTTTAGTTATTACAATTAATCTTTTAATTAAATAATCTGATGTATTGTAATTTATTTTTTTAAGTATTATAGCTATTTATTTTTTCCTTAAAAATCTATATTTCATATCCTAAAATGTTTTGAAATGTGTAATGAATATAAAATTTTACGTATAGAATTTATTCTTTTATAGTCATGTCTAGGTTTGATATTTCTAAAAATTTGGAATTTCTTACGTGCATTTTATATTTTGAACTAAATTCGTATGAAATATTTCGAATAATATTTTATTATGTGTGTTTTTCACTTGGAAAAAATTAATTAAAATATATTTATCAGTATTAAGCTTAAATAATGTATTTTTTTTTTTTTAGTTATTATTATTAATTTTTTAATTCTACAGTTTAATGTATTTAATTTTTATTTCTAAGTATTATAGCTATTTAATTTTTCTTAAAAATCTATCTTCCATATAATAAATGTTTTAAATGTGTAAATGAATATAAAATTTTACGTATAGAATTTATTCTTTTTAGTCATGTCTAGGTTTGATATTTCTAAAAAAATTGGAATTAGTTTTGTGGATTTTATATTTTGAACTAAATTCGAATGAAATATTTCGAATAATATTTTATTATGTGTATTTTTCACTTAGAAAAATTAATTAAAATGTATTTATCTGTATTAAGCTTAAATAATATTTATTTTCTTTTTAGTTATTACAATTAATCCTTTAATTCTACAATTGAATGTATTGAAATTTTTATTTTTTAAGTATTACATCTATTTATTTTTTCTTCATAAATCTGTGTTCAGTATAACAAAATTTTTTTTTAAATGTGTAATGAAAATAAAATTTTACGTATAGAAATTTATTATTTTATAGTCATGTCTAGGTTTGATATTTCAAAAGCATTGGAATTGCTTTTGTGCATTCTATATTTTGAACTAAATTCGAATGAAATCTTCGAATTATATTTTATTGTGTGTATTTTTCACTTGGAAAAATTAATTAAAATGTATTTATCTGTATTAAGCTTAAATAACGATTATTTTCTTTTTAGTTATTACAATTAATCCTTTAATTCTACAATTTAATGTATTGTAGTTTTTATTTTTAAGTATTATAGCTATTTATTTTTTCTTAAAAATCTATCTTCCATATACTGAAATGTTTTTAAATGTGTAATGAATATAAAATTTTACTATAGAATTTATTCTTTTATAGTTATGTATAGGTTTGATATTTCTAAAAATTTGGAATTGGTTTTGTGCATTTTATATTTTGAACTAAATTCGAATGAAATATTTCGAATAATATTTTATTATGTGTATTTTTCACTTTAAAAAATTAATTAAATATATTTATCTGTATTAAGCTTAAATAATGGTTATTTTCATTTTAGTTATTACAATTAGTCCTTTAATTATACAATTTTATGTATTGTAGTTTTTTTAAGTATTATAGCTATTTATTTTTTCTTAAAAATCTTTCTTCCATATACTAAAATGTTTTTAAATGCGTAATGAATTTATTCTTTTATATTCATGTCTAGATTTGATATTTTTAAAAAATTGGAATTGCTTTTGTGTATTTTATATTTTGAACTAAATTCGAAGGAAATATTTGATATAATATTTTAAATATTTTTTAACTATTATAGCTTTTTTATTTTCTTAAAAATCTATCTACCATATAATAAATGTTTTTAAGTGTGTAAAGAATATAAAAGTCCACGTATAAAATTTATTCCTTTAGAATCATGTCTAGGTTTGATATTTCTAAAAAGTTGGAATTGGTTTTGTGGATTTTATATTTTGAACTAAATTCAAAGGAAATATTTGATATAATATATTAAATATTTTTTAAGTATTATAGATTTTTTTTTTTCTTAAAAATCTCTCTTCCATATAATAAATGTTTTTAAGTGTGTAAAGAATATAAAAGTCCACGTATAAAATGTTTTCCTTTAGAATCATGTCTAGGTTTGATATTTCTAAAAAATTGGAATTGGTTTTGTGGATTTTATATTTTGAACTAAATTCGAATGAAATATTTCGAATAATATTTTATTATGTGTATTTTTCACTTAGAAAAATTAATTAAAATGTATTTATCTGTATTAAGCTTAAATAATGTTTATTTTCTTTTTAGTTATTACAATTAATCCTTTAATTCTACAATTGAATGTATTGTAATTTTTATTTTTTAAGTATTACATCTATTTATTTTTTCTTAATAAATCTGTCTTCCGTATAACAAATTTTTTTTTAAATGTGTAATGAAAATAAAATTTTACGTATAGAATTTATTCTTTTATAGTCATGTCTAGGTTTGATATTTCAAAAACATTGGAATTGCTTTTCTGCATTCTATATTTTGAACTAAATTCAAATGAAATCTTCGAATTATATTTTATTATGTGTATTTTTCACTTGGAAAAATTAATTAAAATGTATTTATCTGTATTAAGCTTAAATAATGATTATTTTCATTTTAGTTATTACAATTAGTCCTTTAATTATACAATTTTATGTATTGCAGTTTTTTTAAGTATTATAGCTATTTATTTTTTCTTAAAAATCTTTCTTCCATATACTAAAATGTTTTTAAATGCGTAATGAATATAAACTTTTACTTATAGAATTTATTCTTTTATAGTCATGTCTAGGTTTGATATTTCTAAAAAATTGGAATTGCTTTTGTGTATTTTGTATTTTGAACTAAATTCAAAGGAAATATTTGATATAATATTTTAAATATTTTATTATATATATTATTCACTTTGAAAAATGAATTAAATTGTATTCATCTGTATTAAGCTTTAGTAACGATTTTTTTTCTATTTAATTATTACAATTAATTCTTTAATTATACAGTTTATTGTATTGTAATTTTTATTAAGTATTACACATATTTATTTATTATTAAAATATACCTAACAAAATGTTTTTAAATATGTAATGAATATAAAATTTTACATATACTTTTCATTACTTTTAGATAGGTTCCGAAAGAACTTTATAACTTGGAATTCAGTAAAACACAAATTAAAATTCAGACGAAACGATATAAACGATGAAAAATATAAAGTTGTTTTCATCCAAAAATCTATTACATTACATGTATCCAGCATAAATGTTTTGAAATAGCAGTGATATAAGCATACTTACGAGTTCTAAATATTTAATTTTTATTCCTCTCGATGCAGACAGATTTTCTCTTATTTGTACCATCAACGGTAAGCTAGTCGTTGCATTCCACGCATGACTTTGGAAAAAATAAGCATTTGAATGACGTGGAAACGTAAGAAATTTTCCGAAACATTATTAAATTCAATAAGGGCATTTCGACATTTCTAAGTTTTTGACAGTTGAATATTGAAATGAAAAAAACTTCAAATTCTTGCTATGAAATGTTTAGAAGATAAAATTTTAAATGTCTAAGATTTGGGAAATATTTATTGAGTTTTTGTAAATATTAATATCTAGATCTATGAACTGCATTATTTGACATAAAAAAACATACTGATGTATTTGAGGAGTGTATCATCATTTATTCAACACTGCTTAAGGATAATTAATAATATTTTTTCACCAATCATCAGGCAACGTTTAAAAATTAACTTGCAAGAACTTTATTAATTAAGATAATTTATAAAAATACAAAATAGGTAAATATGACGATATTAGTACCTTCGAGCCATAGCAGGGTTCACCATAGGATTAAAATACGACTTCTTGCTCAAGTGGGTAATCATAATCTAGAAGCAGGAATCAAGCAGACAAAGTATTGTTATTGTTTTCTTATGCCATTGGGTCAAACCAAGAACAATTCATCTATACTCTATTTCTATTAAGATAAAGGGATCAGCCTTTCGTTTTAATGAGATCCTAAATGGTTCAAGTATGACTTCTTGCTGAAGTTGGTCCTCATAATTTATAAGCAGGAACCAAGCAGACAAAGTATTGTTTTTGTTGTCTTATTCCATTGGGTTAAACCAAGCAAGATTCATCTATAGGCTACTCGCATATAAGATATAATCGATCAGCCTTTAGTTTTAATTCACACGTAAAGGGTTATATATACGACATCATTTTCAAGTGCGTCTTCAAAATTTAGAAGCAGGGTCCAAGCAGACAAGCCAATAGCCTTGACCTACCACTATCAGAGGTATTGATTGAAAACTTGGAGGACATTGCGACCACGTGTAACAATAAGTTACATTCTCTTTAGCTTTTTTTACCTCTTCCCGTGAGTCATCGCATATATACATGACATACAAGACATACCAGACCAGTACCGGAAACATACCAGAACATTTCTAAAGAAACTTCGGACTTCTCCCAATCAATATATGGTCCGTTGGTTTGGGGATTTTCTGACCTCCCGCCGTTCTGGAGTGGACCCCTGTTCTTTTTCTATTCGAGGCAGTCTAATGTTTGTAGAGGGCAAGGTTGTGACCAGAGGAGAGAAGAAGGTGAACGCTGATCCGAGGCTTGTATTTTCTCCTTCCCTCATTCACCAGTCAATCTATGTAAACATAAAGTAAAATATATTAAAGTAAGTAAATTAAATGTAAGTAAAATATAGTACAAAATATAATTGTTAGTAAAATATAATTGTTAAAAGTTATGATGGGTCTTTTAGATATATATTATATATAAAAAAAGTTTACCCCGCCAGACTATCTTAGATTATCCTAGATTATCTAGTATATATCCTAGATTATCTAGTATATAATAATTTCAGTCTATAAATATTAACGCTGACGAACTTACTTTGGTCTATGTATATTTGGTATATGTATATATATATATATATATATATATATATATATATATATATATATATATATATATATATATATATATATATATATATATATATATATATATATATATATATATATATATATATATATATATATATATATATATATATATATATATATATATATATATATATATATATATATATATATATATATATATATATATATATATATATATATATATATATATATATATATATATATATATATATATATATATATATATATATATATATATATATATATATATATATATATATATATATATATATATATATATATATATATATATATATATATATATATACATATATATATATGCATATATATATATATATATATATATATATATATATATATATATATATATATATATATATATATATATATATATATATATATATATATATATATATATATATATATATATATGTATATAATCATACAAAAACTAAAAAACTGACATGAAAATGTGTTTTTTTATACATTAGTCTATGTTTATATTTCCAATTACATAAACTCAAATTTTAAATTGACATGTATAATAAACAATTCTCAAAATAGCCTGAAATAACTAATCTGCTTATTATAGTATACAAATATCGAAAATGTATTAAATTTAGATATTATAATAATGATTTTAAGCATTATATGAATGATTTAGTTGTAGAAGTCCAAGTCTTTATGAAAATATGAATATTTGATAAAGACATTCCATGCTATTAATTGTACCCAGGTATAATGCATATATATTTTGATGTATTGTCTGATTTCTATTATCAAAGTATTCAATGAAACATATCTTAAATTACAATTAAATTTAAACATTAGTCTCACGTTTTATGTATGTAATGAAAGCTACAAGATACTTAATGGAGGAAATATTTAATTGAACCTGTTAATATATTTATTGCTTTATAATTTACTCGTTAACACCCACACGCTAAAATTTCAGTTGTCCTCCGGTTCGCAGTCTAATACCGCAACATTTGCATAGTTTCCTTTCTCAGGTGTTTTTTAAACACTCCAATCTAAATAAAAAAGTTCAAAATTGAATAGAATAGCAATGAAATATTTTATGTTATTTAGCAACTAGTAGTGTTTTCCAACGTGCTGTAAAAACCTCAGGGAAAACCACCTGCTAACATCGGATGTTTACAGTAAGTCATTTTTTCATCATTATTAATTAGTATTACAAGCTCTAGGGGGAAAGAAATTTTCTCAACTTATTTCGGCTCTTCTGGGACCCAAGGTCTCGGCTATCAAAGGCTATTGTGGGAATAAAAGGGTTAAATAGTAGTGTAACAGTACAACTAGCGAATTCTCGCATAATTCTAACCATGTTTAGATGATTAACTAAATGTAAGTATCAGTGGATTAAATTTCTCTTCAAGTTCAGCTTTAGGTGTTCTTATGATATCAAAAATAACTTTTATAAAGTTCATAAAATTCTGTTTTTTTCTTTTATAAAAGTGCCGGTTTTTAATTTTTATGTATTTTTTTTGTTTAATTGTTATAGTAAGGTAATACTATACTCAACTATAATACTATATATATTATAGTATATATTATATATATTTTAATACTATACTATAATATATAAAATATATATATATATATATATATTATATTACTATATATATTATATATATTATAATACTATATTCACCTAAAAATAATACTTAGAAGGGTGGATTAAATTTCTCTTCAAGTTCAGCTTTAGTTGTTTTTTCGATAACAAAAATTAATATAAAATTCAGATCATAAAATTACTTTTTTTCCATTTATAAAAGTGACATTTTTCATATATTCTTTTGTTAAACTCTTGTGGTAAGGTATAATAATTTTAAATTCAACTGAAAATAATACTTAGCAGGGTGTCAATAAAATTTCTCTTTAAGTTCAGCTTTATGTGTTCTTACGATATCAAAAATAACTTTTACAAAGTTCATAAAATTAATTTTTTTCATTTTATAAAAGTCACGATTTTTAATTTTTATGTATTTTTTTGTTAAATACTTGTGGTAAAGTATATTAATACTGTATTCAACAGAAAATAATACTTAGCAGGGTGGTTAAAATTTATCTTCAAGTTTAGCTTTAGGTGTTATAAAAATAGCTTTTATAAAGTTCATAAAATTATTTTTTTTCTTTTTATAAAAGTCACGGTTTTTAATTTTTATATATTCTTTTGTTAAACTCTTGTGGTAAGGTATATTAATACTGTATTCAACTGAAAATAATACTTAGCATAGTGGATTAAATGTCTCTTGAAGTTTAGCTTTACGTGTTCTTACGGTATCAAAAATAACTTTTACAAAGTTCATAAAATTATTTTTTTTCATTTTATAAAAGTCACGATTTTTAATTTTTATGTATTTTTTTGTTAAATACTTGTGGTAAAGTATATTAATACTGTATTCAACAGAAAATAATACTTAGCAGGGTGGTTAAAATTTATCTTCAAGTTTAGCTTTAGGTGTTATAAAAATAGCTTTTATAAAGTTCATAAAATTATTTTTTTCTTTTTATAAAAGTCACGGTTTTTAATTTTTATATATTCTTTTGTTAAACTCTTGTGGTAAGGTATATTAATACTGTATTCAACTGAAAATAATACTTAGCAGGGTGGATTAAATGTCTCTTGAAGTTTAGCTTTACGTGTTCTTACGATATCAAAAATAACTTTTATAAAGTTCATAAAATTACTTTTTTTCATTTTATAAAAGTCACGATTTTTAATTTTTATGTATTTTTTTGTTAAATACTTGTGGTAAAGTATATTAATACTGTATTCAACAGAAAATAATACTTAGCAGGGTGGTTAAAATTTATCTTCAAGTTTAGTTTTAGGTGTTATAAAAATAGCTTTTATAAAGTTCATAAAATTATTTTTTTTCATTTTATAAAAGTCACGATTTTTAATTTTTATGTATTTTTTTGTTAAATACTTGTGGTAAGGTATATTAATACTGTATTCAACTGAAAATAATACTTAGCATAGTGGATTAAATGTCTCTTGAAGTTTAGCTTTACGTGTTCTTACGATATCAAAAATAACTTTTATAAAGTTCATAAAATTACTTTTTTTCATTTTATAAAAGTCACGATTTTTAATTTTTATGTATTTTTTTGTTAAATACTTGTGGTAAAGTATATTAATACTGTATTCAACAGAAAATAATACTTAGCAGGGTGGTTAAAATTTATCTTCAAGTTTAGCTTTAGGTGTTATAAAAATAGCTTTTATAAAGTTCATAAAATTATTTTTTTTCTTTTTATAAAAGTCACGGTTTTTAATTTTTATATATTCTTTTGTTAAACTCTTGTGGTAAGGTATATTAATACTGTATTCAACTGAAAATAATACTTAGCATAGTGGATTAAATGTCTCTTGAAGTTTAGCTTTACGTGTTCTTACGATATCAAAAATAACTTTTACAAAGTTCATAAAATTATTTTTTTTCATTTTATAAAAGTCACGATTTTTAATTTTTGTTATTTTTTGTAAATATGTTAATACTGTATTCAACTGAAAATAATACTAAGGTGGTTAAAATTCTCTTAAGTTATCTTTAGGTGTTACGATCAAAAATAACTTTTATAAAGTTAATAAAATTTCTTTTTTCTTTTTATAAAAGTCGCAGCTTTTAATTTTTATGTATTCTTTTGTTAAACTTTTGTGGTAAGGTATACTGTATTCAACTGAAAATAATACTTAGCAGGGTGGTTTAAATTTCTTCAAGTTCAGCTTTATGTTCTTACGATATCAAAAATAACTTTTATAAAGTTCATAAAATTACTTTTTTTCATTTTATAAATGTCACGGTTTTTAATTTTTATCTATTCTTTTGTTAAACTCTTGTTATAAGGTATATTAATACTGTATTCAACTGAAAATAATATTTAGCAGGTTGGATTAAATTTATCTTCAAGTTTAACTTTAGGTGTTCTTACGATATCAAAAATTAACTTTTATAAAGTTCATAAAATTCCTTTTTTTTCCTTTTATAAAATTTATCATTTTTAATTTTTATGTATTTTTTTAAATACTTGTGGTAAGGTATAGTAATACTGTATTCAACTGAAAATAATACTTGGAGGGGTGGATTAAATTTTTCTTTAAGTTCAGCTTTAGATGTTTTTTATGATATCAAAAATAACTTTTATAAAGTTCATAAAGTTACTTTTTTTTCTTTTATAAAAACACACGATTTTTAATTTTTTATGCATTTAGTTAAATTCTTATGGAAAATATATTAACCGCTTCAGTTACAAATTTTTTGAAAAAAATTTAAAAAATCGTCACATTTTTTTATTTTATTTTTAAGTACAGGGAAAAGAAACAAAAGAAAATATGTAGGTTTTAAAATTTTTATTTTTTACAGTTTAAAAACATTTAGTTTTAATATCAATACTATCCTGTTATCTCGACAATTAAAAAAACTTGAATATTAGTCTTTCTATGATAGATTTTTGAAATAAGGAAGAACACAAAGTGATATCTGGCATTCTGTATTATGCACTGGTATCTTGACAAACTGCAAATTGTTAGATTTAATTTTTTTTTTCAATAGCAGGAATACCAACTGAAAATGCCAGTAAGGTTAACCTGATTTGAAGGACTAATGCTATTTAATGTGTGGTGGAAAACTCTTCATGATGATTTTTCGCTACTGTCCTTCTTTATATATTACTTATCCACAATCCGACGTATACTATACTATAGGGAAAACACGTTACCAGTCCCGTTAAAATAACCGCGAAATCAACAAAACTCTGTAAACTGCCAATCAAAGCTGAATATTTCCATTCGTTTCCTTAGGCCAAGTAAAACAGTGATAAAACAAATAGTACTGACAATTTTCGCTTCGCCCGAGTTTTCTTTATAATAATTAACTTCAATATATACAGAGATAACTTAAGATAATTAGGCAAGCGGTTAATACTATATTCAAGCAAGTAATACTTGGCAAGAGTATTTTCGTATTCACATTTACGTTACGTTTTGATCCACATCACTGATATTTACAGACCTAATATTTGTAATTCTCTATTTGATTTCATCACATAAACACGCTCTTACTTCGCTAATCAAACATACGCCCAAACAAGGAAACGCAAATACGTAGCCATATTATCATGTTTGAGTCCCAGAAGTGAAATTTAAATATTTTATTTCAATTTCCCTGTTAAAACACCGTAATTAAATATTTATGAGTTGTATCATATCAAAGTTTTATTTTAATAATACTTATAAATAAAATATAAGCTTTCCTTATTTTTGTCAGCATTTATATAAAACATTTATAATGTGATTTGATCATTTTCATATCAAACTAATACATGACAACTGAATTACCACAATATCTTTGACATTTACTCTTATTCGTGAAGCTTATTTCAAAATCATTTATCAGACTGTCAGGAGCGTCTTGTATCAATGACATTTAATGGATCTGATTACTCTGCTACATTTGAAACTTCAATACCTATTTATATTCAACTATATCATTCCATTATCTCTCTCTGTGATGAGCAACAAAAGATAGACGCTATTAAAGAGCATAGAAGGCTGATGCGAAATGCATAACTTTAATCAAATCATTGACTAGAAATGGAATTGAAATATATTAGGGAATATACATGATTTAAGAGAACAGATAAATGGGGGTAAAATGAAGCTTCAAAGAAGAAATAAATGATCAATGTTTTGTTGGGGAATGTTTAGTTTCAGGTAACGAAATATATTATTTTACTTTTATCATAGACAATTCACCGATATAAAATGTCAATAAATTAGATAATATGCGTAATAAAGTTTTTTATAATGAGATGCAGTTCAATAAAATTAAATAAATCAAGACATTTATTATTTAACAATAAATATGATATTGAAATTCTTTCCTAAATGACATGACGTTTAAGTTCATACATAAACTCTAAAAAATAAGTAAGGAAAATGAAAATTTTCAGTTCCCTTTTTAAAATGAGTTCGTGATTTAATTAATAATTTAGATTAAAGCAGATGTGATTTAATTGAAACATATAATTCCCGTTCAACAAGTGATAATAATGCAACGAAACAACCACAAACGGAATTATAATCTGTAAAAATATTGGCTGCATCTGATCTTTAGTGAAGTCTGGTCTTGCCTTTACATCAACTTCTTTAGTAAAGAAAAACGTACTTTGGAATATTTGCAACAGCCATTTTATGGTACTGAAATTTGTTAGGTCATACCTTAATCTAATTTAATGATAGGATGGAAATCACTTCATTAAATCTACTTTTTTCTCCATTGTCATGTCATCTACTCCCAACGGTACTAAGGTGATTTCAGTAATCCATATATTAAAGTGATGGGCAATAATATCAAATTTATTTTTCTAAGAATGATTGGAATGTAAAGTTTCTAAGAAGACTAAAAATAATATTGTAATTTATGCTATCATTTTAACTAGGATATTTACCAATTAGTCTTTAAAAACATAAAGAGTAGTAATAAGGAAAAGATACGAATTTCTTTTCAAAATTTGGAGAGATTTTTCTCTTTAAAATGTCTTTGCGTAGGAATATTCAGAATACAAGAGATTCATTGTATCTTAAACTATTTCAAGTCAACCATTCCAATTGTAAATAAAACCGTACTTAAGCGTTAAACTAGTCAAAATATCGTCTCACCTACGAGATGGTAGAAAGTCATTTTCTCTTGAAAAATTTGGGATTAAGTGTTTTATAACTCAAGTGAATATTGCATATTACCAGACCAAATTTTGACGATACAACTTAGGTTTAAGTATATGAATTTATATACTAACAAGATGCCTGACAGCAATAGACTTAAGTTGCCATCATCATATTTCACTTTCATTGATCGGTTAGGTAAAATGTCTCAGCAAGGAAGAAACGATGGATTGGTCTTAATGTTTTTTAATACTATCTATTTACGGTAACATTCAGCAGACAATGACAGCAGCATAATTGTGTCCGAGGCACGCTTGCATCCCTGCATGATGAAATGGATATAGCTTCAATTGGGATGTATAAAACAAACACTTACAAATGTGCATGTGTGTAAACTTTAAATTTATTTTTTAAATGCGTGTGTAAATATTGTTTTTATGTTTCCTTCTGAATTAATTATATCCAATTATGTACTTTTTTTTAGATATTGTTTTCGTGCTATACTCTCATGGAAAAGAAAATTCTTGGGTTGATTCTTTTGACGTCACAGCTAAAAGTCAGATTTAGTCAATTTATTTACAGTAATATTTCCTTACAAACGCAATCTGCTTTTCCATTTAAACACAATATAGCTATATATTTAAAATTCAAAGTGTTTTCTTTCAAAGTTCTTGAGAAGATGTAAGCTTTAACTTCTAAGACATCGTTGTCAATTGTTCCATTTTAGTTCATAATATAAAACTAAAGGGAGAACTTTAATAATAACAACAACAATACAAATGTTTAATAATAATGGCATCTCATTTTTACTCGTAAATCCTCTTCTATCATTCCTATAGAATGGTAAGGAGAAAAACGCACGTGATCTGAAATCCAATTATTAACCGACTGTAGAACATCTCCCATTTTCACTACCAATATATAGGTTAATTTTCCTCCACGGCTACTCATTTTTCTCTATGTTTTTCCTTATGATTCTTCGTCATTACTCAATATGTCTGTTGCCTGTTTCTATGTCTGGTTTGCAGTTGATGTATGTTTTTCTAGATATTATTTTCGTGCTTTATTCGAATAGAAAACGAAAAGTCTTGGGTTGATTATTTTGTCGTCACAGCTTTAAGTCAGATTTAGTCAATTCTTTTACAGTAATATTTTTTTACAAATGCAATCTGCATTTATATTTTAAAATAATATAGCTATATATTTAAAACTGAAAGTGTCTTTCTTTCAGTTGACGAATATTGCATATTACATGACCGAATTTCGAAGATACAACTTAGGTTTAAGTGTAAGAATTGATATACTAAAAAGATACCTTACAGTAGTAGACTTAAGTTGCCATCGTCATATTTCACTTTTATTGATAGGTTAGGTAAAATGTTTCAGCAAGGAAGAAACTATGGATTGGTCTGAAAGGATTTTTTAATACTATTCATTTAACATTCAGCAGAGAATATCAGCAGTATAATTGAATTATAGTGAGTTCATGAAATATGGCTAGAAAAATAACCTGGAACACATCACACGTGGAAAAATGATCGGAAAGCTGGAGGATTGGCGTACTGTCATCAGTGTAACTGTAGAGTTCGGAATCAAGAAAAGTGTAGTTTCATGCACTTGAAAAACGTTCCAAACTACAGGTACAACTGTTGGAAAGTTTGGTGGAGGTCATCCGAGGACGTCAACTACAGGGGATGACCGATATGTCGTCTTTCAGTTGAAAAAAACTGACACTAGTCAGCAAGCGCCATTCTTCAGCAACTCTGTACAGCAACGGAGCAACAAGTGTCAAGGTTTAGTTTGGCCAGACGCCTTCACAAAGGAAGCCTTTTAGCCCGCAGTCCTGAACGTTGCCTCCCATTGAAAGTTGGCCACCGACGCCACCGTTTTCAGTGGTGCAGAGATTACTAAAACTGGACAAGTGATCAATGGAGTCGTGTCCTCTTTAGGGATGAGAATCGGTTCAGTACCAGAAGTGATTCTCAACGCGTTTTGACTTGAAGGGAGGTCGAGACCCGGTTTTATCTTAGCAACATCAAGGAAAGACTCTGTTACAGTGGTCCCGGAGTTCTTGTCTGTTGAGGCATTATACTGAACGGGTGAACTGAGTTCCACGTTTTCGACAGAGGTTCTGTAACCGGGTATCGCTATTGTAAGGAGGAACTCCTTCCCTATATGCGTCTGTTCTGCGGTGCCATTCTCCCAGACCTTATTTTTATGAATGACAATGCACGAGGACATCGGCACGGGGATATCACTCGATTGGCCAGCCTACTCCTCTAATGTTAATGCCATCGAAAATATGTTGCATGCTTTGGGGAGACGCATTGCAGCACGCTTACATCCACCAGAGAACACCCAACAACTCAAAGATATGCTGATTCCGGATTGGGTACTAACACCGGAAGAAATGTTGGACCACCTGGTTTTGATTTTGCGAAGACGGTGCAAAGCGACCACGCAGTTAGGGGAGCGCATATTCCATATTAAGGAACATCTGCTTGTTGTTCTTTCTGTTGGTTAGACAATCATGAGTCACGATACTATGCATTCAATAAATCTTGTTTTTGTATGATTCCATACAGTGTGTATTGTATTCCTTTTTAGCGCAGATGCTATCGTTACCTTTTACGTACATAATAATCTCCCTCATTTCTAAATTTCATGTCTCTAAGATGATTTCTCATGGAGTTATGGTAAAAAACGCACCTGTTCAGTACGTTTTGCACAACAGTATAAAATCAAATATGGAATACAATGTATTTTGATTGTTATATAAATATTTCGAATTAAAAATGCGAAAAATTGGATAGTCATCTTATACTACAAACAGCAAGTGAATTCATGATCCATCTTCCCATTTTCTAAAAATATATTGGTGAAGAGTCTTATTGCCAATTTATTCCTCAGAACATTGTTCAAACGTGCTATAGATGAGCGGAGAATATTTAGAAAATGTTGAACTACACTAAATTAAGCGATTTGTTTACAAAATGGTTATTTCAAGAGTATCAAGTAAATACTTTCAATATCAATGGCTATGGTTCGGGTTTTAAAGTTTATTATCTCCAACAATCAAAAGATTCCCCCTCCATTTCTATAGGGGAGAAAATTCTACCATCTTTTTTTTGACGGGTATCAGCTAGTAAGTATTAAAATTTCTAGATTTCTTAACTACAAATAGTTTTATGCATAATTTTATGCTTCTGTTTTATTTCTAAATTCCAATACGGAATACAATGTATTTTGATCTTTCTGTTTTACTAATTTATAATATGCCTGTAACTGCTATAACGTATATTTCAAATAAAAATTTTTATTTTGAAAGAGTGCTTAACTCTTGCGTTCCCACAATAGCCTTCAGTACCAAAGACCTCTAGTTCCCAGATTAGAAAAAGCTATCTGAGAAAAATGTCCTTTTCCCCGAAAAGTGTGACTGTTAATAGCTGTACGTAATTTTGATAGCGGTAAAAAGAGGACTGAATGTAAACATCCGATGTTTGCAGGTGTTTTTACCTGAGATTTTTCAACACGTTGAAAACCACTACTTGTTACTGGATAACATGAAACATTTCATTGCTATTCTATTCCATTTTGAACTTTTAAACTTAGATTGGTATGTGGAAAAAACACCGGGTTAAGGAAAACATGCAAAACTTGCGGTATTAGACTGGGTACCGGAGGACAGCTGAAATTCTAGCGTGTGGGTGTTAAGGAGTTAATTATTAAGCAATAAATATATTAACTGGTTCGACTAAATATCTGCTCTATTAAGTATCTTGTAGCTTTCATTATATTCATAAAACTAATGAGACTAATGTTTAAATTTAATTGTACTTTAAGATATGTTTCATTGAATACTTCGATAATTCAAATCTGACAATACATCAACATATATATGGATAATAACTGAATTCAATGAATAGCATTGAATTTCTTTACATCAAATATTAATATTTTCATAAAGACTTGGACCCTTACAACTAAATCATTCATAGAATGCATTGAATCATTATTGTAATTTCTAAATTTAACACATTTTCGATATTTGTATAATGTAATAAGCAGATTGGTTATTTTATGTCATATTGGGTGGTTGTTTAGTATTTATGCACCTTTTAAATTTTAGTTTAAGTAATTGGGAATATAAACATAGCCTATTTTATAAGAAAAACCTTTAATGTTAGTATTTTGAGTCTGTTGTATGATTATCATAAAAAGATTCGTGTAACCAGTAACATGATTTGCTAAGAAGGTGTGTATATTTTTTAGGAATAGTTTGTTTATATATATATATATATATATATATATATATATATATATATATATATATATATATATATATATTAAATATATATATATATATATATATATATATATATATATATATATATATATATATATATATTTATATATATATATATATATATATATATATATATATATATATATATATATATATATATATATATATATATATATATATATATATACATGACATAGTAAACACATGGTCAATATATAAATCAGTCCACACTCAATTCATATTTTCTTCTCTTTATTACTCCATTTCACACGCAAATCAACATGGCGTCTCTTTTTATATAACAAAGGCAGCATTCATATTCGAGAGCCAAAAGGTCCGACTATAGTAATTGCTTATCGCTCTTAATATCACTGCGCGTGATATTTATGTATAGTAACTATATCCCATTAAAATAATCCCTATTAAAAATCTCTTAAATATACTCTATATTTTAATATCCTGACATATATATATATATATATATATATATATATATGTGTGTGTGTGTAATATATCAAAATTATTTAACTTTAATATTTCCTTAAAAACCCCATTTCTTCCATTCTAATTCCTTATAATCTTTTTCCCAGCCTCTAAATGTCTTAATCAAAGAAATGTCCTTGACTTAAAATTCTTTCGATACATTTTCCAAAGCTTTGTATTCTATAGATGTAAATTTTCTGTGTATTTAGCACATTTTCCAGCAATCGCCGGGAAATGGCTCAGCGTTTTTCCTGGTGTTAAGAGTTAAATTAGCTGACTCAGTTTCTTGTCCCTTTGGAAAATTCTTTCTGTCTTCGCTCTTCGGTGCATCTCTAGTGGATCACTGTGATTTTTGTGTCTTTCTTTTGGCAGTCTTTGACGAGTAAAGATGTCCGTTTTTAGCAGCTTTAATATAAAGTTTTAATTAGACTTGTGCCGTTCTCTTAAATGTGTGCAGACTGCATCGTTATTATTGCTAGCTGTTGTAGCATTCTTTTTGCCCAGTAGCCCGGGCAAGTAAAAATAATATAAGTTAATATTTAATAGATTGAAATTTTTATATACTATACAATCTAAAAGAATGATAGGATATGGTGGGATAAAATAGGTAGTGGGTAAAATGGTTTTTTTTTTTTAATAATTTACTTAAAAGACTCATCATAACTTTTAACAATTATTTTAGCTTTGTAATATAATTTTAGACTTTTGTTGGCAACATTTATTTTCCTTGAGAAGTTTTATATTTTGTATCTGTCAACAGAGGTTGCCTTGATTGTCGAGAGTTTATTCTTTTTTACTTATGTCTTAAAAGCTATCAAATAAGAATGTTTTATTTATTTTAACGTCCATATTTATTTCATAACCAACAAGGGTTTATGAACAACAATTTTTTCAAAAACAGGCAAGAAATACTTTAAATATTTTATGTTTAATGATTATTTTTGTAAGATGAGTATTGGTTATGCTTAAGAATTTATTATAAAGTTCTAAATTTTTAGATTTAATTATTTAAAGCAGCACTTTAATTTCAATGTAAATTGTATTACACAGTATTTTTTAAAATCTATTTGCTATGGTATAGAGGAAATTAATGCAATAATAGTAAAATTGAGCTTGTGAGTCTAAAAATACATGTGTTTAAAGGGCTATTCTGTACATCTGCGTCTAGAAATTTTCTTCCACCTTTCACCGTGTAAAAAAGTCCAAATTTATGTAAGACTTGGACAAAGAGTCAATGTGGATGCAATGTGGATGCTTATTTGAATCTTTGATTGGACATATTTTCAAACAAGTGGATTACCTGGAAAAGTCTATTTATTTCATATTCGATGGTCACTTGACATATAAGACAGTAAAACAGATGATGGATAAAAGAATCACCACTGCCTCCTATCAAAATCAATAATCTGTACTGCAAATGCACTTATATATTTTTTGTATTACATAGGTATTGTAATTAAACTATTAGTGCTATTCTAATGAAAAACATTCATTTCTAAAAACATATTTTATTTTACTTCATAAGACTTCTCGAAATTTGATCTAGTAAAATAATTTTGAGTTTTCTATAAATTCTCCTATAGATTTAATATTATATTCTGTAGGGTCTGGTGAGGATAAATGTGTATTTTTATAATTTACTTAAAAGACACATCATAACTTTTAATAGTTGTAATTTAACTTTGTAATATATTTTAGACATTTTTAGCAAAATGTATTTTCATTTATAAGTTTTATATTTTGCATCTGTCAACATAGATTGCCTTGTTAGCAAATCAGGAATACATTCTTCTGTACTACTGCTATTAACTTTAATAGTCATCTGCGACTAGAAATTTTATTCCAACTTTCACAGTACAAAAGTTCAAATTTATATGAAATTTGGTCCAATAGGTGACGAAATGGTGCATTTTATGATCTCACAAAGTCAGAGTGGATGCATGATACAACGTTTAAATCTTGCAAGGGACGTTTTCTTAAACAAGAAAACTGCTTGGAAAAACCCATTCTTTTGATATTCGATGGTCCCATCACATAAGACAGTAAAACATGCGATGGACAAAAGAATCACTGTTCACTGAGTATCATCAACATTTGGATGTCGAAGTATTTGCCCCTATAAAGTGAACCTTGAGAAAAATCCTGAAGATATCCTGGTATACGGCCGTCTTCAAAAAGTGTCCAAAACGACATTCTTTAACTTGCTAAAACAGCTATTTGATACTGTGAAGAAAAAAGGTTGTTAAATGCAAAATATTGTTAATTGACAAAGATGGAGAAATAACAGTATAAAGTGTTGCCGAGATCTTACAACAGCTATTACGAAAGTTATCTCTACGTAAACTTGCAGTTCAACCTCTTCGAATTTTGCCTTTTCTCTTCCAATATAAGGATTTAAAAAAGCCCTTACAACAATTTGAAAACTTAAGTTTTAAAGAAAAAAGCCTTAGGAAGTACCAAAAGTAAAATAAAACTTGTACTAAGACCGAAGAAGTGATGACTGTTTCCGATGTAGCAGAACGTAGCTCGACTTAATAACCGTAACCATTACATTTTTTCCATTATAAATTGTAATTATATAACATATAAATGTGCGTAGCTAAAAAACAAAGTTTTAATTAAATGTTGCATATTTATTAGCTTTTTTTAATCAATACCCATTTTACCACCACCACAACCCAAAAAAATTAAAAAAAAATATAAAGTTGCATTTTAAGAAGATTAACAACAATGTTTAACAATAATGGTAATGAACCCATTGCATGCATAAATGAAAAAAATTGCCTTGTTTATACATATTTTCAGTGACAAAAGTACTGATTTAGAAATCATGCTTTTTCTACTCATTTTACGCCATCATACCCTATGTAATTAGATCTTACAATAAACTTTGTTGCTCATAATTTTAAATTTTATTTTAATCATTTTTAATTATGTACAATACACAATTCTATTCTTACGTATAGACAAAGAAAAACATTTTTATGTAATAAATTTATATACGAATATGTATTGCAACGGAATTTATTCATTTCTAGTAAATTTTTAATCATTATAATTGGAGAAATATATAATATTTTTTAAGAAATTGGTTCTTGAAATATAAATATGCGTTTTAATATGATTAAATGCAATATCGTATTTTGACATAACAAGCTAAAATATTATAAAAAGTATTTTATAGCTGTAAGTGCTAATTCGAGGTTTAATTTTCCGCTAGAAATGCAGTAAGCGTAGAAATAAACTTTTCAGGTTTTATTAGCATACAAATTTCATTCAAGCGTAAAAATCATTTCGTTAAAAATATTTTATTGGATACTTTATCTCGATAAGCTTCTTTTATGGCACGTAAGATATGAACTTTCATAAATCACTAGAGACACTGACAAGAGTTATATCAATGATGTTAACATGAAACCCATCTGTTAGATCTTAAGTTTTGAAGATAAATGCTTCAGAAATATCTGATTTTCTTTGGCTAGAAATATTTTTCCTGTACACTTAAATGCCGCATTTTAAAAATATTTTCACCAGTGTTTCATAAATTTGTAAACAGCTTAAAAATTGATAAAAATTGCAAGGGTTGATTTATTTCAATATGGTTAAGGAAAATTCCACGAAGGACTATATTTTTATATCTTTATGAAAGAAGATTTTATTTAGCAGATAAGTTATATTCCTTGATATACCACACCTTGAACTTTATTCCTGGTGAACAGCTGAAGTATATAGCAATAGATAATCTTATTTAGTTTTGTTAAAGGTCAACTTTGATCATAATTTCTATGTATTCTGTTATGCTATTAGTGGTAAAGTGGTAAAACACATACTTTTTATTTCGGAGGATATTTAGAACAAAGCGACAGAGATATAATTTGATTTATATATAACATGTTTGGTTGGTAAAGTGGTAAAACACATACTTTTTATTTGGGAGGATATTTAGAACAAAGCGACAGAGAGAGAATTTGATTTATATATAACATTCTTGTTTAATTTCAGATTATGATATAATGAAGTTGCGTATTATAGAACGATTTCACAGAATATAAGAGTAAGTTGTCATGCTCTGGAACAGATTAAAAAGAAGAAAAATTCAGATATTACAAGGCATTTGAATGAATCAACCAGGTCAGTTAAAATAGTTATGTGTCCTACCTTAAGAAAATTTAAACGTTACAAATCTATTTATAGATTATCTTATTTAGTTTTGTTGAAGGTCAACTTTGATCCTAAAGCTCAGTTATTCTTTATTGCTATTAGTGGTAAAGTGGTAAAACATATACTTTTTATTTGGGAGGATATTTAGAACAAAGCGAAAGAGGTAGAATTTAATTTATATATAACATGTTTGGTTTATTTCAGATTATGATATAATGACGTTGCGTATTATGGAACGATTTCACAGAAAATAAAAGTAATGTGCCATGCTTTAAAAGAATTTAAAAAGAAGAAAAACTCAGATATTACAAGGCATGTGAATATCTGAACCAGGTCAGGTAAAATATTTAAGTGTCCTACCTTCAGTAAATTTAAATGTTACAAATTTATTTATATTTAAACGTATTTAGTTCTGCTAAATGTCAACTTTGATAATAAAGCTCGGGATTCGGTTGTGCTATTAGTGGTAACGTGGTAAAACACATACTTCTTATTTGGGAGAAGATTTAGTCAAAGAGACAAAGAGAGAATTATTTTATATGTAACATGCTTTGTTTTTCTCAAATTATAATACAATGAAGTTGCTTATTATGAATAATTTTCCAGAATATAAGAGTAATGTGCCATGCTGTGGAAGGAATTAAAAAGAAGAAAATCTCAGATATTACAAGCATGCGAATGTATTAACCAGGTCAGGTGAAATGGTACCTTATGTAGACTTAAACATTACATATCTATTTATATTTAATAAAGCTCGGGATTCTGATAAGCTATCAGTAGTAAAGTGGTAAAACACATAATTTTTATTTGGGAGAAGATTTAGACAAAAGCGACACAAAGATAATTTAATTTAAATGTAACTTGCTTGGGTTTTTTACAGATTAAAATATGATGAAGTTGCGTATTATAGAATAATTTCTCAGAATATAAGAGTAATGTGCTATGATGTAAAATAGATTTGAAAGAAGAAAACCTCAGATATTAAAAGACATGCGACTCTGTGAACCAGGTCAGGTAAAAGAGTTAAGTGCCTTACCTTAAGTAAACTTAAACATTACAAATCTAATTATAGTTAATCTTATTTAGTTTTGTTGAAGGTCAACATTGATCATATAGGACGGATATTCTATTGTGCTATTAATGGTAAAGTGGTAAAACACATACATTTTATTTGGGAGAAAATTTAGTCGAAAGCGACAGAGAGAGAAATGGTTTTATATGTAAAATGCTTGGTTTTTTTCATAGTATAATACAATGAAATTTCGTATTATAGAATGGTTTCATAGTGTAACAAACAGTATCAGTTCAACAACACCACCGCGAAGCTGACCTAGACATGAAAGTGAAGTGAGTGAACCTCCCTCGACCCCATTGGTTAAGAGGGATGCTAACTGTGGAGTAGCCATCTTCGGCCAAAGCAACGCTGTCCAACGAACATTTTTGGGAGATCTGTTAGCCCCCTCAGATAGAGAGCAAGTAAGAAGGAGTGTGGAGCTTCATTTCAAAAGTTCTTACACCATTTATTTTACACCAAGACGCCATGTTTGACATATCTTCGACCTAGTGTGGTCCCTTTGGCATGATGGCCTAAGATGCATTTTATTTCCTATTTACATCTTTATTTGTATTCAAAATAAACAAAATTCAGTAGGATAAATTAGTTTTTTTTTCAATATTGTACTTTCTACTTATACATGGCAAAGACGCTCAGTCGGTCTCATCTTAATATAATGACGCCGTGACCAGAATAAGAGTAATGTGTCATGATGTGGAATAGATTAAAAAGAAGAAAATCTCAGATATTACAAGGCATGCGAATAAATTAGATAAATAAATTAAGCAAGGATAAATTAGTTTTTTTTTTCAATTTTGTATTTTCTATTTATACATGCAGCTGGCATTGACTCTCAGTTGGCCTCATCTTAATATAATGGTGTTGTGAATAGAATAAGTGTAATGTGTCATGATGTGGAATAGATTAAAAAGAAGAAAAACTCAGATATTACAAGGCATGCGAATATATGAACCAGGTGAGATAAAAGAGTTAAGTGTCTTACCTTAAGTAAACTGGAACGTTAAAATCTATTTATATTTAACCTTATTTAGTTTTGTTAAATGTCAACTTTTACCATAAAGCCCAGGTAATCTGTTATGCTTTTTGTGGTGAAGTGGTAAAACACATACTTTTTATTAGGGAGAAGATTTAATCAAAATCGACAGAGGGAGAATTGGTTTTATATGTTACTTATTTTTTTTCTGATTATAATACAATGAAGTTGCGTAATATAGAAGGATTTCACAGAATATAAAAGTAATGGGGCATACTGTGGAATAGAATAAAAAGAAGAAAAACTCCGATATTACAAGAAATGCGAATCTATGAACCAGGTCAGGTAAAAGATTTATGTGTCCTACCTCATGTAAACTTAAACGTATCAGATCTATTTATATTTAATCTTATTTAGTTTTGTTGAAGGTCAACTTTGATCATAAAGTCCGTGTATTATGCTATGGTATTAGTGGTAAAGTGATAAAACACATATTTTTTTTTATTTGGGATAAGAATTAGACAAAAGCGACAGAGAGAGAATTGGTTTATATGTAACATGCTTGGTTTTTGTCAAATTATAATATAACGAAGTTGTGCATTACAGAATGATTTCACAGAATATGAAAGTAATGTGCCATGCTGCATAATAGATTAGAAAGAAAAAAAGTCAGGTATTACAAGGCATGCTATTCTATGATACAAGTCAGGTAAAATAGTTTTGTGTTCTATCTTAAGTAAACTTAAACGTCACAATTCTATTTATAGTTAATCTTATTTAGTTTAGTTCAAGGTCAACTTTGAACATAAAGCCCGGATATTCTGTTATGCTATTAGTGGTAAAGTGGCAAAACACATACTTTTTACATGGAAGAAGATTTAAACAAAAGCTACAGAGAAAGAAATGGTTTTATATGTAACATGCTTGGTTTTTTACAGATTATAATACAATAAAGTTGCGTACTATATAAAGATTTCACAGAATATAAGAGTAATGTGACATGCTGTGGAATAGATTAAAAATAAGAGAAACTCAAATATTACAAGGCATGCGAATGTATAAACCAAGTCAGGTAAAATATTAAGTGTCCTACCTTATGTAAACTTAAACGTTACAAATCTATTTATAGTCAATCTTATATAGTTTTGTTGAAGGTCAACTTTGATCATATAGGCGATGCATTCTGTTATGCTATTAATGGTAAGGTGGTAAAACATATACATTTTATTTGGGAGAAAATTTAGTCAAAAGCGGCAGAGAGAGAATGGGTTTTATATGTAACATACTTGGTTTTTTTTTCAGATTATAATACAATAAATTTGCGAATTTAGAATGTTTTTACAGTGTAACAAAGTATTACAGTTCCACAACACCAGATCGAAAATCGAAATGAGTGACCCTCCTTCCACCTCATTTGTCAAGAGGGGTTGCTAACCGCGGAGTAGACATCTTCGACCAAGGCAACGCTGTCCAACCACTTTTTTCGGTAGATCTGCAAGCCCCCCCCCCAGAGAGAGAGCAAGGAAGAAGGAGTGTGGAGCTTAATTTCTTCAGCACCAGTTCTTACACCATTTCTTTTTCACACCAAGGCGCCTCTTTTGGCATATATTCGACCAAGTGTGGTACCTTTGGCATGATGGAATAACTAGCATTTAATTTCCTATTTACATGTTTATTTGTATTCAAATTAAACAAAATTCAGGAGTATAAATTAGTTTTTATTCAATTTTGTATTTTCTTACAAGTACTCCACTTATACGTTCGGCTGGCATAGACGCTCAGTCGGCCTCATCTTTATATAATGGTGACCAGGATAATTGTAATGTGCCATGCTGTGGAATAGATTAAATAGAAGAAAAACTCAGATATTAGAAGGCATGCTAATCTGTAAACCAGGTCAGGTAAAATAAATAAGTTTCCTACCTTAAGTAAACTGAAATTATACAAATCTATTTATAGTTAATCATATTTAGTTCTGTTGAAGGTCAACTTTGATCATAAAGTCCGGGTATTATGTTATATTATTTAATATAATGAAGTTGAGTATTACAGAATGATTTCATAGAATATAAGAGTAATGTGCCATGTTATGGATTAGATTAAAAAGAAGAAAAACTCAGATATCACAAGGCATGCGTATATATGTACTAGGTCAAGAAAAAGTGTTAAGTGTCCTTCCTACCTTAAGTAAATTTGAAAGTTACTAGTCTATTTATATTTATTCTTCTTTAGTTTTGTTAAAGGTCAAATTTGACCTTAAAGACCAGGTATTCTTTTATGCTATTAGTGGTAAAGGGGTAAAAAAACATACTTTTTATTGGGAGAAGAATTAGACAAAAGCGATAGATAGAGAATTGTTTTATATATAACATGCTTGTATATTATCAAATTATAATATAACGAAGTTGCGCATTTCAGAATGATTTTACAGAATATAAGAGTAATGTGCGATGTTGTGGAATAGATTAAAAAAAAGAAAAACTCCGATATTATACAACAGGGAAATCTATGAACCAGGTCAGCTAAAAGAGTTAAGCGTCCCACTTTAAGTAAACTTAAACGTTGGAAAACTATTTATAGTTAATCTTATTAAATTTTGTTGAAGGTCAACTTTAACCATAAAGCCCGGGTATTCAGTTATGCTATTAGTGGTAAAGTGGTAAAAATCATACTTTTTATTTGGGACGGGATTTACACAAAACCGACAGACAGAGAATTTGTTTTATAAGTAATATACTTGGATTATTTTCAGATTATAGTATAATGAAGTTGCATATTATAAAATGATTTCACAGATTATAAGTGTAATGTGCCATGTTGTGGAAGAGATTAAAAGGAAGAAATACTCCTATATTACAAAACATGGAAATCTATGAACCAGGTCAGCTAAAAGAGCTAAGCGTCCTTGTTTAAGTAAACTTAAACATTACAAATACATTTATAGTTAATCATATTTAGATTAATTGAATATCAACTTTGATCATAAAGCCCGGGTATTATGCTATGCTATTAGGGGTAAAGTGGTATAACACATACCTTTTATTTAGAAGAAGATTTAAACAGCAGCGAGGGAATGAGGGAATTTCTATGAATTATCGTACCCAGAGTTTGTAGTTTGCCGATACATACGATAGGTGGCACTGTTTTCAGTTTTTTGGTGGCCGCTAGAGGGATTTCGAAGTTGAAAATGTATAAACGTATCTACACCTAGAAGGGTGGGCGGATTGGGCACTCTTCTTATGCCCTAGCTTTCTATCTATTATGGTACCCAGAGTTTGTAGTTTGACGATGCAACCGATAGGCGGCAGTAGTTTCGGCTTTTTTATGGCCGCTGGAGGGCTAGAAAATATATAAAAGTCGCTACACCTAGAAGGGAGGGTGGGTTGGAAACTCTCTTCATACCCGGTTACCAAGCTTTTTATGCATTATCATCTTACATAGAGTTTACATTTTGACGATAGTGACACTGTTTCAGTTTTTTACAGCTGCTAGAGGGTTTGTGACATAGAAAATCTAGAAGGAAGGTTAATTTGGTAAATCAATGGGAAAAACAGATTTTGTACAGGGCGCTGAATTTAATTGGAATATTGACTACAAAGAGCAAGAAAGGGGCTTACTGAGGGAGGGACCACTTCTTCCATCTGAATATCGTGAACTATTTAATGGTTGTCAGTAATATTTGTAATTATTCTTATTGTGAATCTATGTAGACGACAGAATGTTCACCATATTTGCAAGAAACAAATCCAATATGTCCGTCGTTTAAGAAAACCGGAAAGAACACATGTATTAAAATCTAAATGTTTCTTAGAACACGAAAATTTATTTAAGAAACAGTGAGGGAATTTGTTTTATATTCAACATGCTTGGTTTTTATTCAGCTTGTAATATAATGAAGTTGCATATAATAGAATGATTTTAATGAATATAAAAATAATGTGCCATGTTGTGGAATAAATTATAAATAAGGTAAAACTCAGATATTACAAGAATTTTTGAACCAGGTCAGGTAAAAGAGTTAAGTGTCCAACCTTAGTTAAATTTAAACGTTACAAATATATTTGTAAAATACTACACATCTAACCAATACAAAAGGTTAGTTTTTTTTTATATAAACTGAAATTATAGTGTCATAGTGTCATAGTGTCCAAAAATAGCTAAAAATTGAGCAAGCAAATTCAGCTTACGCTGATATTTTCCCCATGTATTTATCTACTGCTAATTGCCATGGATGGCCATGGGCAATTAGCCGGTGGCATGGATGGCCATGCCACCGGCAATTGTCACTCATTCTCATGGAGGTAGGGGTGGTGACTTTCCTTACCTGTCCAGCCCAATTCGTAGCAAAATGATGTTGGATTAACTGCCGGTTTTCTCTAAGATCAATGTCTCTGTACGTGACCGGAATGTCAGCGAGAACATTTATTAATCTAACACTTTTGTTACAAACACTTGTCAGAATAAAATACATATGTATTAGACATATGTGTAGAGACGTTAAATGTATGTAAAAATTTAAGTATTTGTAGACATATTTTAGTCAGTTGGTCTATGAGAGAGGTTTGGACCCCGTAAACCCAACGTTTTGTACACCACTTTCACAAGCTGTAGATCACAGTGATGTTATTCGTTACTATTTATAGTAATGCGTGAAAATATGTGTCTGGATGTATATTGTATAACGAAGTTAGTTCAAATTATATATTAAAAAGTGTAGAAACTAAATATTTAAGGATTTTTATAAACTAAATATATTTATGTATTAAATAATTTTTAAAACTTTATTTTTAAAACCGTATAGGGTAATTTTTAAAATAAAACTTTCAAATTTTTTTCGATTTTTCTACTACATATGCATATAAGTAATAAAATAGCTTTCGAAAATTTATAAGCAATTTTATTTTTCATTTATATTGTTATTATCATATAAAGGAACTATGCACAAAAAATACTCACAATATAATGTTAAGTGAAAAATAATTCATACGAACATTTTATGACTCTACGTTGAATTTTTAAAATATTTTGTTCTTTAAAATTTAAATAAGGTTTTACAAACTGGAAATAAAGGTTAAATTTAAAACAAATGCTCATAATTTTTAATATATGTTAAGATATTTTGTAACTAATTTTCACATTATCTGTGTAAAAATAACCAGCAAAGTGTTATATATATATATATATATATATATATATATATTATATATATATATAATTCAACAGTGTGTGATATTTGTTACAATTTGAAAATAAATAAAACATATACAAAGATTTTTTTAATTGTAATATTGTATTTTTAAAATAACTAGTACTCTATTTACAGTCTTATTTTACAAACGATAAATTGTAAACATTCTTTTAATCTTTAAAGTAAACCTACTTAATAATTTGATTCTTATTTCATACATTTCTTGCAATTTATCCTAGATTAGGTTTTAGTATGCATGTATCAGGTATTCACTTTTTAATTATTCATTTACAGAGGCGTAGGACTGTCTAGTAATGGTATCACGTACTCTCTACAATATCCTTTGCCTACCGTTCGTGACTTAAGATTCTTGTCTCTTAATTACAGGATCAAATGATCCCTCCGTAATTACTCCACTGTTCTTTAAGCATAGGATATATTGACTTCACCATAGGCAAGTGCATTAGTTTGCTGGTGAATTGTAGCCTCATTTAATGTTGTTCCACCTGGTTTTAGAGGTGAAACGAGGTTTTACATCTTGAGTGAAATAAATTACAATTTCGTAGAAATTAATTCTACATTTTGCTAAAGATCATGCTAGAAAATATTAGGATATACTTTTAAAAGCTTAGACATTATTTGAAATAAAATGTGAAATATAACACTAATTCGAAATCGTGAGTTGCGAAGTAACATTTTTAAACCGTTGTAAAATATATTATTTTAGATTTTATAGTACTTCTTTTATAAAATAAAACTTATTTTAAGAAAATAATACAGTAATTGAATTTTAAATTGGAGTGACCTAATAAATAGGAATAACTAATTGGCTTTAAGTTTATAAGTAAAAAAAGTTACTGTTTTTAGAGAAAATGTGATATTGAAATTTTATTTTTTATAATATTTTTAAATTATATCACTATATCATAGTAATAAAATTAATTTAAAGCATTCTTATAATTTACAATAATGAAGCTTATTTTAATATGCACATTTTTAAATTATTCTAAGTAAGAAGCAGTAAATGTAAATTTGTACTTGAAAGTAAGTATTTATTATTGTATTATTTATTAACATTATCTCTTAGTATCTGAAAAGATTTGTAAATTATCCGATTGTATATTATGCTTTAAGAAACATCACACATACACACATAAATACATACAAACATTCATATACATCCATCCATACATACATATACCTACAAAAATTCTTCAATGTGTGATATTTGTTACAATTTGCAAAACAAAAAATGATTATTTTATTTAAAAAATATTTTAATGCTGAAAAAATTATAAGAAGCATAGTTTTAATTTTATTGATGGAATTGTATATTTTTAATTTAAAGGTTCTTCAACAAAATAATTTATTTTTAGAATCGATCTGCATCGTATTGCAGCAATAGAAAATTGTGACCAGGTTTCAAACAAACTCTGCTAATAATCCGCTTTTTATCCGTCCATTTATTGATATTTATTTAAAATTAGATTTTATCAGGATGTATGTATCAGGTATTTACTTTTTAATTATTCATTTAGATAGACGTAGGACTGGCTAGTAATGGTATCACGTATTCTCTATAATAACCTTCGCCTACCGTTCGTGACTTAAGATTCTTGTCTCTTAATTACAGGATCAAATGATCCCTCCGTAATTACTCCACTGTACGTTAAGCATAGGATATATTGACTTCACCATAGGCGGGTGCATTAGTTTGCTTCTGATATGTAGCCTCATTCCAGGTTGTTCCACCTGGTTTTCGAGGTGAAACGAGGTTTTATATCTTGAGGAAAATAGATTACAATTGGTAGAAATTTTACATTTTGCTAAAGAACATGCTAGAAATTATTAGGAGGTACTTTTAACAGCTTAAACATTATGAGATAAAAAATGTGAAATATAACACTAATTAGAAGTCGTGAGTTAAGGAATAACAATTATAAAAGCTTCCAAAATATATTATTTTAGATTTTTTTGTGTTTTCTTTTATAACATGCATTTTTTAAAGAAAAGAATAGTAAAAGAATAAAGTAGATAAATTTTAATTTCAACGATCTAATAAATGAAAATAATTAATTGGGTTTTAAGTATATAAGTAAAAATAAGTTTGTGTTTTTCAAAAAATGTGATATTGTATTTTTAGTTTTTCTAATACATTTAAGTTTTAGCACCAATGTATTGTAATAAAATTAAGTTAAGGACTGTTTATAATTTACAACAATGAAATGTATTTTAATATGTACAAGTTTAAGTTATTGTAAGTAAGGAGTAATCGTAAATTTGTATATCTGAGTATATTATTTATTATTATATTATTTATTCGTATTATATATATTAGTATCCGCAAGAATTTAATGAATTGTCTAAAGGTTATTGGGCTTTAAGAAGCATTATTTTGCTAGTGATATGTAGCCTCATTTCATATTGTTACACCTAGTTTTATAAGTGGAAACATATTTTATACAATGCCGCTGTCGAATGAAATAGATTGGAATTTGGAGGATATTTTACATTTTGCTGAAGAACATGCTAGAAAATTTTAAGAGGTATTTTTAAATGCTAGTTACATGTTTTGAAATAAACTGTGAAGTATAAAACTAATTTGGAATCGTAAGTTGAGAAGTAACATGTTTAAATACTTGTAAAATATATTATTTTAGATTTTCTAGTGTTAATAGTGTTCTAGTGTCCTAATATAAAAAATCTCATAAGAATAGAATATGGAAATTAAGTTTTAAAATTGAACGATATAATAATTAAGAATAACTAATTGGTTTTAGGATCATAAGTAAAGAATGTTACAGTTTGAAAAAAGGCGTGATATTGTGTGCTTATTTATCGTATTTTTTATGTTATATCACTAAGTTTTTGTAATATAATTGAATGAAAAGCTTATAATTTACAATAAAGAAATGTATTTTTATGTACATATTTATGTTATAGTACGTGAGAAGGAGTAATAATAAATTCGTACCTCAAAGGTAGTGTTTATTATTACATTATCTATTGTTATTACCTTGTAGTATCGGCAAAGATTTATACAATCGTCTAATGGATATTGTGCTTTAAGCTCAAGTACAGATATATAAATAAACACATATATTTTCACAAATTTATCAATGAGTGATATTTGTCACATATTACAAACGAAAAACGATCAAAAATGATTCTCCTATTTAAAAAAATAATTATTAATAGTTTGAAAAAGAGAAAATATACAGTTTTAATTTTTTATTGAATTTTCCTTTTTTATTTAAAAGTTTCTAAAATAAAATACTTTATTTTAGGAATCGATCTGCAGGATTTTGTTGTAATAGATAAATTGGGAACAGAATTCAAACACATTTAGTTAATCACTCGCTTTTTATTCCTTCATTTAATGCTCTTTATACAAGATTAGGTTTTAGTATGCTTGTATCAAGTATTCACTTTTTAATTATTCATTTACAGAGACGTAGGACTGGCTAATAATGGTATCACGTATTCTCTATAATATCCTTAGCCTCTTGATCGTAACATAAGATTCTTTTCTCTTAATTACAGGATTAAATGATCCGTAATTACTCCACTGTTCGTTAAGCCTAGGAGATATTGACTTTACCTTAGGCAGGTGCATTAGTAAACTGGTGATACGTAGCCTCATTTTATGTTGTTCCACCTGGTTTTCGAAGTGGGAAAAATGCTATATACTGCTTTTTTGTGAAATAGATTGAAATATGGTATGCATTTTATAGTTTGTTAAAGATTCTGCTAGAAAATCTTAGTAAAGTACTTTTAAATCCCATAAACATGTTTTGAAATAAATTATGAAATATAAGATTAATATGAAATTGTACGTTAAGAAATAACATTGTTAAATACGTGTGAAATATATTATTTTAGATTATCTAGTATTGTTTTCTTAACATAAGCATAGGATATATTGACTTCATCATAAGGAGGTGCATTAAATTGCTGGTGTAACCTTATTCTATGTTTTTCCCCCTTATTTTCTCTAGGTGGAACAAGATTTTATATGCCGCTGTTCTTGACTGAAATAGATTGGAATTTGGTAGAAATTTCACATTTTGCTAAAGAACACGAAAATCAGTAGGAGTAACCTTAACCCTCTGCCTGCTCATCCCGCGATTTCCACGGGCAACTCAAATGTAGCAAATTCTGCTCATCCCGCGATTTCCGCGGGCATGTGTTTTTCTTCCTTTATCGATGAGCGCATCCTGTTTATTCCCCGTTTAAGCTTTTAAATAAATCATATACAGTATTAGACGTTTAATTTACGTTTTAAAGAACAGATACCATTAGTTATCAATTTAATTGCTGTATTTGAAGGCGCGTAGGATTACTGCTAACTTTTTGCTGTTTTCTTATCATAAATGGCTGCTAGAAAACGATCAACGATTGACAGAGTGTATATTCCTGATTCAGATTCTGAAAGCAATTTTAGTTGAGATAATGATATTGATATAGAAGTTTTGGGCTGCTTCTCATATAGCTATGAATTTGATAATGATTCAATAAACATGCAAAGCGTTAGGCAGTGTTGCAAAATTGATAGGAACGCTACGCTCCGAAAACAACAGGGGAATCATTATATTAAAATTTTCAGGCAGTTCTTAGACCAATCGTTGTGGAATGCCTATGTACTTTACTAAAGCAAAACCCCAGACAAACTATAAAACTTTTGGAATTTTGTTTGAAATTTGTTGAAGAAAGTATCGAAAAAATATTCGGATACAAATAAAAGCGGTTGTCCTGGAAGACCGAGTTCTACTTGGAACCCTTTGATATCGATACCTCGTTATTTTCCAAGTGACATACCACCTAAACCCATAAAAAGAGAACCTCGAAGACAATGTCGTGTATGCTGTTCAGGAAAAGATGCAAATGACAAAAAAATTTGCAAAGAAACACGAATCTGGTGCAAAGACTGGGAAGTTGGACTTTGCCTTGAATCCTGCTTCAAACCCTATCACACTAAACTGCATTTCTAAGATATGTTTACTCAATCCTTTATATATTTTTAATTTTGTATATTTTTTATATTATTTAATAAATAGAAGCTAACTGTAATTCAATAGAAATTTATTTTAAAAAGAATTATTTTTGGTGAAATCATCTGAAATTAGTTTCTAATGATACTTACAACTTAGTTTCTAAGGCTAAAAATCTATATAAAAAAATATTTTCTGGAAAGAAAACATGCATTTTTGAATTCTCCAATATATATAGATTTCAAATAGGCAATAAAAAAAATATGTCATTTTTAAAGCGATTTCGGTCTAAAAATTGAGCAGTCAGAGGGTTAAGGCATTATAAAGATGATTTGTAACATATTGTAAAGCATGACTTTCATTTCAAAATGTAGATTAAGAAGCAATAATTTTCTAAAATGCGTTTTTTATTAGGTTTTTCTTTTTTTATAGTATGTACCCTTTTGTTAAAAAAATACTAACAATAAATTTGATAACTGAACGATAAAATAACAATAAAACGTAAAATAAAAAATTGTGGTGTTTCAAAGCAGTAGAGCAAGAAATGCTGCGCTATCTTTAAACGCAGTCTAATGAAATCTTTTAAATCATTACAATATATATATATATATATATATATATATATATATATATATATATATATATATATATATATATATATATATATATATATATATATATATATATATATATATATAATATATATATATATATATATATATATATATATATATATATATATATTGAAAATAATTTAATATATTATCTAAAATTATCTCTCTGCAAAAATTATTATTTTATTATATCGAAATAACTTAGTAATATTATTTTAATTGTTCTGCACAGTTATGAATATGTTTTTTTGGAAATAGTTTTTATTCGTTATCAGTGTTTAGTTTCACACAAAATATATGATTATATGAATAAGATAAACATTCCTTTGAGAAGTTAAATTATTATTCATAATCATAAAAGACATCTTTTCAGATGTCATTACCACTCGACCGAAAATTAATTAGATAAAAGTAGTAAAAGAAATGGGAGATATATTTCATTAGCACAAAACATTTAGCACACATTTTATTGAACAATTCAAAAGCAATATGAGAGTCAGACACTTTAATGAAATATTCATACTATTACTGTTATCTGGACGTATTTGTTCTTTTTAGTTATTCTCAAAGCGGAAAATATTGAATTTAAGAAAATTAGTGTTAGATTTATGATTATATATATATATATATATATATATATATATATATATATATATATATATATATATATATATATATATATATATATATATATATATATATATATATATATATATATATATATATATATATATATATATATATATATATATATATATATATATATATATATATATATACATGCATACATACATACATATCAATTCCATTGCATATAACAAGAATTGTTTCCCTCAATTTGTATACTGAAAAATACAGTTCTCCTAATTTTGTGGTCTGTTCTGCGGATATTTTCTTATTGGTTTCAACCAGGATACCAACAACCTACAGCATGTCGACTTTTTGAATTTTTTTTATATTATGAAGATAGCAGGTGGTCGTTGCGGATATTATAGATGAATGAATGACATTTTACCCTGAACAACATCCAAAAACTGCTTTCATTGCGCAGAAGAAAATCTTCACCATGTGGCTTCAGTGCCTATATACGACAGATACTTGACTATGAGGTGTGGCGTAGCAGGGACATTCATTCTTAGTTTTACTTCTTCTAAGAAGTCCCATCCAGTATTATGTTGTGGCCGAATTCAGTGGTATATACACTCTAGAGTCCAAACATTATGACCACCTGTCAATAACTAGTTGTCCCACCTTTCCAGTCCAACACAGCTTCAAGCCGCCTTGGCATGGATGCCACAAGTCCTTGGAAAATGGCCGGAAGCAGATTATATTAGATGTTTCAGCAATGGTTATGAATATCCGAGATATTGGGTATTGGTGGTCTTTAAACTGTGAGATCCCTTCCCATGACAATCCAAATGTGTTCTATCGGATTGAGAATCGGTAAGTTAGGCCGAACGATGGCCGATTGGTTAGGGTGCTAGCCTTCGGTACCGGAGTTCGTGGGTTCGAATCCCACAGTGGCATGGATGTTCGTAGCCGTTCGTAATCGGCTTTAAGCTGTAGGTCCCGGTCTCATTAGCCCTCGTGTTGCAAAAAGTAGACCGTAGCACACCAAACCAAACCAAAACCAAACTAATCGGTAAGTTAGGCGGCGAGAACATTAACTTTAATTCATAATCATGTTCTTGGAATCACTCCAACACAATTTTAATCTTTTGACACTGGGCGTTGTCCTGTTGGAACATTCCATTTCCAGCTGGAAAAAGAGAGGCCATGTAAGGATACATCTGTTCCGCAATAATGTTCAGATACCTGTAGCAGTCATGATCTGCTCTAAAACAACCACGGGTCCCAGAGAAGTCAAAGAGAACGTGCTCCCAATGCATAATACCACCACCACTGGCGTGTATATGACGTACTGTACACTGAAGGAGCAACTGTTTGTCTGGAAGATGGCATATCCTGACACGGACATCGGCGTGAGGAATGACAAAGCGTGATTCATCTGACCAGGCAACTCTCCCCCACTGATCCATGGACAGTCGCGATGTTCTCGGGTCTACCATAGGCGCATTTATAGATGACTCTTGGTCAGCAACAGCACACGAGTGAGACGTTTGCTGCGTAGCCCGATATCCAACAGTGTTCGCTGAATAGTGTGCTCAGATACAATTCTACATGGCCTTGCACTGTATTGGGTTGTCTACTGCTGGTTTCACCGTCATTCATCCACTTTGCATAAGTACTAACAGTTGTAGATAGGAAACAACCCACAAATCATGCAGTTTCGGAAATACTCCGAGCCTTCGAGCCATTACAATCTGCCCTCTATCAAATTCACTTATATCTGAAGCATTTTCCATCACACACACAGAAGTAAGCAAAAGAATGATTCTCCAGACTCTCCAGCAGCAGTTAAATAGCACTTCCACCTGATCGCGCGCCTTTTACGTCATCCGGCCTAGTTCATTGCAAAATGTAAGGGTGGTCATAATGTTTGGCTCTTAAGTGTATATATATATATATATGTATATATATATATATATATATATATATATATATATATATATATGGATATATATGGATATATATGGATATATATATATATATATATATATATATATATATATATATATATATATATATATATATATATATATATAAATATATATATATATTCAAAAGGAGACAAAAATTAAATAAATGCAAAAAACATAAGTGATAAATTCCTCGCAGTGGCCGAACGATGGCCGAATGGTAGAGCGCTGCTCTTCGGAACCGGAGTTCGCGGGTTCGAATCCCGCTGCTGGCATGGATGTTCGTAGCCGTTCGGAATCGGCTTTAAACTGTAGGTCCCGGTCTCATTAGCCCTCGTGTGCAAAACAGTAGACTGTAGCGCTCCCAACCAAACCAACCAAACCAAACCTCGCAGTGTACACATTTTTTAGTAAGGTTACAAATAACCTTAAAAATTAAAGATTTAATCCAAAAATAGGGAATAAATTTTTGTTCTGATAAAATCAGGTTAAATATACTTTTTATAATGACAAATACATTTTCTGAATAACATGATTGTTTTACTACACTGAAATATATATATATATATATATATATATATATATATATATATATATATATATATATATATATATATATATATATATATATATATATATATATATATATATATATATATATATTATATATATATATACATATATTATATATATATATATATATATATATATATATGCTAGTGTATATAAGTATCTGGGCATCTAGATTCAAACTTTTATGCAAAAAAATTGTTTAAAAACTATAAAAAAGATATTTTATATATTAAATATATTTCAGAAATATAATATTGCATTCTATCAAAGGTGTGTGAAAACATTTTATAGGATAAAATACATGAAAATAAAATATTTTTAAAAAATCCGAATATTGAATTTTTTACAAAATATTCATTATTTTTTATTTCTATATATTTATTTAAAAATATTTTAGTGGATTAAAATATTACACTAAATTTTGTATTTATTTTAGAACAGCTTACACAAACTATATATTACTTCGTGCTATTTGTTGTTGAATATGTGTATTTTCGTGAGTAACGTCTATCACTAAACAGATTATATTATTACCCACTTAATAATTATTCCACAGAAAAATTAAAAAACATATGATATATCAGATAGTAGAAGGCATTATTCTGTTGAAATAATGCTTTCTTGACAAAGTGACGATAAGACTAACACAAAGAAAAATAGTTATTCTAAAATGCAAAACTTTTACTTAATTATGTAAGACTGTATATGCTTTATTATTCAAACTATGTATTTTTTATTAATTCAAGACATTTAACAGATATTTTATAATTGGTCAGATTGCAGGATAAATAAGAGAAGACCAAACAAAATATTCTTCTTGCATATTTTAAAATATCTTTAAAGCCATCTTTTGAACAAGATTGTACATTCTTGAAAAGAAATTTATTTAGATATGTAAATTAAACTGTTATATCTATTTTAAATTATGCTACAATATCATTTTATAGAAGAAAGCATTTTATAAAAAAATAATACTTATTTTAGCATCCTTTTTTACACGTAGATAGTAATTTTATGAATTGGATGGAAATTCTTTGAGAGATTAAAACTGTTATTTAAGATCATAAAAGAACGCTTTCAGATGTCATTACCAGTTGTTCGAAAATTAATGACATTAAAAAAAAAAGGTTACGGAAAGAGTAGGGATAGTTCATCAACACAATAATAGAATTTTATTACTCTATTCAAAAGTCATATAGAAGTCACTTTTTTCAATTAGAATAACTACTGCTTTCAATTTCTTCCTGATGCATTTGTTCTTTTATTAAAATATTAAAACTACCATATAGAAATATTTTTTTAATTTATAGTCACATGAATAAATACATATTTATACGTAATAACATGCCAAATTTTAAATGACTCAATTAAAAAAGTGTGCATGAGTGTATATTTAATTCAATTACATAAGTTCTTATGAAAGGAACACTTTAAAAAATAATTTTCGTGAAAGTATGGAAAGGGCACATTTCTTTCTATTTGTAATTTCAATATATATAATTTATTTCGTTTAAGGTTAGAAAGTACGATTCAAACTAAAAGATCATAAGCAGTTTAAGTTTAAATGAATATACACTAAAACACTCTGCTATGTTCAAATAAAAGAAATTGCTAGATTATTTACAAAGTTCTCATACTTTAAAAGTTATTTAATGATATTACATGATGTTAATGAAATTTTTTTTACAACAATAATTACAGAGATAGTTACATTGTTCGAAACACGATATTACGAAACACTAAGTAGTTCAAATTGCATCAGTTGTTACTGATACATTTATTTGTAATTCGCATTGCTTTCCTGTATTTAAAAGAGATAAAAATATTGATAAGGTATTTCAGTACGGGGTGTGATGTGAAATATCGCACTAGGTTAATTTTTCACACATTTAAGGTGTATTTTAGAACTGATACTAAAGAAACTTTTCAATAAATTTCCGATAGTTATGACTAAGAATTTTTCTTAATTAATCCTTTCGTTCCCACAATAGTCAAGACCTCGAGATCCCAGAATAATCATCTGATAAAATTCTGACTGATAATGCCGCGGCATGCATGCAAGACTGATAATGGCTGAGGGTAATGCATTGAGAGGTGAACATAGGACTTAATGTATATATCAGATATTTGCAGGTGTATCCCTCTGAGGTTTTTACAACATGTTGAGAAACACTACTTGTTGTTAGTTAATTAGAAACATTCCATTGCTACTTCATTCGATTTTGAATATTTTTTAATCAGATTGACAAGTGAAAGAAAAGACTGGGGAAGGAAAATATGCAAACTTTGGGACTACTGTGCTGAGAACTGGAGGATATTTGGAATTCTAGAATTTGGGCCTAAGACAGCAAGGGAATAAGCACTAAGAGCCGGTCTCACACCAATGTCGTTTAACTGCTAATCGCGATTAACCCATAACACCAACCAATGGTGGGACGCAATTCTAGGTTTTAAACAGGGATTAATTACGATTAGTCGTTGAACAATTTTGGTGAGAACGACCCTAAATCCTAAGAACGACTTGAATGTGGTTTTTATGTTCCCATGATCTGTGTAAAGCTGTTTTAAACATTAAAGTTACTATTTCCTTCTCGTGTAAAGAGTATAATATTTAATTTTAATATTTAAATATTCTTAAAAACAGTCTCACGCTTGCAATATCTAGATATTCGGGTGGCAAGATATAATGAGAAATTTCCAAAAATTCAATAAAAAAGATATAGTGATATTTTCTATATGAAATATATAGTTAGTATTAATTTAACCTCACTCTAAAAATCTACTAATGCATGTATTTTGTTTTCTAAATGAACTTAAATAAAAGTATTGTAGAAAATTCTAAGATTGTGATAATACTCATCAATGTTCTCATAATGTATTCAACAAAGTATTTCTTCAGAATATTTATGACTTTAAGCAGCCGGTGCCCAATAATTTATCGAGAATGTCATCAACAAGTGCTCTTGTTTTCACGCACGTATTTTGCGCAGGTAATAGTTGAAAGAAGGCTTTCATAAATATTTATGCTCATAATTTTAGTTTATATTCAAAAAGTGTTTCAGCTGTGATAAATAGCTGTCATGTTCACATATGACTAAACAATATTTTAAGTCAGTAACTTGAGATTGAAAAATTTCATACTGGCAATCATTCGAAATTCAAATTTTAGTTTAATAAATTATATCTGGGGGTAGACAAACTAAAGTTAATTAATAAAGTTGAAAAATTATTGATGATTTTATTTCTAAGTATTGTTAAGTGTAAAGTTTTATTTATTGTGAAAGTAGAAAGATGTACATTGATTAGTAAATCTAAAAATAAAATTTGAATTATAACATTTTGAATAAAACAATCATGCATATGTATATAAAAATATTATAAAATTGGCTTATTGATCTGATAAAACTATATAACAGAAATAATAAATGATAAAATATTTAATTATTAACCTTTAGTACAGAGAAAACTAAATGATAAATAAACAGTTTAAAATAAAATTTTTCTTAAAACCTAAAATTGAAATTTGCACATAAAAATAGTAAATCTAAATAAATTATAAAATAATACACTGCATATAAATATTTCTTCGGTTGGAAAATAATTTTATGTTAGGAAATAATTTTAAGTTAGGAAAATAATTTTATGTTAGGATTTTATGCTAGGAAATTCGCTTATTCATCTGATAAAACTATATAAGGGAAATAATAAAAAATAAAGTATTTAGTTATTAATCTTTAGTAGAAAGAAAACTAAATAAAAATTAATCAGTGTAAAATAAGATTTTTTTTTCTTAAAACCTAAAACTTAAATTTGAAAATAAAAATATTTAATCTAGATAAATTATAAAATAATACATTACATATAATTTTTCTTTGCTTGGAAAATAATTTTATGTTACGAATGCAAAAACTTATTAATAAACTAATAAATATTAAATTTATAAAATAATTAAATTTCATTCCTTAATATTCTAAAGGAGTTTTAGAAGTATATTATAATTGTAATAAAACAAATTTCTTCTTAACACAAAAAGAACGCAAACACAAAATAGAAATGTTTTCTAAAGTTGTTCAACTTCTTATCTACACTGTTAAAAACATAAATAATTCACAACTGTATAACAAACATAGGAAACTATTAGATAATAGAGATAAATATAAGTAAATATAGGTAACAAATATACACATCAATAAGTAATGAAAGGTAATCATAATGTTGTGTCACGTATTATTCTTTATACTCTGCTTAAAATTTCTAAATATTTTTCAAACCAACAGTTATGTATAATTGCACATTTAAGTTTCTAAACTAATATTAGTGTACCACTTTACTTAACTTAAAGTATATCTTGTTATCTTAGTAATAAATATTATTCAACGAAATTAATTTTCTAATAGGAACACATGGCATTGAAACCTAACTGAAGATATTTACTCGAAAACCCGCAAAAAGTGAATATAATAAATTCTTCATTAAATTTTTAATGATGTGATACATTTCTGGGGAATTCTTCACACTTATTCTATAATAACTATTATTTTCTAATGTTTGTTTATATATATATATATATATATATATATATTATATATATATATATATATATATATATATTTATATATATATATATATATATATATATATATATATATATATATATATATATATATATATATATATATATTATATAGATATATATATATATTATATATATATATATATATATATATATATATATATATATATATATGTATATATATATATATATATATATATATATATATATTATATATATATATATATATATATTATATATATATATATATATATATATATATATATATATATATATATATATATATATATATATATATATATATATATATATATATATATATATATATATATATATATATATATATATATATATATATATATATATATATATATATATATATATATATATATATATATATATATATATATATATATATATATATATATATATATATATATATATATATATATATATATATATATATATATATATATATATAGATATATATATATATATATATATATATATATATATTATATATAATATATATATATATATATATATATATATATATATATATATATATATATATATATATATATATATATATATATATATATATATATATATATATATATATATATATATATATATATAATATATATATATATATATATATATATATATATATATATATATATATATATATATATAATATTATAAGTATATAGTTGTGTGTAAACAGACATCGAATGCATATTGTTTTACTGTGTCATTTTTGTATAAATCCTCAAAATTTCTTGAAATAAATGTAATGTTTTTATCACATGCTAGCGATAAATTCACACAGGAATACGTTAAATTTCAATTAAAATAAAAACAGAACTTATTTTATGTGAAATAAACAATTTATAACTATAAACCGTTTTTAGAATAAAATAATATTTTTTTTATTAAAAAAATAGTTGTACCTTCCCATTGCCACAATTATCGTACAAAAATAATTACAGAGTTAATTTTTTGTAAACAAATTAATAAAAATTGCTAAGAAATTTAAATCTAAAAAATAAAATTCTTCAGGTTTATCCATTTCTTATATGTTAAGAAATTTTCCTCTTCTGTCAGAGACACTTTATTTTTTTGACAGCATCCTTTTGTTAAAGAAACTTTACCTGAGACCTGACATCTCCAGCATCAAGGTGACATATTTCTTTCGCTGATTTATATTCTTTTCTTCAACTAGGATTCTAATTTTCTCAGGATTTGTCATTTTTAGAAATCTGATGTGTATATCTGATGTATGCAATGCCAGAAAATTAGTACAAGTTCGTATAAAGTTTTTTTTCTTTCTTTCTTGAAATACATTCAGTTTATATATAGTTTTCGAAAGAATTGTAAAATAATTGGAATTAATTCGGTATTATCGAAGGATTGTAAACAGCTCCAAAAAATAAAGTATACTTATTTAATTAATGTAATAATATAAATTATTTAATTAATATAGGCTTTTTTATTTTAGTTTCCCTCTGGTATTAAGACTTACAAAAAAGATTATATGTTTATGAAAATCCACTACTCATTCCTTTACTACTGAACCATATTTTTAAAAAATCTAATAAGTATACTAAACAAAAATAAATACTAAAATTAATTTTGATTTTTAGAGTAAATTAGATACATCTTTGGCAATTTACCTGCTTTTAATTAAAAAAATTATTATTTATGTGTTTTAATTAATGTCTTTTCATATTTTAATCAAAATCAGTCAAAATTAATGTTAATATTTAAATCAAAAGGTTTTATAGTAATTTTGATGATCTAGATTACTAATTTTCCTGTATCTAATTAAAAAATATTATTTGTTGTTTTTGAAATTAGTATCAAATATTTGAATTGAATAAATAAACAATTCTATTTTAATTTTAGTCTACTTCCTTTACTACTGGACCATATTTTTTAAAAATTTTAATAAAACATTTAAACAAAAATAAATATTTTTTTTTGGTTTTTATAGTAATTTGGATATATTTTTTTGTAATTTTCCTGCTTTTAATAACAAAATTACTATTTTTTTCGTAATTTAGTGTCTTAAATATTTAAATCAAAAGATTTTTATAGTAATTTAGATGATTTAGATTTTCTAATTTCCCTGTCTCTCATAAAAATACTAGTTGTTGTTTTTGATATTAGTATTTAGATTCTTTTAATTAAATAAATAAATAGTTATATTTTAATTTTAGACTATTTCCTTTACTACTGGACCATATTTTTAAAAATTCTGATAAAAATTCTAAAAAAAATAAATACTATAAATAAATAATATAATTTTTTTTTGGTTTTTATAGTAATTTGGATTCATCTTTGGTAATTTTTCTGCTTTAATAAAAAAAATTACTATTTGTTTTGTTTTTATATAGTGTCTTAAATCTTTAAACCAAAAGGTTTTATAGTAATTTAGATACACTTATGCTAATTTTCCTGTCTCTAATACAAAAATACTATTTTTTGCTTTTGAAATTAGTTACTTAAATTTTTATTAAATAAATAAACAGTAATATTTTTATTTTAGTCTACTAAAAAATAATACGTTTAACGTTACCCATAAAATATATAAATGATATTAAATACATTTTTAATGTTTTGCATAAATTATTATCTGCCAGCAGGTTATTTAACTTTCAGCATTTTGACTATTCGTTATATTTTACATTTAACTATACAATTGAATGCATTTTTTATAACACTTAACTGTCACATCGTAATACTCTAGCAAGAACTGTATCAGAACCTTGATATTCTTGAAAGTACAATTTGTTTTATTCAAGTTGGATCCTTAAGATCCGATTGCACCACGAAATCCTTGGCATAACATGTGAGATAGCTATTTATCACTCACAATTTACTGCATCTGCTTTAGATGAAGTAAGTATCTCTTATGCTTAACGAACAGTGGAGTAATTAGGCGGTATCATTTCATCCTGTAATTCAGAGACAAGGATCTTAAGTCAGAAACAGTAAGCTCAGACTATTATTCTAGAACCGTGATATTGTAAGTAGCCAGGTCTTTATCCCACTAAATGCATTATTAACAAGATAATTTCTACTTCTAGCTTACTAAAAAACACTCTAAAGGCAATAGCCTAAACGTGTTAGATGATAGTAGGAAGTTGTGATTGTTGCATTACTATATAGTATTCATATTCTGTAACATATTGCTGGAATTATCACAATATATGAAGAAAATATCTATAGATCAAATATTATTAATTTTTAATCTCATGTTCCTATATTTTGAAAAAAAACTATACTGAAGAATCGAAAGCACAGTAATATACAGGAAATTTACATAGATATATTAATCCGAATTATTTCGATCCATTTAAGAATTCGGTACCATAGTTCACCATAATTCAGTCCCATAATTCGGTCAATTATTCTTATGGATAGACAAAAGGAACAAGAGGGAGTAGGCCTGTCCGTTAACGAATAGAAATGCACGTCCGGTACGTCAATGTCGCTGCCATTTTATGGGTTAAAGTAATCCCGAATTGACTAAAGTGGTTTGACTGCAATAATATTATTATTCCAATAACTCCAGAAGCATCCGTTACTACTCAACTCTTTCACCTAGTCTTATGCAGTTTAAATTTTCAGTGAAATCTATGAACTAGCCAAATTTAAACATTTCATATTTAACGTATACGTATATTTTATAGTGTATTTTGTATAATCTCTTATGCTTGATGAACAGTGGAGTAATTAGGAGGTATGATTTCATCCTGTAATTCAGAGACAAGGATCTTAAGTCAGAATCAGTCAGCTGATGCTATTATTCTAGAAACTTGATATTGTAAGTAGCCAAGTCTTTATTCCACTAAATGCATGATTAACAAGATAATTTCTAATTCTAGCCTACGAAAAATACTCTAAAGGCAATAGCCTAAACGTGTAAGATGATAGTATTAAAATATGATTGGTGCATTACTATATAGTATTTATATTCGGTAACATATTGCTGGAATTACCACAATAGATGAAGAAAAACTACTTTTTATTGATAAAGTACTGTTAATTTGGAAAGACATGTTTTTATATTTTGAAAAAATACTATAGTGAAGAATCGAAAGCACAGTAATATACAGGAAAATTTTTAAAAAACATAACATAGATAAAACATATATTTAATGTAAATTAATGGACCGAAATAAGAATAGACATAACGAACAACAGGGCATAGACCTGAACTTTTTTCGAATGGGAATGCACGACCGATACCTCATCGTTGCTGCCGTTTGAGAGGTTAACGTGTTCCCGAATCGAATAAAGTGGTTTGACTACAATGATTTTATTATTACAAGAACTCCAGAAGCATCAGTTACTACTCAAGTCTTTCGCCCAGGCTTATGCAGTTTAAATTTTAATTGAAATCTATGAACTAACCAAATTTAAACATTTCATATTTAACGTATACGTATATTTTATAGTGTATTTTGTATAATCTCTTATGCTTAATGAACATTGGAGCAATTAGGAGGTATCTTGTAATTCAGAGACAAGGATCTTAAGTCAGAAACAGTAAGCTGAGGCTATTATTCTAGAAACGTGATATTATAGGTAGCCAGGTCTTTATCCCACTAAATTCATGATTAACAAGATAATTTCTAATTCTATCCTACTAAAAATACTCTAAAGGCAATAACCTAAAAGTTTTAGATGATAGTAGAAAGATATGATTGTTGCATCACTATATAGTACTCATATTTTATAACATATTGCTGGAATTACTCCAAAAGATAAAGAAAAGATTTATCGATAAAATATTGTTAATTTACAAAGATATGTTTCTATTTTTTGAAAAAAAACTATAGTACAGGGATCGAAAACACAGTAAATTTCTTTAAAAAATATATACATAAAATATATATTCCATATAAATTAAATGGACCGAAACAAGAATAGACAAAACGAACAACAGGGGATAGGCCTGTCCGTTTACGAATGCAAGGCCTGTACCTTATAGTCTCTTTCATTTTATGGGTTAAAGAAAATCCCTAATCGACTAAAGTGGGTTAACTGCAATGATATTATTATTACAAGAACTCTAAAAGCATCATTTACTACTCAACTCTTTCAGCCAGGCTTATGCAGTTTAAATTTTCAATGAAATCTATGAATTAGCCAAATTTAAACATTTCATATTTAACGTATTCATATATTTTTATAGTGTATTTATAGATGGTAAACAGATAGAACCTAAAAATTTTAAAGTTACATATTCATCTTGCCTTTTAAGTTTTACAGAAATGTTTATCCTAAATTATATATTAATACATTAGAGAAACCTAATGGAGGTTTAAAATTTTTGAAAGTATTTGCTGATATATAAAGTTGTAGTTAAAGGATTCTTCTCACATAATATATGTATTTTGCTTTTATAGTGGTGTTTATAGAAGTTACAACAAAAGAGTTTTCAGTATATTTTAAACTTTCAAAATGCTTAGTATTTAGCAAAATTTTATGTTGCTTTGTTTTTTAATGTATAATTAAGAATAATATAAAAATATTTCTTATTTATTCATTTATTACAGTTAAAAGATGTTTATTATCAGTATAAAAAATTCATTATATTATAGTTAGCGATACTTAATGTATCATTAAAAATAGTATTATCAGAAACAGATTTAATCACAAAATTTTGTATTGATTTATATTTTAATGTATACTTAAGAATAATATTATCAGATATACATTCTTTATTAATTTATAGCAATAAAGAGCTTTCTAGTATTTATATCACAAATTCCTTATATTATCATTAGCAATGCTTAGCATTTAGCAAATTTTTCTGTTGCTTTTTGTATTTTAATGTATACTTAAGAATATTATCATAAATACATTATTTATTTGTAACTATATAGTGAAGAGCTACCGAGTATTGGTGTCATAAATTCATTATACTATAGTTAGCTATGAGCAAAATTTAACAAATATTATGTTGTTTTGTACTTTAATGTATACTGAAGAATATTATCAGAAATACATTTCTTCTTTATACATTTATTTCAGTAAAAACCAGTCTATTATTGGTATTATAAATCCATTATATTAGAATTATCGATGCTTAGCATTTGACAAAAGTTTATGTTGTTTTGTATTTTAATGTATAATTAAGAAAAATATTATCAAAAATAGATTTCGAATTATAAAATTTTAATTAAATGATTTTTTTCATATAAAATATGCATTTTACTTTTATGGTGGTGTTTATTACAATAATTTTCAATATATTTTTATTTCAATAATTTTCAATATATTTTTATTACAATAATTTTCAATATATTTTTATTTCAATAATTTTCAATATATTTTAATATATTTTAATGCAAAATGCATAGTATTTAGAAAAAATTTATGTTGTTTTGTTTTTTACTGTATACAAAAAAGAATAATATAAAACAAACATTTTTTCTTATTTCATTTATGACAGTAAAGAGATGTCTATTATCAGTATCAGAAAATTATATTACCGTTAGAAATGCTTAGCATCAGCAAAACTTAATGTTGCTTTGTATTTTAGTGTATAATTGAATATAATCAGAAATACATTATTTATTCATTTATGACAGTAAAGAGCTGTCTAGTATTGGTATCACAAATTCATTATATTATCGTTAGGGAAGCTTTAGCAAAATTTTATGTTGCTGTGTATTTTAATGTACACTTAAAAAGGATATTATCAGAAGTAGATTTCTTTATTCCTTTATGGCAGTGAAAAACTATCTAGTATTGTTATCAAAAATGTATAATCTTATAGTTATTGATTCTTAGAATTGAGCAAAATTTTGTGTTGCTTTATATTTTAATGTATACTTAAGAATATTATCAGAAATATATTCTGTATTTATTTATTGCTGTATAAAACAATCTATTACTGGTGTCACAAATTCATTACATTGTCGTTATTGATGCTCAAAATTTAGCTATACCTATGTTGCTTTGTACTTTAATGTGTACTGAAGAATATTATCAGAAATACATTTCTTCTTTATACATTTATTTTAATAAAAATCAGTCTGTTATTGGCATCACAAATTCATTATATTATCGTTATCGATGCTTAGCATTTGACACAATTTTATGTTGCTTTTTATTTTAATGTATACTTAAGAAGAATAGCATCAAAAATAGATTTCTTCTTTCTTGATATATCACAGTAAACAGCTATTTATTACTGGTATCATAAATTCATTATAAAATTATTAGCGTACTGTTCATAACGTAACATCCTTGTTTCTAAATAACTGCATGAAATTATCCCTTCTAATTACTTCACAATTCTGTTCGTTAAGCATAAGAGATATTGACTTCCTCGTAGTCAGGTGCGTAAGTTTACTGGTGATATGTAGCCTCATTACCTGTTACTGTATTCCTTTCGAGGTAGAACGGGATTATATGCTGGACCGATCTTGGATGAAATAGATTGCACTTCTCTGGAAACTACACGTTCTGCTAAATGGCTTGTTCGAAGCAGTTTAGAAGTAGTTTAAGCGTCGTAAATATATTTTTAAACAAATTGTGAAGTACGATACTGTTTTTAATATAAAAGCGCATTATGTATGCAGTATTTTATAAAATTATTGTTACAATAAGTTTTCAGTAAGGTAATATTACTTGGCTTTACAAAAAAAATATGAATATTTATAATATTTTATATTTAATGTATAAATATATTTTTATAGTGTATGTATAAAATTTAAAACTGATAGAAACTAAAAATTTTAAAGTTACATATTCATCTTGGCTTTTAATTTTTGCAGAAATGTTTCTCTTAAAATAAATATTATTACATTAGAGAAACGTAATGGAGGTTTAAAAATTGTGACAGATGGAAAGTATTTGTCGACTTATGTAGTTGTAGTTAAATGATTTTTTTTCACATAAAATATGCATTTTCTTTTTATAGTGGTGTTTATAGAAGATACAACAAAAGAGTTTTCAGTATATTTTAAACTTTTAAAAATGCTTAGTATTTAGCAAAATTTTATGTTGCTTTGTTTTTTAATGTATAATTAAGAATAATATAAAAATATTTCTTATTTATTCATTTATTACAGTTAAAAGATGTTTATTACCTGTGTCACAGATTTCTTATTTTATCGTTATCGTTGCTTATTGTATGACTAAAAAGAGTATTATCAGAAACACATTTAAACACAAAATTTTGTGTTTATTTGTATTTTAATGTGTTCTTAAAAATAATATTATGATATATAAATTCTTTAATCCTTTATGGCAATAGAGAACGTTTTAGTATTGATATCACAAATTCCTTATATTGTCATTAGCGATACTTAGCATTTAGCAAAATGCTAAGTTTCTTTGTAATTTAATGTATACTTAAGAATATTATTAGAAATACATTATTTATTTATGACTATCTAGTAAAGAGCTATCTAGTATTGGTGTCATAAATTCATTATACTGTTGTTAGCTATGCTCAAAATTTAGCAAAATCTTATGTTGCTTTGTACTTTAATGAATACCGAAGAATAATATCAGAAATACATTTCTCCTTTATATATTTATTTCAGTAAAAAGCAAGTAGTCTATTATTGATATTACAAATTTATTATATTATCGTTATCGATGCTTAGCATTTGACAAATTTTTATGTTCTTTTGTATTTTAATGTATACTTAAAAGGAATAGCATAAAATAGATTTCTTCTTTATTGATTCATCACAGTAAA
>CM063500.1:26413596-26421096 GCA_032207245.1 Pardosa pseudoannulata | reverse complement strand
GTGTTTCTATGCTTGTATGTTTGAGTGTCTGCACAAGAATATGACATTTCGAGTACATTTTCACTTAAAGATACTAAATTTTGATTGCGGAAAACATCGCAAAATTGCGATTTCTATCAAATTTTGGACTATTTCCTAAAGCAGGAAGTTGTAGTTAACCTGCGACTTCAGATTACTAAATGACTTCTTCCGAATACTATATATTAATATATGATTGATGAAAACAGGAAGTTGCAGTTAACCTGTGACTTCAGGATGCTAAATGACTGATTCCGGTAACTAAATAGTAAAATCTAATTGCATGGAAGTGCAATTAGATTTTACTATTTTATGGAAGTATGACTATCTTGTCACAAACTGCTGAAAGCAGAAATGTGTTGTAAATAACAGAACATGGAAATGATCAGAGAACGGCACTTTGTCATTCCAAATTTCCAATTATTTCAAAAGATATGAATGAAATACCAAAATCATTTCTTTATCTACGTGGTACTTTCATTTCTTTTGTCAAGGTACTGTGAAAAAAAATTTGGCGTATAATTATCACCTGATGTTTTCTAATAACGTATATCGGCAATCGTGCCAAAATTTTGCATATTTTCTGTATTAAGTATGGTGTCTACACAGCGGTAATATTTGATTTTTATGTTTTTAATTCATAATACTCTTTTAATAACTATAATTTAAATATATGGGATGAAATATAGATAAAAACATAAAAAAACATTTTATTGTTATTAATGTAATTTACTAACGATGAGGACAACAACAAAAAATTCTAAAAATTGATTTTTGTAAAAAATAATTCTGCCTTATGTGCCTTAACGTCTGATATTTGCTTATGATTTGACATAATATATTATTATTTAAATCTTGCAAAGAATCTTTATTGTTTTAAATTTTTATAAAAATGAAATTACCCTGTCGTTTATTTTTACTAGGATAATACTATTTTAATCACAAAATTATTAATATATTCATTCATCGATGATTAATCTTTTATTAAAATTTTCAATAGAATATAACTACTTTAAAATTTTATAAATTGAAATATCCCCATTATAAAATAGAGTATAATATCTTTTACGAAATAAAAATTGGATAAAAAGGAATAAAATATGAAATAAATAACTACATAGATTGATGCAGAGAAAGTTACGTTATTTTAAGAAATTGAATTTTATAATATGTAATTTCGAGGACATAAAGTATTAATTGAAAACGAAAATAACAGCTCGTAACTGCTGGTTGTAAGCAAAGTCAAAGAAGATCTCATGCATTTTTTTATTTTCAGTTAATAGTTGAGTTTCAGTTCTTTAACCAGGAGTAGTTTTAGAATTTAAATAGACTGAATGTATCAGGTTTAACGTCTCATAAGGGGATGACATCACATACATGAATACACAAATACAGAATCTATATCGTTTTAAATTTTTATAAAATATGATATTACTTTGTCGATTCTTTTTTTATAAATATAATACGATTTTCATTACAAGATTATTAATATAGTCTTTCATTGATGGTTAATCTTTTTTTAAAATTTTCAATAGAATATTACGACTTCAAATTTATATAAATTAATATATCACTATCATAAAATAGAATATACTATCTTTTAGGAAATAAAAATTGGAACTGTGGCATGGATGTTCGTAGCCGTTCGGAATCGGCTTTAAACTGTAGGTCCCGGTCTCATTAGCCCTCGTGTTGCAAAACAGTAGACCGTAGCACTCCAAACCAACAAACCAAAACAACATATATATATATATATATATATAGATATATATATATATATATATATATATATATATATATATATATATATATATATATATATATATATATTATATATTTAGATATATATATATATATATATATATATATATATATATATATATATATATATATATATATATATATATATATATATATATATATATATATATATATATATATATATATATATATATATATATATATATATATATATATATATATATATATATATATATATATTATATATATATATATATATATATATATATACACATATATACACTTTCATCAACTTCTTCGTCCAGTCGTTTAGAAGGAGTTCTCTTACATACACACTGACAGAAGAGTTTTACATATAAAGATATACTGTAGATAGGAAAAAAGTGAAGATACTACATAAAGAAACGTAGAGCACATATTAAAATTTTTGAAGTCAATTATTTTCTAGCGTTCCTATAATTAGGAATCTATTGGGCTTTGAAAAGCTCAATATATGTGCACTTAGATTTTCTATTCTATGGAAGTGTGGCTATCTTCTGGCAAACTGCTGGTCTCAGATATGTGTCGTAAATAATAAAACATGGAAATGATCAGAGAACGGCACTTTGTCATTTTGCATTCCAAAATTCCAATTACTTCAAAAGATAATAATTAAATACCAAAATTATTTCTTTAATTACGTTGCACTTGGAGTTCTTTTGTCAAGCTTCCGAGAAAAAAAAATTGGCATTACTATCACCTAATGATTACTAATAACGTCCATCGGCAATCGTGCCAAAACTTTGATTATTTTCTGTATTTAAAACGGTGTATAAACAGCGGTTATATTTGATTTTTATGTTTTTAATTTATGTTCTTAATATCTATACCTAATGATTACTAATAACGTCTATCGGCAATCGTGCCAAAACTTTGTTTATTTTCTGTATTTACTACGGTGTATAAACAGCGGTTATATTTGATTTTTATGTTTTTAATTTATGTTCTTAATATCTATACCTAATGATTACTAATAACGTCTATCGGCAATCGTGACCAAAACTTTGTTTATTTTCTGTATTTACTACGGTGTATAAACAGCGGTTATATTTGATTTTTATGTTTTTAATTTATATTCTTAATATCTATACCTAATGATTACTAATAACTTCCATCGGCAATCGTGCCAAAACTTTGTTTATTTTCTGTATTTACTACGGTGTATAAACAGCGGTTATATTTGATTTTTATGCTTTTAATTTATATTCTTAATATCTATACGTAATGATTACTAATAACGTCCATCGGCAAACGTGCCAAAACTTTGTTTATTTTCTGTATTTACTATGGTGTATAAACAGCGGTTATATTTGATTTTTATTTTTTTAATTTATATTCTTAATATATATAATTTAGATATATGTAATAAAATTTAGATAAAAACATTAAAAAAAACCAATATTTTATAGTTATTAATGTGATCCACTAACGATGGGAATGATGATCAAAAATTCTAAAAAAATGATTTTTGTATAAATTATTTCTGTCCTGTGTGCCTTAACTTCTGATATTTGCTTATTATTTGACATGAAAAATTATAATTTAAATAATGTACGTAATCTTTATTATTTTACATTTTTTTATAATGTGAAATTATTCTGTCGTTTATATTTATAAACGACTTCGTTTATTTTTAAGAAATTGATTTTTATAATATGTAATTTCGAGCACATGAGATATGAAATGAAAGCAAATATAATAGCTCATAACTGCTGGTTGTAAGAAAATTAAAGATCTCATGTCATTTTTGAGTTTCAATTCTTTAACCAAGAGTTTCAGTTGAGTTTCAGTTCTTTAATCAATAGTAGTTCTTTAATAGTTATTTAATGGTTCTTTAAAGTTCTTTAATAGTTTTTTAATAGTTGTTCTTTAACCAATTTAAATCACATTTAACACACTATAAGGGAATAACAACACATAAATGCAAACATACATACATATATTATTACATAAATGTAATATGAAACACAAATAAAATGTTTCAAGTGACATTATAATACTCTCAATAAGCATGCAATTCTGGATTTATAAGAAAAAAAATTAAACCATTGTGAATTTAAACCATTCTTGAATCAACTTAATTACATACACAAAATTTCATAAAAATCAATCTCATGTCATTTTTTCAGTTTCAATTCTGTAACCAAGAGTCTCAGTTGAGTTTCAGTTCTTTAACCAATAGTAGTTCTTTAATAGTTATTTAATGGTTCTTTAAAGTTCTTTAATAGTTCTTTAATAGTAGTTCTTTAACCAATTTAAATCACATTTAACACACTAAAAGGGAATAACAACACATAAATGCAAACACACATACAGATATTATTACATAAATGTAATATGAAACACAAATAAAAGGTTTCAAGTGACATTATAATACTCTCAATAAGCATGCAATTCTGGATTTATAAGAAAAAAAATTAAACCATTGTGAATTTAAACCATTCTTGAATCAACTTAATTACATACACAAAATTTCATAAAAATCAGTCCAGTTGTTTAGGAGGAATTCTACTACAAACACACTCACAGAATTTTAGATATAAAGATATATTGTAGAAAGGGAAAAAGTGATGAAACTAATTAAAGAAACGTATAACGCATATTAAAATGTTTGAAGTAAATTATTTTCTAACGTTGCTATAATTAGGAATCTATTGGGTTTCAAAAAGCTCAATATATCGTGGCAGTATGTGGTGAATTCACAATTTACACTTTAAATTCCTATGAGACTTCTAACGTAGTGTTTCAACAAGCATCTTGGGACAAATTAAGATTTATATTTCAAACGTCTCGCCATAAATTAAGAATAGAAATACTCTTAAGGAATCTCTTTATTTGATGCTTAGTTACTAGATATTTTATTTGCTTTAAACCGTAATTTAACATTCATTTTAAATAATCATACCTTTTAATAATGTATTGTGTGTAACCTAATATGATAAATAACAGCAAAATATTTGGTTGTTAAAAGTAACAATTATAAAAGTAAAAATTAATCTTTTTTTTAATTTTATATTTTTTCTGATACATAATATCAGTTTTATTAATAGGTAATATTTAGTAAAAAAAACATCTAAATTTAGTTGAAATTTTACAAACCTTTTACAATTAAATATAACTTACAGATTACATTTTTAGATAGAAAATAAAATAATACTAAAGAGAATTCATAATAATTATGTTAATTATTCTTTCAGTCATTTTTTGCTTTTTTTAAGTTATTTCATAGGAACTCATGTTAAATGTACTAGCAAGAATTATTGAGCAAAGGAAGATGTTTATCTAAAATACATTCCCTAAAAGTAGTTTCTTAAAATACTAACTAGGAGTTCTGCTATGTGCTTTTCTAAGAAAATATAAATATTTTATAATCTTAGTATTATCTATTTATACAATGATATAAATACAAAACCTTCTTTTCAATATTTTGAACTTACTTTTTCCAAGAATACATCTGTAGAAAATGATACATCTGGTTATTTAAAAATCTTTGTTTTCCAAGATAATCTTATTAAATTTTTTTGACTAAATTCCTGCTCGTTTAATAAAGGTAATTTAAAATATATATCGTTTATCTGCGAAATCATAAATAATCACTCTATCGTACATACATTTATTAGTAATAAATATATTTTTCCACTAACTGTTATGGTAGTCTAATATGCATAATAAATCATATAGATTAATACAACTATGAAATTTTCTCTAAAATATGAAACTTAAAAATGATGTAGCGTATAATAGCATTTTTTATATCTGTTTAATTCTAGATGAAATTACAAATAAGATATATCTGTATACATTAAAAATACTCTCAATCTTTGATGTGAAAAATTAAATTTACTTTTATAAAACACGTTGAACAATTATTTTAAAATTAAATGAATTATTAGAAGTGAAATAATGAAGATTAGAAAATTATATTACAAATTTTAAACACAGTTTTTTAATTTCAAACGATTGTAACATATAGGAAAATCTAAAAAAATGTAATTGTTTGGTTCTCTAAAGCATAGAGTGAATGTCTAATCATTATTTTAGTTTTCCTTGCTGTTTTAATGTTTTTTTTTAGTTTTCAACGTTTTTAACACATGGTTATTGAGTTTCAATAACTATTTATTTGTTTATTTACTTATTTCTTATTTACTTTTTAATAATCTCTTTCATTGCCTTTATTTCATTAAATTAATTCTATAAAGTGTAACTGACATAAATTTCTCAGATTCTAACAAAGGAAAACTGACATTAATATTAAATAATTATATCACTTTATTGCAATATCACTTTATAGCGAAATAAAAGAAATAAGGTAGTCCCAAACAATTACTCAATTTAAATATTTTACTGATTTATTCAATTTGAACATGTTTGAATTTATTTGGTAGTGTTTAAGTGCTACTAATTTAACTTATGTTTACTAATTTTAAATGAAACTTTCAAGGTTTATATATTCATTTTGATCATCTCTGTGTATAGAGTTGGTTACGTCTGTATACCAGTACTTACATATTTTGAATAGATAAAAACGATTAGTCATTGAATTTTGTATTTATTTATTCTTAACTACTATGTCATTCATTTGTGTAACTGGCTTAATCATAATCTGAAACATTTTATGTAAAAAAACATTTTGATATAACAGACAAAACGCTACTGAGTGTATAAAATATATTTTAATGAAATAAGAGTACAATGAGTATATTCAATTGGTTTAGAAGTCATATGGTGTTTATATTAGGTTATTTTTTATTGGATTTCGAAGAATGTGTTTATAGTTTTATAAGAGTAATTTTAGTATGTTTTTAATTTTTTTTTACTCAAACATGTTCGTTTAAAGTTTTGAAATTGGTTATTCTAGTTTGGGTGGTAGACAGAGAGAACTTTAAGTAAAAATGTCAGTTTATATATTCTATGCGTAAAAAATATTATAAATTAAGTATTTACAAAATAATTTTCTGTTTTCAGTGCATATTATACTATTGAATAGAAAAAATGTAATAAATATATGTCACTTCCGAAGAGATTTCAACAAAAAAGGAAACTTTATAGTTTAAGCATTCATTTCAATAACTAATTATGACCCATCAAAATATTTTAAGCATTTATTATCCAGTTTTTTATATAAAATTAATTATTCATTCATTTTTTAAATATATTTAATAAAGACATTACATGCACATTTAATTTTAAAAAGTTAAAAACAATCCTTATGACTTGAAAATAAACTTTTCAAATAACTGCACCAGAGTGTAAATTTTAATATTAAATCCAGCCTTAATATCCCACTATTCGGAAAAGTAAAATAGTTGAAGTTATCAAACAGTTCAAAGTTTATACTTTGAAAGTTTTCAGAGAAAGTTTTAAATTATGAACGCTGATAGCTATATTTACGCGAAGATTCAAATTGTTTTTCGCTATAACAAAACTTAGATTTATAAAGGGAAAGTAATATTTAATATATTTTTATTCTACTAAAAATCATTCAAACATTTCTCAGAAAACATCTGTTGTTAGCTGATGTTCCATCATTGTATTCCTTTTATATTTCCCCAACATATCTTAAATTATAATTTACTGTGATTGTTTAATTAAAATGGTATGGGTAGTTTAAAAAATTCCTTTTAAATAAGTAAAAAATAGTGATTGCTTTAAAATTTGTAAAGAACTAGGCAAAATGCATAT
>CM063500.1:26402915-26413496 GCA_032207245.1 Pardosa pseudoannulata | reverse complement strand
TAGCTGCTGTTTCATCATTCTATTCCTTTTATAATTGCCCAACATTTCTTAAATTATGGTTTATTGTAATTCATGAAGTAAAACGATATGCATGGTTTAAAAAAATTCACTTTTAAATAAGTAAAAATAGCGATTACTTATATGTATGTGTGTGTTAAACATCCACTTGTAATTAAAATATTTTGTGGTTTGTAATTAAATATAGGCTTTAAAATATGTAAATAGCTAGGCGAAATGTATATTAAATGAAAATATTTATAAAAATGTTTTGAAGATATTTATAGCAAATAAATATTTCGTTGTTTCGAAAATATTTAATATATTTATTAACAAACTATTTCAATACATTAATAGAAGTGTTAGATGTATATGCATATATGTATATATACTTATATATATATATATATATATATATATATATATATATATATATATATATATATATATATATATATATATATATATATATATATATATATATATATATATATATATATATATATATATATATATATATATATATATATATATATATATATATATATATATATATATATAAAATTAATTAGGGAATTAGTAAAGTAATTAGATATTTAAAGTTACAAATTAAATTAGTAATGAAAACTAAGTAAAACTGTAATTAGATTATGTGTAATGGAAATTACCCTGCACTGACCCGACATATTTTTCTATACAATACTGTATGGGAAATATAATACCATACCACCAATCAATACCCGAAATGCTACAAAGCAGCTGCTGTCCTACGGCTGTCCCACATATTTCATACAGTACTACTTGGGAATCATAATACCATGCCACCAATCCGTAGCCTGAAATGGCTACAAAGCAGCTGCTGACCTACGCCTGGCAAACATTTTTCATACAGTACTACTTGGGAATCATAATACCATAACACCAATCCGTAGCCTGAAATGGCTACAAAGCAGCTGCTGACCTACGTCTGGCCCATCATATTAGGACTTAAGACTATCCAACCAAGAAAGAGCAAAAGGTTAACTCCATACTATCAGGAAGTGAGTGAAAAACAGTTGCTCACGTACATTATCACTCTTCTCATCACATTTTGAGAAAGACAATTTAAAATGAGAAAAATTCGTTTGGAATAAATTACACCCTTATCTAATTAATGTTAATACAACCCATGATATTTCATTACAATATCTCATTACGGAAGATATCATATTACGTTATCTCATTACGGATGCTATTACATTACAATAGCTCATTAAGTACGAAATGTTATTACAATATATCGGCTTATGACAACCTAAGAAATAAAACATGAATTATTTTCAAAATATAAAATGAATGTTTTACATGCAGAGAAGAAACTGAAAAATCAAACTAAAGTAAGCAACAATTTTTTTTTTATTTCGTTTGACCCTATAAATAAAATTTTATTTCTATGAAGTCATAAGTCTCTATAGTATAAATTCTTTAGATTACGAAAAAATGTAGTATTTTATATCAAACTCAAGTAAATATTTAATTAGAACACAACTAAACATAAAACATTTTCTTCTGAAAACCCTAGCTTTGAAATAAATTGTATCTGCCCCCTTAAACAAAGTTTTTTTTTTCTATGAAGTACACAATATAAAATGTTAAATTAGACGAATAACAAAATTTAGTATATCACATCACTCTGACGTAAATATTCACCTTAGAAAACAACTAAAATTATAGGGAAATGCATATATATACATCTAAACTAATATATATATATATATATATATATATATATATATATATATATATATATATATATATATATATATATACATATATATATATATATATATATATATATATATATATATATATATATATATATATAATATATATATATATATATATATATATATATATATATATATATATATATATATATATATATATATATATATATATATATATAATATATATATATAAATATATATATTATATATATATATATATATATATATATATATATATATATATATATATATTATATATATATTATATATATATACATATATATATACATATATATATATATATACATACATACAAACCTATACATATATATATACACATACATATACACACAAATATATATATATATATATATATATATATATATATATATATATATATACATATATACATATATATATATATATATATATATATATATATATATATATATATATATATATATATATATATTATATATATATACATATATATATATATATATATATATATATATATATATATATATATATATATATATATATATTTATATATTCCTACATATATACACACATATATGCACATATATACATCTATACATATACACTCATATATATATATATATATATATATATATACAGTCACACATACATATACATATACAGATATATATGTGTGTGTGTGTGTGTTTCACAACAAATGGCAGCATGAATAATGTTGCATGAGTGTCCATTGGCGATCTAATAAAATCCCCCTAACTCATTTGTTATTTATGAATAATTATACGACTGGGAAATCTAAATGCGCATAGGAAAGAGGTAATATCGACAACTAAATCAAACTATGTTATACAACGATGCCAGCGAATGAGAAGCCGATAGCACTTATGTGCTAATTACCTTCCTTACTAATGCACGAACCATGAATAGGATGAGCTAATCAGGCTGATTTTATGGGTAGTAATCAGTAGCATTTTGACGCCGAACTTTGTTATGAAGACCAGAACTTTTGATTCTCATTTTTATAGTAGTCATGTTTTAACATTTTATTTATTTTTTAAAGAAATGAAAAAAAATTAACCTGATTGTTGAAAATACAATTTATTTGATATTCTAATTAAAGCAAATTTTTTCAATGTTTATTTTATGTAAGTATAAGAGCAATCATTTTATGAATATAGAAAATTTAAAATTAACTAATTATAACTCTATTTTTAAATTCAAGCTACGTCATTATAAATTAAAATCATTTATATAATGGATATACATTAAAACTACACTCCCTTTTTAAGTAGTAGAAATTGTACGCTTAGTTTTATTTACCTATATCTGGAAGGATTTAATATTTCTGTTAAAAACCTCAATAAACATAAATAGATTACAGGCCACAAAACCTACTTTTCAAAACTAACTTTAGTTTTCATATATGAATTCTTTTCCAAAAAAATAGAACCAAGATAAAATAACAGAATAGAAACATACATATATACATATATATTGATATATACACAAATATACACATATAAGTACATACATACCCATATATATATATATATATATATATATATATATATATATATATATATATATATATATATATATATATATATATATATATATATATATTATATATATATATGTATATATATGTATATATATATATATATATATATATATATATATATATATATATATATATATATATATATATATATATATATATATATATACATATATATATATATATATATATATATATATATATATATATATATATATATATATATATATATATATATATATATATATATATATATATATATATATATATATATATATATATATATATATATATACATATATATATATATATATATATATTATATATATATATATATATATATATATATATATATATATATATATATATATATATATATATATATATATATATATATATATATATATATATATATACTCATACATATATCAATTAAATCATCACTTAATCTATCAATTCCAAATGGTTTATCTTTATATACCAGACAACTTTAAAAGAAACGCGAACAATGAGTTGTATTGTTTTTTCTATTCTAAAAAATATCGATAGAATTTTTAGCAAATATAAATCGTACACGTTGGTTATTAATACAAATATACAAAACAATTGAGTAAAATCAGTTTCCAAGGTTTCAGTCACTAATATGCACATGTCTTGAATTTTACAAACTAGACAGAATTCCTGCTTATATATTCCCTGATATGGAGACCATTTGATAGGAGATACAAAAACGACTTTCAGATCTATAAATTGATATATGTGGAAAACACATGAAAAAGCATAATTTGTTAAATAATTTGCTTAAACGAGTGTGCTGAAAGGTTAAAAGTCTTTTTTTCTACTAAAATTCTCTTTTGAGGATCCATTATTTATGCCTGAAAAGACATATCTGACTATTTTTCTTTCATAATAAAATTAAATATTCTGCTCATTTTACTACACATTTATACTACATTATTAATGAGGACATAAATTATTAAAATATTTCTCCATAACAAACAAAGATCATAACCTCATGGTTCTGCAAGTAAATTATTATACTTCCTTCTCAAGAGCAGAGCTTGGTACATTTCTTTCTAAAAACAATAATATATATATATGTATATGTATATATAATATATATATATATATATATATATATATATATATATATATATATATATATATATATATATATATATATATATATATATATATATGTGTATATATATATTTATGTGTATATGTGTATGTGTATATGTATATATATACATATATACATACATGTATATATACAATAATATTAAGATTGAATATATTATTTAAAGCTTATGTTATTATGGTTTAAAAAACATTATTAAACTCTAAAGTCTTAGATATCAAGATAAAATAAATCTTTAAACAACTCTTAACATAGGCATGGTATTGAGTACTGGAGATTCACTAAAACAAATGAAGTTAGCCTTCTATCTATGAAGTCTATCTTCATCTGTTCTAACCTATGAAACAAAATTACTCCGAAAAATATTTGGTCCAACAAGGAAAAGTAAAGAATGAAGAATCATGTTTAAGCATGAAGTCTGTAGAAAATATAAACAATTCCTTCTGAGTCGTCAAAGCTTATAGCAACATATAAATTAGATATACTAAGATGTGAATAACACAAACTCTGTGAAGTAGGAAAAGTTGTAGATCTCACAAAACGTGAATTAGCTATGCAGATGCAAACCTCAAGACTCATGTAAAATTAATTGGCGGACAGTGGCGCCTGATAGGGACCGTTAGAGGAGATTTCCTGAGAAGGTCTTGGCCGGTATATAAGATGTAGAACAGGTGGAGAAGAAGATTAAAAAAGCGTCCGTATATGTTTGTGTAGCATTATTGTATGTAAAATACAAAAAAACTTAAATATGTACACCAAGAGAGAAAAAATATATATCCTTTTAACACATTCGCTGCCGAACCTGACGTCATATATGCATTTTCCTCTATGTTGATCACGCGCTGGCGCGTGATCGGCAGCGAATGTGTTAATCGGCAAAATTAAATTTTAACTATTCTAATTAAAAACAAATTTTTGTGTCTAATATACATATATACACACATACATACATATATTTATATATGTTTATATGTGCATATATACATATATACATATATATATGTGTATGTATGTATGTATACATCTCTCTCTCTCTCTCTCTCTGTATATATATATATATATATATATATATATATATATATATATATATATATATATATATATATATATATATATATATATATATATATATATATATATATATATATATATATATATATATATATATATATATATATATATATAAATATATATATATATATATATATATATATATATATATATATATATATATATATATATATATATATATATATATATATATATATATATAATATATATATATATATATATATATATATACATATACATATATATATATATATATATATATATATTATATATATATATATGTATATATATATATATATATATATATATATATATATATATATATATATATATATATATATATATATATATATATATATATATATATATATATATATACATATATATATATATATATATATATATATATATATATATATATATATATATATATATATATATATATATATATATATATATATATATATATATATATATATATATATATATATATATATATATATATATATATATATATATATATATATATATATATATATATATATATATATATATATATATATATATATATATATATATATATATATATATATATATATATATATATATATATATATATATATATATATATATATATATATATATATATATATATATATATATATATATATATATATATATTGATTGACTGATGTAATTAAGAATTTGATGAGATATTTACTCGAATGACTGAGAAAATTTTAGAGTAATGAAATGTCTTTAAAATGCTTATAATACTGTTTTAATCACTTCCCTTTTTTATATTATACTCTTGACTTGTGTTTCATATTCAGTGTATAACTTTGTCTGTTAATATTATTCAACATTAGAAGTTTATCTAAAAAACTCATCAAATTTAAAAATATATCTTATTATAAAATTAAAAATTAGTTTTATCCATTTGAGAAGTTTGTTTTAATTTTTATGTTCCTTTACAAACAAGTATTTTTAGAAAATATCTTACACGCAAATTTCTAATGGCTTTCGTACGACGTTATATATCAATACCTATCAGATATTCAATGACCAGAAAAGCGTAGATGCCTAAGTTAATCTTGGAGAATTTTTCAAAGAATATGATCATCCACTTGTAAAATTTGATTTTGAAATTTACCGGTTATGTGGCGTCTTCCTTAAAAGCTGAAATTCTTAGTATTAACAACCCTTGCATATTTCCGGAGAATAAATTTTTAAGTATCGGAATAAAGTTTCTGCCCTAAAAATGACATGTTTAACAGAGTTTCAGTCAATAACTATGAACACAGTTTTAGGGAAAACAGAACATTCTCATCCTTCAAAAATTTTCAATTTTTCCTTCATAAATAGCAGATCCTTTGCCAATTAAAAAGATTTTAGCAGATCCTTTACAAATTAAAAAAATATAGTATTGATAAACATAAAGATATAAACTCAAGTTAATGACAGTAATAAAATACTAACAAAGACATATACGCTAATTTATATAATATTTCGTGTTTACCTCAAAATGTGTTTCCTTTTAATAATTATGTACACATGAAAAACAATTTATCCAATAGAATATACAGGCATAATTGAATGTAGAATTGAAGTAACTTCCCATTCATAATTTTTGTTCCAAATAAATGAAATATATTCAATAAACTGAAGTCAGTGAAATCATTGAATATATTTTATTGATTATTATTTTTTTCATTCGTGAAATATAAAAGAGAAATATGCACTTAAGTTATTGACGTTTTTTAAAAGTATCTAGTTCTCACCAAGTGATTCACTTTTGTTTATAATATGTATATAAAATGTATATTTTTAGTAATTGTGTATACTATAAAAAATAACCCACTATAAAACCATTAATTAACCAAAATTCCAATAAGTAAATTAAGAATATGTACGTCACAGTTAAGATACGGGTATATACTACTGACTTATAATCGAATAACAGCCTATACTTATGTATAATGTCTTTAAAAGAGCAAATTCATTTTAAAGAAATATGACCAAACATATAATTGTATATATTTTCTCTAATAAATTCTATGCATATACAGTGATTTCTGCATTTTGTTTTTTAATTATTTACTGCAAATATAACGATTATTTACCAAAAATATTTTTTAAAGGTGATACCTAAAATTTTTTTATGTTAAGTTTCCAATTTCAAGGTTTTATATAAAACTAGAGAAAAATACTCAGAAATGTGAAGTAATAGCATTTTTATTTCATTAACACATATAAAGCTATCAAACAAAATAACTATTATTTAGAAAAAATATTTTTATAGGCGATACGTTAAATTGTTTTATGCAAAATTTCCAATTTCTGGCATTTATTTTAAACGAGAGGAAAATATTCTAACATAAATAAGAATTAATAGCATTTTTATTTCATTAACACCTCTAAAGCTATCAAACAATATAAATATTATTTACAAAAATTACTTTAAAGATGATACCTAAAATTGTTTTATGTAAAATTTCTAATTTTGAGGCTTTATTTAAAACTAGACAAAACTAATCAAACATAAATATGAAGTAAAAGAATTTTTAATTCATTAACACCTACAAAGCTATCAAACAATAAAACTTTAAGCAACACCTCAAGATGTTAACCTCTAAAGTTAATAAAGTTTCATTAAAATCTCTAATTCTTTTGTATAAATGACATAAAGTCACATTCATATAAAAGTTCAATAATGAACCTGAAGTTTGTGAAAACGTAGAATGTATTTTATTTATTTTGTAAATAATATTTCCCTTTCAGTCATGAGATATGGAAGAGGAATAGGTATAGAACTTAAGTAATTGAAATTTATGAAGTATACCTAATCCTTAATAAGTGTTGAACTACGGCATATCATATGTATATAGAATGTGCTATTTTTAATAACTATGTATACTTAATAAAATATCCTTTCATCAGATCAGCTAGGAACTTTGTATAAATGTCATAACTTCGTATTAAAAAATAAGTTTATATATATATATATATATATATATATATATATATATATATATATATATATATATATATATATATATATACATATATATAATTGGTTAAACTGGATTCAGTGAAAGCATTCATTAATTTCTTTATTAATTTTGTCAATAATCTTAATTTTCATTCATGAAATATAGTAGTAGAAATTTTATATCCCCTTACCTGTAGAATATATCTGAGCAAAATGTGCCAAATATGGAACTTTATTTCGTTATTATCTTCAAAATGTTATGAATAGATTATTTTTGAAAAAAAAATTGAACGAAAGAACTATTATTTTCAATATTTACACATATGTGGAAAATATTGAAAAGAGTAGCTATTTCGTTTACAATTTTGTTTTTTCAGAAATAATCTATTTCGAACATTTTGATGATAGTCAGGAACAAAATTAAGGACAAAAATAATTTCCATATTTAGGACTTTTTTTTAAATATACTCCACAGGTAAGAGCTTACATAAGGTTTAATTGTTATTCAAAATTTTTAGTTACCGTAGTTCAATTTTCTTATTAAATTATCATATGTTTACTTTTTACTTTTTCTGGTTATTTATAGATGATTAATAAAATTTGAATGTAAATATCATTTAAAAAAATTGCAGTGTTTGAGGAGAAGGTTGGAAACATCAAATATTATAATTTAAGTACTGTTAATTTCATAATTTTTCTGAAAAAATGATAGCCAAAAAATATTATAATGTAGTTTAATACCTTTAAATTTGTAATTGAAAGTTAGATTATTATTAATCTAGTACCAGGACTCTAGTAACAGGAATTTATAAAAAAAAGTTCTGTTGATTATATTTGTGCCCAATTGAATCGGTATGTATAAATAAAACGTATATAACTAACTTTATTATATTTGTCGAATGATTTAACAAATTGTCTATTATAGTTTGTCACTTTATTATACACTTTGTTATTCCACGGATATCCTATGAATTTTTTATAATGTATTTTTAAGACAAAACTTTATTATATTTGTCGAATGATTTAACAAAATTGTCTATTATAGTTTGTCACTTTATTATACACTTTGTTATTCCACGGATATCCTATGAATTTTTTATAATGTATTTTTAAGACAAAACTTTATTATATTTGTCGAATGATTTAACAAAATTGTCTATTATAGTTTGTCACTTTATTATACACTTTGTTATTCCACGGATATCCTATGAATTTTTTATAATGTATTTTTAAGACAAAACTTTATTATATTTGTCGAATGATTTAACAAATTGTCTATTATAGTTTGTCACTTTATTATACACTTTGTTATTCCACGGATATCCTATGAAGGTTTTATAATGTATTTTTAAGACAAAACTTTATTATATTTGTCGAATTATTTAGCAAATTGTCTATTATAGTTTGTCACTTTATAATACACTTTGTTATTCCACGGATATCCTATGACGGTTTTATAATGTATTTTTAAGACAAAACTTTATTATATTTGTCGAATGATTTAACAAATTGTCTATTATAGTTTGTCACTTTATTATACACTTTGTTATTCCACGGATATCCTATGAATTTTATATAAATGTATTTTTAAGACAAAACTTTATTAAGTATTTTGAATGATTTAACAAAATTGTCTATTATAGTTTGTCACTTTATTATAATTGTTATTATAAAATATGAATTTTTTTTTAATGTATTTTTAAGACAAAACTTTATTATATTTGTCGAATGATTTAACAAAATTGTCTATTATAGTTTGTCACTTTATTATACACTTTGTTATTCCACGGATATCCTATGAATTTTTATAATGTATTTAAGACAAAACTTTATTATATGTCGAATGATTTAACAAATTGTCTATTATAGTTTGTCACTTTATTATACACTTTGTTATTCACGGATATCCTATGAATTTTTATATAATGTATTTTTAAGACAAAACTTTATTATATTGTCGAATGATTTAACAAATTGTCTATTATAGTTTGTCACTTTATTATACACTTTGTTATTCCACGGATATCCTATGAATTTTATAATGTATTTTTAAGAC
>CM063500.1:26337915-26397915 GCA_032207245.1 Pardosa pseudoannulata | reverse complement strand
ATTAAAAAATAGTTATAATACAACATTCAATTAATTATTAAATATATACTTTTCATCTAAAATATAAAATTATTTGTAACTCAATTTTTTATAATTGATATTAAAATTAAAATTTAAAAAAAACCATTAAATTACTAAAAATCCAATGTAAAAATGTAAATGGTTAAATCAGATTTACGTTTAAATATTATCGAATTATAATCGACTAAATTTTGTAATTTAACTTAAATTGATTAAAAAATTATGACAAACATATAGTTTTATACAATTTTTTTAAAAAAATTTTGCCAATTTACATTAATTTTAATTTTGTTTAATATTATTTACATAAAGAATAAAAATATTAAAAAATAATAAATTAAAAATTTTTTAAAATTTTATTACAATTTCGACTTTTATGTTTATTTTATATTAAAAATTAGTTTAAAAATTTTGTATTTATATGATTTAACTTGTATATATCACATAATATTATAAAACAGAAAAAAAAAAAAAATATAATACAATATATTTTATATGTGTGTTTTTTGTGTGTATTGTTTTTATGTATTATATAAAAATTTCTAAACGAAATGTTGTATAAAATCATGTTTTTTACGATAAAAATTATTATAATACTAAATACGTTTTCTATTTTTAAAACTTCTAAAAAAAATTCTAAGATAATATAGACTTCTTTCATTCTGTATAATATTAAATTATGCTTGTCAATGATTACTTTAGAAAATAATATAAAATTTACAATAATTTTAAATATTTTTTAATCACTTAATGTATATATTATTTTAATGAGAATATTGTTATTAAATATAATTTTTTCTGATACAGTAACATATTTAAATATTGTTATAATTTTTTATCAATTAATTAGAATAAAATGCATATTACTGATTCACTCAATGGTAAAATTTTTGTTTACAGTAATTTATTTAAATAATGTTATAAACCACATATTTATTAAAATAATACATCAAATTTTTTTAATATTTATTAATTGGTCAACTTTTTGTTACTTAAATTAAAAAAAAAAATAATTGATTTAAATGCATGACAGATTTATCTACAATTTAACAAATTGTGACACAATTTCTTAAATTTCTGTACAGTTTAGTAAATTGTGGGATATTTTGTACAGTAAAATGTTTTGAATTTGAATTTAATGTTGGGTAATGCTATATTATAAATCTATTAAAAAATAATATTAATAAAAATTTTTTAAATTACCGTATTAATTGTTCAACTTTTTATTAATATTCATAACAAAAATATTTAGTGTAATTTAAATGTCAAAGATTTGTTAATTTCACAATTTTTTATAAGTACATTTTAAAGAAATGCTCTATAAAATAGTATTTTTATCCTTACAATATTTTTTATGCATGAGAATAAAAGTTTAATAAAATAGGAAAGACGTTATTATAAATTTAATAATTTATAAGGTATATAAGGTTATTTACGATAAAGAAAACAAAATCATTTATATAAGACTAACTTTCCAAAATTTCATTTCTTATTTATATGTCTCTTAAAAGATAAAATTCCTTTATACATATGTTATTCTAAAAACATTGATAATTCCTGGAACTCAGAAAATTAATTAAAATTTTACAATAAATAATTTAATCATTAACTTGTGTCACATTTCAAATGAGAAATATTGTCTAAATATTTTTTTCCTACAGTTACCATACAAATACTTGTTTAATTATTTTATCAATTTTATTAGATACAAATATACAGCATTTCACTTCATTAATGATTAAAATGTTTTATCTTGCACAGTAATTTATTTAAATAGTTTCCATTTATATTAATCGTACTAATCATTACGAAGAAGGGAATGTTTTTTTAAAACCAAATTTATTAATTCGGAGCTTCATTAATCATATGCACCTCTTATATTGGAATTCAATGCAATGTAAATAATTCTAGATTTAGGAAGAATTTTGAAGCGACAATTCTTGAGGTAATGTGAAACACCAGATGGTTGGAACATCATTTAATTACTTCGCATATCTTTGTTTTAATTTATTTGGTTGCCCTGTGAAATCAGACGTGTTGCTTAAATTAACCTTAACCGAAAAATGATAAAAATTAATTGCATCAGATATAATATTCTTATACCCAAATTTCATGAATCATGAGAAAAATAGTTTGATATTAAGGTATTCATGGCCAAAACTTCGTTAATGCAAGCATAAATAATTATAAAGGATAATGAATAAAAATTATAATTTCAAGTTTACATAATCAGTTTATTACAAAACTAACTGTTGTGTGAAAGTGAACATTATTAACTTAAATAATTTTGTAAATAATTGTCACTGATTTCTGGATGTTTCATTTGACATTGTTAATTTATCATAATTCATTTCTTGATTTATAGTCATTATATTGATATAATGGTTAAAAATAGAGAAGGTACTATTAGTTTTCCTTCTAAAGTTATTGCCAAAAAGTCTAATAGATTCCTGGCTCAATAACACTACACAGAACGCTTTTTACCAGACGAATAGATAATTCAGCATTTATGTGGCTTGTTAGCGTACCATTATTAACTAATATAATTTTGAAAATAATTGGATCTCAATTCAGGATATTTTATTTAACGCTGTTAATTTAACATATTTCATTTGTTATTTACACTTCATTTTATTGGCATAACACTTAAAATATAGAGCTACTACTCTTCGTTTTCCTACCAAAGTAACTGCCAAAAAACTAATAGATACCTGGCTCTATAATGCTACACAGAACGCTATTTTACAAGATGAATAGATAATTCAGCATTTATGTGGTTTGTTACGTACCATTATTAACTAATATAATTTTGTAAATTATTGAATCTCAATTCAGGATATTTTATTTAACGCTGTTAATTTACATTCTCTTATTAACATTGTATTGACATAACGGGTTGAAAATGCTGCTACTCTTTGTTTTCCTACAAATATAATTGAAAAAAAACTAATAGATATCAGGCTCTTTAACGCTACACAGAACGCTCTTTTACCAGACGAATAGATAATTCAGCATTTATGTGGTTTATTAGTGTAGCATTTTAAACTAATAAAATCATGTTAATAATTGTATCTTAAATTAGGATATTTTATTTAATACTGTTAATTTAATATATTTTATTTGATATTTACATTTCATTTTGTTAACGTAACAGTTGGAAAGTAGAGCTACTGTTCTTCGTTTACCTACAAATATAACAGAAAAAAAGCTAAGATGCCTAGATCTATTACACCACATAGAAAGCTCTTTTACCAGACTAATAGATATTTCAGCATTACTGTGGTTTGTTAGCATGCCAGTATTACTAATATAATTTTATAAATAATTGAATCTTAATTCAGGATATTTCATTTAAAGCTCATAATTTAACATATTTCATTTGTTTTTTACACTTCATTTTATTGACATAACATATAGAAAATAGAGCTACCACTCTTCTTTTATTTACCAAAGTAATTGCGAAAAAAACTAATAGATACCTGGCTCCATAACGCTACACAGAACGCTCTTTTACCAGACGAATAGATAATTCAACATTTATGTGGTTTGTTAGCGTATCATTATTAACTAATATAATTTTGTAAGTACCCTGATATGAGTTCAGGATATTTCATTTAATTCTATTAATTTAACGTATTTAATTTGTTATTTTTACTTCATTCTGCTGTCATAACACTTAGAAAATAGAATGGCTACTCTTCGATTTCCTACTGAAGTAACTGCCCCCCAAAAAACTAATAGATATCTGGCTCCATATCATTACACAGAACTCTTTATCAGACGGATAGACAATTCAGCACTCCTGTAGTTTGTTAGCTTGCCAGTTAGTGACTAAATTTTTGGTTAATGTTTGAATTGCGCAACTGGTTTCTACGATAATGCTAAAAGAAAAATTAGTAAAAAATGCAAAATTTTATTAATGGTAAAACGGAAGAAATTGTGCTCTTGAGTAGAGTTTCATTTTTTCTTAAGAATGTGAAATTAAAATTTGGAAATTATATTGATGTCTTTATGTTTTATTTTTATTATACTGCACACATAAAAACGTATCAATATACTATAGCTTTCTAATATTATAATTTTGAATACAATTCTTTAATTATAATATTGACATTAAGTGAATTTGTCATTTCTTTAAACGTTCATTTATACAAGAATTTACATAGTTTCGTGGGGCTTACGCTGGGTCTGAAATATAATACATTTACCACAAGTACATCTCTTTTCATAGTCGTTCATTTATTATCTTGTCCAGCGTATCTCGTATAATAATAGCTGAAAAGGCACATTGTAACATCTATGAATATGGATGTTCTCGGTAATCACTTATTATTCCAATCTGAATAGTTATGAAGGCAGCTGAGCAGAAGCGGGAACACTAGCTCTCATCAAATATTATTTCCACGTAAAGAGTTAGGATATAAGACACCGCAAATATCGAGTAACAGAAAATTAAAAGGTTAAATATCCTTATCATGCTTTGAAACAAACTTTTGTATGACATACATAGCAAAATACAAAAAATTAAAAAGATTATACCATATTATTTTATATTTCAGAAATTAGAAACTTTAGAGGGAGAAAATTAGATCACTTTAGCTTTAATAAACTCTTTCTAATAGTTCCTATGTACTAGTTTGTCTAATAGTTACTTTCATTACATTAATTTTTACCCAAAGCTTGATATATTATGGTTTCCTAAGATTTTTAGGGAAAGGAGTTTGTTTGCTTTAAATAAATTTATGTACCATATTTCAATTTAATGAACTTGATATGAGATTCAACATCAAAATTCGATTATTATAATATAATATATTTCAATACCTTTCATATTTTATTAAACAAAGTTAAAATATACTTATTATTTGTAGGTATACTAAAAATATTATAAAAATATATTTATATATATTATATTATATATATATATATATATATATATATATATAAATATATATATATTATGATATATATATATATATATATATATATATATATATATATATATATATATATAATATATATATTTATATTTATTAAAAAGATTATACCATATTTTATATTTCAGAATTTAGAAATTTTAGATGGACAAATTAGATCACTTAAGTTTTAATAAATTATTTTAATAGTAATTATTTATTAGTGTCTAATAGTTACTTCAATGCATTAATTTTTACATAAGCTTTATATATTATGTATTCTTTTTTATAAGGAAAGAAAGGAGTTTATTCCTTTAAATAAAATTATGTACAATATTTAATTTAATGAACATGATATGAGTTCGAAGATCAAAATTCGATTATTATATAATATTATACATTTTAAAATCCTTTCATATTTTATTAAAATTAAATAAATTATTTAAGGATTTAATATGTACTACTAAAGTAATGTATACTAAAATAGATTATATTACATGACATTAGACTTATTAAAATCTTTATTTAGTGCAGCAAAATTTTTACATATTTAAAGTATGCTGTACTAAAAAACACAGCTATTACTTTTTGTTTTCCTACCAATGTAACTCTCAAAAACATATTAGATACCTGGCTCAATAACACTACACAGAACGCTTTATCAGACGAATAGATAATTCAGCATTCCTGTGGTTTGTTAGCGTGCCAGTTTGTCACTCAAATTTGTGATTATAGTTTGAATTACGCAAATGGTTTGTTTCAATAAAAAAAAATTGAGTGAAAATTGCAAAATTTATTCATGAAAACGGAAGACATTGTGCTCTCGAATAGATGTTAATTTTTTTAAGAATGGGAAATTAAAAATTTTGAAAATTATATTGATAACTTTATGTTTATTTTTATTATACAGCAAATAATATGTGTAACTATGGCTGTCTATTATTATAATTTTGAAAAAAATTCTTTAATTTAGTGACATTAAGTGAATTTCTTATTTTTTGAAACTTTTATTTATACAAGTATATTTATCGTTTTATCTTAGATGGTTCGGAATATATAATACATTTACCACAAGTACATCTCTTTTCATAGTCGTTCATTTATTATCTTGTCCAGCGTATCTCGTATAATAATAGCTGAAAAGGCACATTGTAACATCTATGAATATGGATGTTCTCGGTAATCACTTATTATTCCAATCTGAATAGTTATGAAGGCAGCTGAGCAGAAGGGGGAACACTAGCTCTCATCAAATATTATTTCCAAGTAAAGAGTTAGGATATAAGACACCGCAAATCTCGACTAATATAAAATTAAAAGGTTAAACATCCTTATTACTCTATGAAACAAACTTTTGTATGATATATATAGGAAAATAATATGAACTAAAGAAATAAAATATATTAAAAAGATTATACCATATTATATTATATTTCAGAAATTAGAAACCTTGAATGGACAAAGTTAGATCATTTTAGTTTTAATAAACTCTTTCTAATTGTTCTTATCTATTAGTTTGTTTAATAGTTACCATCAATGCCAATTTTTACCTAAAGCTGTATATATTATGGTATGCTAATCCTTTATAGGGAAATAAAGATGTTTCTTGCCTTAAATAAAATTATGTACAATATTTTCATTTAAGGAACTTGATGTGAGTTTGAACATAAAAATTCTATTATTATAATATTAAGGTTAAATTCCTTTCATACGCTAATAAACAAGACTAAATAAATAATTTAAGAAATTTATATGTACTACTGAATAATATGAACTAATAAAAAATATATTGAAAACACTATACCATATTATATTATATTTCAGAAATTAGAAACCTTAGATGGACAAAGTTAGATCATTTTAGTTTTAATAATTTCTTTCTATTAGTTCTTATCTATTAGTTTGTCTAATAGTTACCACCAATTCATTAATGTTTTTCCTAAAGCTTTATATATTATGGTATGCTAAACCTTTATAGGGAAAGAAAGAAGACTGCTTGCTTTAAATAAAATTATGTACAATATTTCAATTTAATGAACTTGATATGAGAACATCAAAATTCGATTATTATAATATTAAACATTTAAATTCCTTTCTATGCTAATAAACAAGGAAAATATTATTTAAGATTTTGTATGAAATACATAGGAAAATAATATGAACAAAAGAAAAAAAATATATTAAAAATATAATATCGTATTATATTATATTTCAGAAATTAGAAACCTTAGAGGGAAAAATTAGATCACTTTAGTTTTAATAAATTATTTCTAATAGTTATTATGTATTAGTGTATCTAATAGTTAACTTCAATGCATTAATTTTTACCTAAAGCTTTATATATAATGGTATGGTAAGCCTTTATAGGGAAAGAAAGAAGTTTGTCTGCTTTAAGTAAAATTACATACAATATTTCAATTTAATGAACTTGATATGTGTTTGAACATCAAAATTCGATTATTATAATATTATACATTTAAATTCCTCTCATATGCTACTAAACAAGGTTAAAATATTCTTATTATGCTTTGAAAGAAACTTTTGTATGAAATACAGAGGAAAATAATATGAACTAAAGAAAAATATATATTAAAAAGATTATACCATATTATATTATATTTCAGAAATTAGAAACCTTAGATGGACAAAGATCACTTTAGTTTTAATAATTTCTTTCTATTAGTTCTTATCTATTAGTTTGTCTAATAGTTACCACCAATTCATTAATGTTTTTCCTAAAGCTTTATATATTATGGTATGCTAAACCTTTATAGAAAAAGAAAGAAGTTTGCTTGCTTTAAATAAAATTACATACAATATTTTCATTTCATAAACTTGATATGAGTTTGAACATCAAAATTCGAATATTATAATAATTTACATTTAAATTCCTTTCATATGCTATTAAAGAAGGTTAAAAAATATTTAAAAATTTACTATGTATTACTTAATAAATGAACTAATGAAAAAATGTATTAAAAAGATTATACCATATTATATTATATTTCAGAAATTAGAAACCTTAGGTGAAAAAGTTAGATCACTTTAGTTTTAATAAATTCTTTCTAATAGTTCTTATTTATTAGTTTGTCTAATAGTTACTTTCAGTACATTAATTTTTACCTAAAGCTTTATATATTATGATATACTAAGCCTTTATAGGGAGACAAAGGAGTTATCTTGCTTTAAATAAAATTATGTACAATATTCCAATTTAATGAATTTAATATGAGTTTGAACATCAAAATTCAATTATTATAATATTGTATATTTAAATTCCTTTCATATTCTATTAAACAAGATTACATAAATTATTTCAGAAATTAGTATGTACTACTCAATAATATGAACTAAAAAAAATATATTAAAAATATTATACCATATTATACTATATTTCAGAAATTAGAAACCTTAGATGGACAAAGTTATATCACTTTAGTTTTAATGTATTCTTTCTAATAGTTCTTATCCATTAGTTTGTCTGAGAGTAACCTTCAATGCATTAATTTTCAATTAACTTGATATAGTTTAACATCAAAATTCGGTATTATTTATTATAAGAAAGTTTGCTTGCTTGCTTTATATAAAATTATGTAGACTATTTCAATTTAATGAACTTATAATGAGTTTGAACATCCAAATTCAATTATTATAGTATTATATATTAAATTCATTTTGTATGCTATTAAACAAGGTTAAATAAATTATTTAAGGAATTATTATGTACTACTGAAAAAATTTATATTAAAATAGATCATAGTATCTGATATTAGTTCGACTAATAACTCATTTATTCTAGTAAAACAGTTATATATTTAAAGTATGCTATGCATTTATATGGAAAAACATTATTAAAACTTACTTCTTTAAAATTGAAATTATATAAAATTTAATTCATACGTATAATATTTCAATTTAACTGGATATGAGTTTGAACATCAAAATTCGATTATTATAATATTATACATTTAAATTCTTTCATATGCTATTAACCAAGGTTAAATATCCTTGTTATGCTTTGAAAGAAACTTTTAAATGAAATACATAGGAAAATAATATAAACAAAAGAAAAATATATTTCAAAGATTATATCGTATTATATTATATTTCAGAAATTAGATACCTTAGATGGACAAATTTAGGTCACTTTAGTTATCATGAATTCTTCTAATAGTTCTTATATAATAGTTTGTTTAATAGTTACAGTCAGTGCATTAATGTTTTACCTAAAGCTTTATATATTATGGTATGCTAAACCTTTATAGGGAAAGAAAGAAGTTTGCTTGCTTTAAATAAAATTATATAAAATACTTCAATTTAATTAACTTGATATGAGTTTGAACATCAAAATTCGATTATTATAATATTATACATTTAAATTCCTTTCGCATTCTATTAAATAAGACTAAATAAATAATTTAAGAAATTTATATGTACTACTGAATAATATGAACTAATAAAAAATATATTGAAAACACTATACCATATTATATTATATTTCAGAAATTAGAAACCTGAGATGGACAAAGAACACTTTAGTTATAATAAAATCTTTCTAATAGTTATTATTATTAGTTTTCTAATAGTTACCTTCAATGCATTAATTTTTACCTAAAGCTTTATATATTAGGGTATGCTAAGCAATTATAGGGAAAGAAAGAAGTTCCCTTGCTTTAAATAAAATTGTGTACAATATTTCAATTTAATGAACTTGATATGTGTTTGAACATCAAAATTCGATTATTATAATATTATACATTTAAATTCCTCTCATATGCTACTAAACAAGGTTAAAAATTTATGCTTAAGAAAATTAATTGTACTACTGAATTTTATATTAAAGGAGATTATATTATATCATATTAAAATGATTAATAATTCTCATTCAGTGCAGTGAAATATTTACGCTTTTAAAGTTTACTATGCATTTATATAGAAAGAAAAAAATATTAAAATTTACTGCCTTTAAACAGAAATTATATAAAAAAAAATTTCAGTTTTTTTTTATTCAGATCAAATTATTTAACTCGTGCCTTATTTTCAAACATATTGTAAATCCTATTCTTTTTGAGTAGATGTTGCTATTCAAGTGCTTTTGATATCAGACACCATTAAAAGAAGAGTTCGGCTATACTTACATAATAAGCCCTTACATAATAATTTGATTGAAATGCTTTTTATTCTATATATACCTAACACTGATACGAAATGGCGACCATCAAGATAATGTAAATATTTTGTTCCACAGTTTAAAAAAGATATATATTTGATTTAGTCATGATCAACATTTTGTAATAATATGCCTGAATGTTTTCTTTAAAAAGTATTTATTTTAAGCTGAAAAATCAACTCAAAAGTAAAAAATGAATACATGTACACATAAATACATAAACATTTGTTTTATTTTTTTGATAAAAAATAGTCACTTTCATGAATATTTTCCTAAAATTATGCGATTTTTAACTTTTTAATATTCGTCTTAACAAAATTAATACATAAAAAACGAAACTATTAAAGTGAATTACAGAAATAAATATATATTAAAAGAGATTATGTCATATCACGGTTTCTCTTCTCTCTTTTAGTCAATTAAAATAAAAGATTATTTTTACATAATAAGCTTTATTAAAAAGAAATAAAATAGACTTTTTATATTTACAAATTGATACGAAATAAAGTAATTGTAAATTTTTTGTTCCACAGTTTAAAAAGTTTTTTTTTTTTATTTCAAATTTTAAGAAATAATGGATTCTTTAAAGCATTCTCTTTATACTCATTTAAATATAAATATTCAATGTACTGAAAAATGCAAAAAGAAATTAAAAGCTCATAGATTAAAATGGGAAATTTTAAACTGAAAAAGTATTATAGAAAGTTTAGTTAAAATAAAATATTAATTTTTATACATTTCCTTGATTATGAGAATTTCACGAGACGAAAATTTTAAGAAATAATGGAATCTTTAAAATATTTCGTTTATACTCATTTAAATATAAATATTCAATGTACTGAAAAATGCAAAAAAGTAATTAAAAGTACATAGAATACATTTTAATTAGAAATGTAATGGGAAAATTTAAACTAAAAAAAGTATTACAAAAAGTTTAATTAAAAGAAATTATTAATTTTAATAAATTACCTTGATTATGAGAATTTCACGAGAGAAAATTTTAAGAAATAATGGATTCTTTAAAATATTCCCTTTATACTCATTTAAATATAAATATTCAATGTGAACTGAAAAATGCAAAAAGAAATTAAAAGCTCATAGAATACATTTTAATTAGAAATAAAATGGGAAATTTTAAACTGAAAAAGTATTATAGAAAGTTTAGTTAAAATAAAATATTAATTTTAATAAATTACCTTGATTATGAGAATTTCACGAGACGAAAATCCTTTTGTACTACCCATAGTAATATGGCATATTTATAGGTCATATTTTATCATGAATATAACTTTTGAATATACATACTCAGGTGCTGGTGATAGCCCGACGAACTTTCTTCTTGGTTGTTATTTTGTGGTTGTAAACACTAATCATTTAGGAGTTGCCCTTCTAACGGAGGGTAAGTTCTACTTACGAGGGTTCCCCAGTATTTAGATCCAATATATGATTGGTGATTATTTATAATTAGTTCTCAATAGTCTACTCATTCAAGGGACAAAAAGCTCAGTCAACCTTGCAAGAGCTCCAGGATAGAACATACAAAGGTTGGAACTTTAATAGTGGCAACTATTTATTTACTTGGAATACAAAAGTGATTCATGTCACCATATTTTACAGTGCTTTTATAATCATCAGCATTGCGTATAACCCGTTTCCAACAATGTGGAAGTCGCAGAACTAATGTACCAGAGCCAGTTGTGTTGATAGTTGGAATGGACAGCAAGAAACATACAAGGGTTGGAAAACATACAAGAGTTGGAACTTCAATAGTGGACACTATTTAATTACTTTGAATGCAAAAGTGATTCATGTCACCATGTTTTACAGTGCTTCTATAATCGTTAGCATTGTGTATAACACGTTTCCAACAATGTGGAAGTCGCAGAACTAATGTACCAGAGCCAGTTGTGTTGATAGTTGGAATGGACAGCAAGAATCTCTGGAACAGTTCTCAAGTGAATGCCACGAAGTGTTTTCTTTCTTCATCATACGAATTAAGTCATAAGAGCTTAGATCAATGGAGTATGTTGGATGGTAAAGCACTTCCCATCCCCGTCTATCGAACAAATAAGTCACATCTTGCGCTGTATGTGGCCGAGAATATTCCTGCAGATTGATAGGGGCGTTCTACAGAAAGGGAAGAATCGTTCTCCTGCTCAGGCATTTCTTCAGAATGTGCAGCACAGTGGTATGTGCATATGCTGTCTTTCGGACCAGATCACGAATTGTTTGGCATCGATCACTCATCATTCGTGCGGCAACAGTTTGTACTTCTGCATCGCTGGTTCTAGGAGGACCTGGCCGAAGCATATCTACCACATTTTTGCCGTCCTTCATTGAAAGCTTTTACACATCTTTCTACAGTTCTGTAAGCAATGCAAATTCCCCACAAGCCTCTTGAAGCCTTAGATAACATTGTCGTGATGTATGACCTCTGGCACTTTGAATTTTTACCATTTTCGTTTTTCTTGTTTTGAAAACATCCTAACAACACTTACTTTAGAACGGAAGATAATACAAGGACAAGTTCTTCGCGTCACTCCGCATCTGTAAGACGTAGAAAGGACGAGTCTTTGAGCTGAGATATAAGGTAAGTATGTAGCTAACGTGTGGTTTACGAGACATTCTTTGGTTTTGTTTTGTAGCGTTGTTACAGCAGTGTTACCACTATTAAAGTTCTAACCCTCGTATATGTCTTCGGAGCACGAAGCGGTACCCCAACGCTACAAAACTTCTACAGTTTCATTTATATTACAATAAATAGTTACAATACACTACAAATGCAGAGAAATACAGATCATGAAATACATCAATGGTATTTATGATAAATTATACAATTCATTAGTCGTTAAAAAGATTTAATTCCTAAAATATTACGGAAAAAATACAAAATGTTCTAAGTAAGGATTTGAAACGGGAATAAATAATCAACCTGAAAAGAAATATATAACTGCACTGCAATATAAAACATAATATACAGTAGAAAAGAATAAGAATCTACTGTTAACACATTGCAAAGAGTTGAATTTATCGCCAAAGAGAGCAATATCAATATATTTATAAACAAAGTGTTGAAGGGAATTTCAAAAATTATCCAATATGTAAGCTGGTCACGTTTTATCACTGTGAGCCGAGGATAAGAAATCCTAAATAGAGAAATTGTAAAAAAGATATATATGTTTATTGCAATGAAAAGAGTAGATAAACATTTGTTTTTCCCTCTGATAAATGTTTATGTTGCAAAGGGTTAGGAAACATACGCTCTTTCAAATATATCGATGAACATTTTTTATACATACATGGGAATCCCTTCACTCTGTTTTATATTTCTTTCTTTTCATCAGACAACGTTTTAAATCTTATTTATTAATTATTTTTAATAGAAATAATTTGTGTAAATATAAGCGTAATTCTGAGAAATGATAAAAACAAATATCAATTATTAATTTTTTGTTCTTTAAGAAATAAAAGGAAAATATATAGCAAATGACAATTTCTGGCAAGCATCATACAAAAAATTTATATGGAGCTATTTAATCTTATAAACTGCATTTATTTATCAATTTATTTATTAATAGTTATCAATTTTTGAATAGTAAAAACCAATGTTTTTAATTTAGTAGAAATTTATAACTGGATTTTTAAATTTAGTGGTTTTGAAAATGAAAATTGTGATTCCAAAGCAGTGCATTTTCACAAATGTCATTTTTAAAGACTTAAATCAAATATCTTTTAGTGATCTTGTAACTTATAGTCTTTGTCATGCATTATAGTAGTGTAATCTAGTAATAATACTCCATACCATGTGGAAAAGACATTCTTAAGATAGTATATTTCTCATATTAATGACAAAAATAAAATCATAAATCAAAAAATAGTTTTTTATAGGTAGTTTTCTTTTTGCAAATGTTTTAAATCTATCAGATTGGGTTCAATAAAATGCAGTAAGTTTATCAAAAATATCTTATGCTGTATTCATAGCTTATAGTTTTATACCTATTCACAATATTGTGTCAGAAAACAAGTAAACGTTTTAATATCCATTAAATATTTAAATGAGATGGAATCTAGAGAATTTGATATAGAGAATAATCGAATTGAATAGTGAATATCTCATTATGACAATGGTTATTAATACCACAAAGATGATTGGACACAGGAACCTGTTCTCCTTTCCACATTTTCTTTACTTTTAATCATATTCCATAGTGATTACACAGAAAAAGTTTTGTGTTTCTAGGTTTATTAGGAGACATTGTACAATTAATTGTACTTAGAACTTCTGATGGTTTTGCTTCGAGACCAATGCTATCTATCATTATATATAGCTGTTGTTCAACAGATGATAGTTCACTAAGTAGGTACCACATGTGAAACAAACTTCCCTAAGTACTATTGCACGTTTTTTGACCTTGAATCCAGTATTATTCTGTTCACAGTGAAAATGAATCAGTTATACTAAAATTGCTGCATCTAAGTGTTTCGTAGTATCTGCTTTTCTACTCAAAATTCGTTCGGTTTTCGAACCTTCTGCAGTGCAAGAAATTAAAAATTGATTAAAATGAAAAAAAAAACTGCAAAATTAAAGTGTGTAATGAAAATGCAACTAAACAAATGAATGTATCTTGCATCTAAATAGAGTGCGGAAAAATGTACAGAAACAAATAAATATATCTGTACCCATTGCAAATAGGTATGTTAAAAATATTATTAATAGAAACAATAAATAAGGGTTGAAACATTTGTATTCTCAAAAATAAAATTAGGGTGTTTCTTATTATACTAATATTTATGACTATTATTTTATTTCATTTAACAAGATTAAATAATTTGTTTTGTTACAGATTTTATTATATAATAGATGATAATCATATGCAATAATATTAATAATGCTTAAAACTAAGCCCTACTAAACAATAATAGTTCATTGATTGAGTTTTTACTATTATTTTACATATTTTATATCACGGAGTTCAATCGACACCGATGAACGATTAAAACTAATCGAAATGCATGAGTTCTAGTATTAGCACCGTAAGATAATAATTTTAAATTAAAGTAACCTTTTTTTGGATTGGTTCGGAGCGCTACGGTCTAATTTTTTGCACACGACGGTTAATGAGACAGGGACCTACAGCTTAAAGCCGATTAAAAATAGATCCAAACATCCATACCCGCAGCAGGATTCGAACCCGCGAACTCCGGTTCCGAAGACTAGCGCTCTACCATTTGGCCATTTTTCAGAAGTAACCTTTTTTATAGAACATCAAATACAAGATTTTTTTTTAAATAAGTTAGGAAAGAATTTCATGTACTAATTTATCATACAATTTTTTAAAAAAAATGCATGTATTATTTTTTCATGAGTGAAACAAAATCATTCTACGAAAGTAATGTGAGGAAATATCAATACCAAATCTGTACATTTGTTTCTCAATCCTTTCTTTACTGACTTTTACAGTTGCGAGTAACAAACATTGCAAATTTAAATAAAGATAAAATGTTATGAAACTCGAGTAATACCAATACTCTTACTTTGAATATATCGTATAATTAAAAAAAAATGCATTATTATTTTCATGTGTAAAAAAATATTCTTTATAGGAAAATAAGGGAAGGAAATATCCATACCGAATCTGTAGATTTGTTTCGCAATCCTTTCTTTACTAACTTTTACAGTTACGAGTAACAAACACTGCAAATTTAAATAAAGATAAAATGTTATGAAAATCGAGTAATATCAATACTCTTACTTTGAATATATCGTATAATTAAAAAAAATGCATTATTATTTTCATGTGTAAAAAAATAATCTTTATAGGAAAATAAGGGAAGGAAATATCCATACCGAATCTGTAGATTTGTTTCGCAATCCTTTCTTTACTGACTTTTACAGTTGCGAGTAACAAACACTGCAAATTTAAATAAAGATAAAATGTTATGAAACTCGAGTAATATCAATACTCTTACTTTGAATATATCGTATAATTAAAAAAATGCATTATTATTTTCATGTGTAAAAAAATAATCTTTATAGGAAAATAAGGGAAGGAAATATCCATACCGAATCTGTAGATTTGTTTCGCAATCCTTTGTTTACTAACTTTTACAGTTACGAGTAACAAACACTGCAAATTTAAATAAAGATAAAATGTTATGAAAATAGAGTACTATCAATACTCTTACTTTGAATATATCGTATAATTAAAAAAAATGCATTATTATTTTCATGTGTAAAAAAATAATCTTTATAGGAAAATAAGGGAAGGAAATATCCATACCGAATCTGTAGATTTGTTTCGCAATCCTTTCTTTACTGACTTTTAGAGTTACGAGTAACAAACACTGCAAATTTAAATAAAGATAAAATGTTATGAAAATCGAGTACTATCAATACTCTTACTGTGAATATATCGTATAATTAAAAAAATGCATTATTATTTTCATGTGTAAAAAAATAATCTTTATAGGAAAATAAGGGAAGGAAATATCCATACCGAATCTGTAGATTTGTTTCGCAATCCTTTTTTTTACTAACTTTTACAGTTACGAGTAACAAACACTGCAAATTTAAATAAAGATAAAATGTTATGAAACTCGAGTAATATCAATACTCTTACTTTGAATATATCGTATAATTAAAAAAATGCATTATTATTTTCATGTGTAAAAAATAATCTTTATAGGAAAATAATGGAAGGAAATATCCATACCGAATCTGTACATTTGTTTCGCAATCCTTTCTTTACTGACTTTTAGAGTTACGAGTAACAAACACTGCAAATTTAAATAAAGATCAAATGTTATGAAAATCGAGTAATAGCAATACTCTTACTTTGAATTTATCGTACAACTTTTAAAAAATGCATGCATTATTATTTTCATGTGTAAAAAATAATCTTTCTAGGAAAATAATGGAAGGAAATATCCATACCGAATCTGTACATTTGTTTCGCAATCCTTTCTTTACTGCATTTTACAGTTACGAGTAACAAACACTGCAAATTTATTTAAAGATAAAATGTTATGAAAATCGGATAATAGCAACACTCTTACTTTGAATTTATCATACAATTTATAAAAAATGCATGCATGATTATTTTCATGTGTATAAAAATAATCTTTCTACGAAAATAATGGAAGGAAATATCCATACCAATTCTGTACATTTGTTTCGCAATCCTTTCTTTATTGACTTTTAAGAGCTACGAGTGATAAACAGTGCAAAATTAAATAAAGATAACATGTTATGAAAATCGAGTAATAGCAATACTCTTACTTTGAATTTATCATACAATTTAAAAAAATGCATGCATTATTATTTTCCTGTGCAAAAAAATAATCTTAATAGGAAAATAATGGAAGAAAATATCCATACCAAATCTGTACATTTGTTTCGCAATCCTTTCTTTACTGACTTTTACAGTTGCGAGTAACAAACACTACAAATTTAAATACATATAAAATGTTATGAAAATCGAGTAATTGCAACACTCTTACTTTGAATTTATCGTACAATTAAAAAAAATGCATGCATTGTTATTTTCATGTGTATAAAAATAATCTTTCTAGGAAAATAATGGAAGGAAATATCCATATCAAATCTCTACATTTGTTTTACAATTCTTTCTTTACTTACTTTTACAGTTACGAAAAACAAACACTTTAAATTTTAATAAAGATAAAATGTTATGAAAATCGTGTAATAGCAATACTCTTACTTTGAATTTATCGTACAATTTTTATAAAAATGCATGCACTATTATTTTCATGTGTATAATAATAATCTTTCTAGTAAAATAATGGAAGGAAATATCCATACCAAATCTGTACATTTGTTTTACAATCCTTTCTTTACTGACTTTTACAGCTACGAGTAATAAACAGTGCAAAATAAAATAAAGATAACATGTTATGAAAATCGAGTAATAGTCATACAACAATAAAATACATATAATACTCAAAATTTTAATTATACTTTCTATGTGTAACACATTAAATTATAAAAATAGCTTTATCAAAAATTCGAAAGAAAACATGTAAATGGATTTTTGTACAGGTACATTGCGATGGGACTAATTAAATGTACAATTGGAAATTTCTAAAGTAAAATTATTCAATGACACAATTCTCAACATTTTTATTTTCAAAAAAGTATTGTAATTAAAATTATTTCTTTACGAATTTAGTATGTTTTTAGGTTTTAACAGTAATATAAAATATTTCTGCTAATATTAAAATCACTGTCATAAATTTTACATTTTTGTAGTCATTATTTAAGATTCCATATCTCCATCAGGAATTAAGAGCATCTGATTATTAAGATAAAGTACAAGCAAACAAATATCAAATGAGAGATAAAAAGGAAAATATCAATACCCCAATTAGAGTTATTAATTATTAAATATATTTACATTTTGTCAAAAGCAAGGTAGAAATGTTACAAAAGAAGAATCTCTTTTCAAAACAATAAAAGGAAAACGAAGAATTGAGAATGATTTATGTAAGCAGAAATCCCAATTTGTTTTCTTTGTAAAATACCGACAAAGTTCCATTTTCGTTATTTTAATTAATTCCACCCTAGATTTCCAGACCTTAAAAAGAAAAGTGTTCAAAGCCTTGATAATAAACAATTTACAAAATAATCTATAATACATTTTAAAATCTTTTCATATTTAACATGATAATTAATTTGAGTTTTTTTTTCCTGCACAGAACAACTTACTGAAATCCCTTTACTTGTATCATTAAATGAAGTTTTCGGAATTATACGACGCAAGTAATTAAAATAATGCTTTTTAATATGCTGGCCCAGACTTAATCCTCTTGTATAAAGCTTCCAGTATGACGAAGAATTAAAGTCGAAATAAACCTTCAGTCTACAAATTAAAATTTTCATTAAGTTGTTACCATAGAAATTAAAAGTAACTCCTTACATTAAAAAGTTTCAATTTGCTTAAAAATGTTCTTGATAGACATATATTTTACTGAAAAGGGAAATAATTTGATGCTTTTATAATTAAAAGAGCAAACATTAAAGATGTGTAAGTAATAACCAAAAAGTGAAAGCTTAGAAAAGTTATATAATGAACTAACATTCCCGCATTGTATGACGTAAATAAATCCTGTTTTAAATATAAGACTGAGTGTTTGCATTAGATACTGACAAGCAACGCTCTTTAAAAATTTTAATCCGAGTGTTAAAAGGATTTGATAAGTAATTTTAAAAGATTATAAAACAGATACAAATTTTCCAGTCTATTCACGTATGTTGCTTTTAACACCTCTTTAAATCACTTTCGTCATAGTATCATAAATAACTTTTTATTATGTATCTAAAACATTTGTATTGTAATAAATTAGTACTACTTTTGATTATAAGGCTATATCTAGTAGATTTAAAAATGATAAAGTACTGTTACATTCATAATAAGGTTACTTGTCTTTACTGCAGATTAGGGTGCCTCCGGATTTTGATTCTTTATCTATGTTTATGATCTCCACGTATTTCAGACTTAAATTTGTGTAAATTTTTGTATAAAATTTTAAGTTTTTGAACACTCATAATTTATATTTTTTGTATAATTTTCATTGCTTTTACACCATATGTACCAATAATTGCTCATAAATTTCCGTATGATTGAGAAAAATTTTAAAATTATTCTTCATGCGTTTGAGAGTTTAAGAAGTTGGTAGAATCTGTGTATAAATTTAATCTGTACTTTGTTTTTAATATTTTAATACTTATAGTTTATGATTTTATTGCATTTGTATTGGTCTTATTTCTCTTCTTAAGGTATACTATTTATAATTTATTTTGTTGGATGTATAATTTGACAGATTTGTACCCATCCAACTATTCCGGTGCAATCTGCATACATCAATGCTTTTAAATATAAGGTCGCTGAGTAAATAAAGAATTTTAAAATAGTTCTAATTATGGGGCAAAAAATTATTGTGTAAATTTTTGTATAAAGTTTTAAGTATTTAAATACTCATAGTTTATAGTGTTTATATCATTTTAATTGCTTTTATACCGTATGTACCAATATTTTCTCTTAAATTTCCGTATGATTTAGAAAAAATTTAAAATTATTCTTCATGCGTTTGAGAGTTTAAAAATTTCGTAATATCTGTGTATAAATTTAAACTGTACTTCGTTTTTTTAATATTTTAATACTTATAGTTTATGTTTTTATTATACTTGTATTGCTCTTATTTCTTGTCTTAAGGTACATGATTTATAATTTATATTGTTGGATGTATAATTTGACAGACTTGTACCCAACCAACTTTTCCAGTGAAATGTATATATATCAATGTCTGTTTGTGGACTAGTTTGTAATAAAAACAAATTAGAGACGCTGAGTAAACCAAGAATTTTAAATATATGTAATTATCGGACAAAAAATTGTGTAAATTTTTGTATAAAGTTTTAAGTATTTCAATACTCATAGTTTATATTGTTTGTATCATTTTCATCGCTTTTATATCGTATGTACCAATATTTTCTCGTAAATTTCCGTATGATTTAGAAAAATTTTAAAATTATTTTTCATGCTTTTGAGAGTTTAAAAATTTCTTAAAATCTGTGTATAAGTTTAATCTCTACTTTGTTTTTTTAATATTTTAATTCTTATAGTTTATGTTTTATTACATATGTATTGCTCTTAATTCTTGCCTTAAAGTATATTTTTTATAATTTATTTTGTTGGAAGTATAATTTGGCAGATTATTACCCATCCAACTTTTCCGGTGGAACCTGTATATACAAATGTTGGAATGTGGACTAGTTTGTAATCGAGAAATTTAGGGTCACTGGATAAATCAAGAATTTTCAAATAGTCCTAATTATGGGTAAAAGTTATTGTGTAAATTTTTGCATGATGTTTTGAATATTTCAAAATTCTTAGATTATAGAACTTGTATCATTTTCATTGCTTTTATAAAATATGTAAAAATAATTTCCGTATAATTTAGAAAAAATTTAAAATTATTCTTCATGCGTTTGATAGTTTAAAAATTTGTTCAAATCTGTGATTAAATTTAATGTGCATTTTTTAAAAATATTTTAATACTTATAGTTTATGTTTTTATTATATTTGTATTTCGCTTATTGAGGTTTATTGTCACCATTTTAACAGAAACTTTTGCTTTCTTGGTGCCAAAAATATCGCCAATAAAAGAAGGGGGCATACTTTACTGAAATTTCATTATTTATATTTCTCAAAGAAAATGTTTTTACTGTATTTCATGTAATAAGGTATACTATTTATAATACATTTTATTGGATGTATAATTTGATGATTTATACCTATCCAAATTTTCCAGTGAAATCTGTATATAGATGCAATGGACTAGTTAGTAATTGAGAAAATTAGGGTCGCTGAGTAAAGCAAGAATTTAAAAAAATAGTTCTAATTATGGAGCAAACATTTCTTGTGTAAATTTTTGTATAAAGTTTTAAGTATTTGAATACTCATAGTTTAAAGTGTTTGTATCATTTGCATTGCTTTCAAATCGTATGTACCAATAATTTCTCATAAATTTCCGTATTTAGAAAAATCTCAATTATTCATGTATGCAGTTCTTTTCTATAAAAATTTATAAAATAAGTGTATAATATTTAATGATATATATATATGTTTTATTACATATGTATTGCTATTATTTCTTGTATTAAGGTATACTACGTATAATTTATTTTGTTAGAATTATAATTGGCAGATATGTACACATCCAACTTTTCCGTATGAACTGTTAATTTTTAACTTTTTGAAAAAATAGGGTCGCTCAAGTAATTGCTATTAAAATAACACGAGGCATAAATATATATAAATGTTCTTATGGTAATCACAAATAAATTTTTAACATATATAAACACATAATATATATATATACTTCTTTATCATATATATATATACAGTATTATATATATATATATATATATATATATAGATATATATACAATCACTATATTTAGTGAATAATTTTTTAATAACCTTGATTTTACTCCTTTCAAAAATGCTATAACACAATATATAACTTTTTCTTTATAAACTTAAAGTTCATAAAAAAGCTGAGCGTATCTTTAAAATAAGGATATGAACAATTTATAAACAGAATGGAAAAGCCAAAGAGAATGATGCTTATCAAATTAAATAAAATTCCACTTTTGTAATATGAACTTTAATTTTTAATTTTTGTTAAAATACCTCAGACCTTAATTGCTAGGTATGCACACACACACACACACACACATATATATATATATATATATATATATATATATATATATATAATATATATATATATATATATATATATATATATATATAAGTTTGTGTAGGACTGAAATGTGAGAGTAATTATAAAATAATGATGCATTATTTAAAGCTACCTTTTTTTGGGTCTTTAATTAGATATTTTATCAAAATTGGGAAACATTGTTTCACTTTTTGTAATCCACACTTTAATTTTTATTTATCTTCAAAAAATCTCAGATTTAAATTGCTAGTTATGCATGTATGCACACACACTACACACACACACACACACACACATATACTATATATATATAATATATATATATATATATATATATATATATATATATATATATATATATATATATATATATATATATATATATATATACATATATATTAATTTATTTTTGGGAATTTAGTCAGATATTTTATCAAAATTAGGAATTATTGTTCATGAGTAGTTGAAAATGGCATATGTAATTAATTTTTTAATCAAATATAATTCATGATAAATTCAATAATTCCATCTACATGCATCAAACTTTTAATCATGATGCAAGTACTTCTTTCATTTAAAACCAGATTATTTTTCAGATTTAATGCTGCTCATTTTATAAAGCTACGCATTCTCTAAACATCCTCTTTTGTAAAATATGGGACACAAGTCTTCGAGATAGCGTGTTAAGAAGTTAATGTTGCATAGTGGAATGAATTTGTCTGCCATGTACAACTTTATTCCCTCATTTTACGAACCACTAAACAAGATGTCTTGCGGCTCTCTCTTATTTAAAGTCCGGACTTGTTGGAGGAAGATATCACACTCTAGATTTTATTTTATGGCTCTTGGTCAGGGAAATGTGTCCTCCAAGAAGTTTCATTGCATATATTTTCCAACGTAAAATAAAACTTTTGGTAATATATTCTCCCGTTATTGATATACTGCCGTTAAATTTAAAATCCGGGTAAATAATGACCTATAAATGAAGAAACTTTTAATAAGCAATGCAATTTATGCACGAAATTATAATATCTTTCCAGAGTTTATCTAATATTGTAAATTTTAACATTTTTAAGAGTGTAATCTGAAACGAATGTTGAACATTTTTAAATATAATAAAAGAACGAATGTTAACACTAAACATACTATAACTGCTCAAACGACTAGTAATGTGTATTTAAAAAATGCGATGGGTAGTGAATTAAAATAGAAATAAAAAAAAATCGGTATATATTTAGTGTATGAAATAAATAAGTAAAAAAGAATAAAATAAATAAAATAAATTAAAATAAACAAAATAAAATAAATGAAATAAAATATATGAAATAAAATGAAATAAATGAAATGAAATGAAGTAAAATAAAATAAAATAAAATAGAAGAAATCAAAATAAAATAAATGAAATAAAAAAAATAAATGAAATGAAGTAAAATAAAATAAATAAATGAAAATAAAATAAATGAAATAAAAGAAAAGAAAACAAAAGAAAATAAATAAATAAAAGAAAATAAAAAAATATGAATGTATTAAGTGTTGGCTTGTTTAGTGTTAAGTTTCAAATAAAAATTATTTACATTGTGTTTTAAAGATTAAAAAATATTTAAAATTTATTTAAAATATAGAATCTTATCCATAGCAGTTAATGTAACAAAGTTCAAATGAACATTATAATTAAAATATCAGAAATATTTGCATAAAAAGTTGAAGTTGAAAAATATAAGTAGCCACTCCATACTTCTGTTTTGCACACAATCCATATTATTTATATCAGTTTTTAATCATATAGTTATGAATTACATTTACGATTATACTATTTACTCAGTATTTTACCGGACTTAGTCCATATTATCTGTAGACTGATGATTATATAGTCTATATTATCTATCGATTAATCACAATAATAGATATGAATCTATTTATTATTATTATTTTTAGTAACGTGTTAGCTGAAAATTTCTACATTTTATGGTAATAGGACCGAAATTGATTGTGGTTTCTAGTTACTTTTATCACATTTGATTTTGGCATAATGGATACAAGGATTAACTCTTGAATAATACATTTTAACATTATGCTTTTTAACTCTCTGAGACCCACACAGTAGAATTTCAATTATCCTGCAATTCCCAGCCCAATAGCGACAAGTTTCCACTTTCCCTTCCCTTAGTCTTTTTTTACTTGTTTATCTAAGTAAACAAGCTCAAACTCGATTAGAATAGCAAGGAAATATATTGTGTTATCCATCAACAAGTAGTGGTTCTCAAAGTGTAAAAATCTACGTTAAAACAATTGCTAACATCGGATGTCTATATTGAGTCCTCTATTCACCACTATCAGCATTACACGTTGCTTCCCGTCTCGCCTCTAGGTTGAAATGAAATTTTCTCAGATGGCTTCGACTATTCTGAGAAACAGAGGTCTCGGGTATAGAAGGTTATTTTGGAAACGAAAAGGATAATCAAAAGTAGCAGTTTTTACACATGCTTTAGAAAAAAATCACTGTTTTATTTTTTAAAGAACTGATATCAAAATACTAAAAAATTACTCTTAGATTTGGAAAGCACTAAACAATTTCATGTAACTCTATACGTATAAAAGTACTTCAGTCCTCTCTATATATGATACTTTCAAATTTTAGTGTGGCGGCTAGTCATTTACTCAACAATGTACTCTAAATAATTATACTTTTTAATAAACTTGTATGAAAATCAATACAGTGTTAACACTATATTTATTGAAGCGTTTAAATTTTCAGATTAAAATCTTTATGATTTGTCATGAAGCTTACGATTTATTTTGATTTACAGACTGATTAATAAGTACCATAATTATAATATTCCATTGCAAGAGCTTTCAGAAATATAAGAGTCATTTTTATTTATATAAAAATTTATAGAATATTGTATATTATTTTATTTATAAAGTGTAAAAATATTAATTTTCTGAAATAATACGTTCATATTGTTTTATGTAAGTAGAATGCGTGGCGAGGGGATTTAGATTCTTTTAATTAATGGAATTATTATAAGTAGAACAGGAAGCTGAAATGCTTCGGATGTTAGTCTGACCTCATCACAATAATTTTATAAAGAAGAGAGAACCTATAAAAATTGATTGAAATGATTAATCGTGGGCAGAATTTTCGGGTGGGATTCTGATCCCAGACCTAGATTAGAAACCTGTCTCCGTTTATGACAGTAAGTTAGAATATACATTTTTGGGATTATTTATGAGTGTGCAAATTTAAAAGTGTTGGAGCCGTAGGGAGAGTGTCCAATTTGAATTGTTAAGCTTTTCCCCGAATTTGTAGTTTGAAGGAGTGGAAGAGACAACTAATTAAAACTTACAGCACTGATGATTGGAGTAATAGGAAAGAGGGAGACCAGAGATGAAACTTATGTAAAATATAAATATAAAAAGAGAAGAGGTGGCAGTAGAGTTCTGAAAACAAGAAGAAGAAGCTTGGGTCCGACAGGGATACAGTAAAGATACCTGTTGGGAGCCAAACCCTCAGCCAAAAAAAGTGTTTCCGTGACACATCATTACTACCGCACCCTAAACACATAAAAGCCCCATATCAGAGGTGATACTGAGGTCTAAATTCCCTACTATCATTCCAGTGTTAGCAATAATAATACTGTGTCTCTATATTTCGACTGTACCACTTCCTCAACAGCACCCAACAAGCGGTGTTAGTGATGTACAGCCCTTGCAAATCCACAAAGTTGCTTTATATTAAAATTTGAATTCAGAATTGGATCCTATGTTTTCTGCCACATGTATGTTACATATCTGATTTTAATGTGGCTCAGGATATATTTGAGGAACAATTTTTAAAATTTGACAATCTTTGTACATATATATATATATATATATATATATATATATATATAATATATATATATATATATATATATATATATATATATATATATTATATATATATATATATATAATATATATATATATATATATATATATATATATATATATATATATATATATATATATATATATATATATATATATATATGTATATATATATATATATATATATATATATATATATATATATATATATATAATATATATATATATATATATATATATATATATATATATATATATATACATACATATATATATATATATATATATATATATATATATATATATATATATATATATATATATATATATATATATATATATATATATATATATATATATATATATATATATATATATATATATATGTATATATATATATGTATGTATATATATATATGTATATATATATATATATATATATATATATATATATATATATATATATATGTGTGTATATATATATATATATATACATATATATATATATATTATATATATATATATATATATATATATATATATATATATATATATATATATATATATATATATATATATATAAATATATATATATATATATATATATATATATATATATATATATATATATATATATATATATATATATATATATATATATATATATATATATATATATATATATATATATATATATATATATATATATATATATATATATATATATATATATATATATATATATATATATATATATATATATATATATATAACAATAAATGTTTTATTTTTTATTATTAAAGCCAATAAATTTTGTTATGTACTTTAATTAGTGAATATATTTTTTAGAAAATTATTTAGGTTTAAAAGTTTATAATTACTAGTGTTACAGAGCCTAGGTTACAGATAAACAAATAATTGATAACACAAGACAATGCAATAAATTTGGTAAAATTATACTTTGGTACGCTACTTAAAAATTTAGATCTCTGCGGAAAACTACAAGACTGAATGCTTTGTAAAACAAATTATTAATATTAAAGGTTTAATTTATTTTCCAAGTACTTAAAAATGGTTAAGTGATGATGTTAATAAGGTATTAATAGATAAAAAATGTGCCAGGTATAATAAATAGATATAGTGCACATATTATTAGAAAAAATATTAACTTTTAAAATATAAAAAAAATCATTTAATTTTTTTGTCCATTTTACATAAGGGAATAAATAATTAAATGTTTTTAATTTCACATTCTTATTTGTATTTCATAACTTGCATAAGTCGCATTGAATCTTCAGCGTAGTGTTTTTCATCTGAAACAAGAATTCTAAAAATAGTAGTGTTTTAGCACTTACGTAAGGTCTATGATCGTTTAAACTTACATTCATTCCATAATTTTAATATATTATAAAATAATCAAATTTCCTTTTCTACGTCATAAATTTAATCAAAAATGCTTCTTAATAAGATACAAAATAAAAATCTCCAAAAAATAAGAATGTTATGTTTTACCCATTCTATACCTACGCATTTTAACGAGATATCTTTACTGAACTTAAGCAAACAATTAAACTCAAATATTTGTTGATGGCAAAGAGCAATTCTTTCTTTTAGAGGTGACTTTTGCGTTGATATTTCACTAATAACAACGTATATTTCAATTAAATTTCAGATTTTTCTGAGAACTCAAAAATAAAAATAATTGGAAATTTTGAAATACTTGCATAAATGAATATTATGTTTAATCTATTATAAATATCTATTATAACAAATTTCGAAATGTGTATAAAGTATTTTTATTTCTTTGTTAGCATTGTATTTTCACTAAATTAAAATCAAATTTCGGAACAATTAATTTGATTTATACTTCATAAAAAAAATTAATTTAAAATTATAATGAATATATTTTTAATAAATATTCTATAAAAAATTATAAATATGTTTTTTTATAATTTAAATTGTATATAGTATTTTTATTTTTATTTTTAGATAAATTTTCATTTTTTTACAATTTTTTAATTAACAAAAGATGTTAAGAATTAAGAGCTTGATATTTCAAGTACCAGTTGCGATATGGGGAAAAAAGCATTAACCGTTTACCCGACAATAATCCAATAATTTAACATTATTTTTAAAATAAAAAATTCTAAAATAAATAAAATCTTGTCAATATCGTTTTTACATACAATTAAACATGATATTATAAAGTATTTTTAAAATAAGCTTTATTTTCTTTAGGTAATTTTTAATTTTTTTACATTTTTTTTTTAAATTTTACTATATTTTGTCAATTTTACTCTTTCTTTCAATTAAATCAACAAAAATTCCAGTTGAGATGGAAAACACGTAATACTTTAAAATATATCATTAGACAACATATCCTACTGGAATACAACAACCGTAAAATTTTATTTTTAAATTTTAAAGTTAAAATTTAAGTGGTTATGTCACTGTTCCATTATTGGAACATTGGCTTTTGAAGGGTTCATTTTTCACATATGTGCAAAGCATTATTATGATATTGCAAACATTATTTTCTTTTGCATAAAGATAAGAATAACAACGTTTCTAAAGATAATAAATAGATAAATGTGCAAATGGAAGCTGCAATTCTTCGGAAGGATTATAATATTAGCCTTTGACATTGATTTTTACTTTGGTAAAGTCCTAACAATAGGAAGAAATTCTTTTTGAAAAGGTGGCTGAACATGTGTGTGTGGTGTTTTCACCTGTTCCTTTGGAGGCATGTGCAATTTTACATAAAAGGCGTCTTATTGCATATGTTTGTTGAAATAGTTATCAGTTTCCTTTGAGACAGAATTTTTCTTCTTAGTTTTGTTGGATTACAGTGAAAAAAGGAGCACGTGTTCTTTCTATGTGTTTCATTAATAAAGTTTTCATAAATTTAACACCATGTCTGAAAGATACTTTACAATACAAGGTACTCTGGCCTTTTTAGAAACTCTATCGGATTCTGAATTAGAATATGAAGATATTTTTCAGCTAAAGCCTGCTGATGTAACCTGCCGATGAAGGTATTGATTAATAAAATTTAGATGCTGTTTGAGGGGGGAGGGGCTTTCACCTGTGCCTTTGGAGACAAGTGCAATTTCGCATAAAAAGGTATCGTATTGCATATGTTGCTGAAATAGCTATCAGTTTCCGTTGAGATTGAGTTTTTCTTATTAGTTTGTCTGATGAACAACTAATAAAAAGGGTGCATGTGTGCTTTCTATGTGTTTCATTTATAAAGTTTTCATAAATTTAAAACTATGTCTGAAAGATGCCTTACAATACAAGAGGCTCTAGCCTTTCTAGAAACTCTTTAGGATTCTGATTTGGGAGATGTAGCTATTTGTCAGTTACAGCCCTATGAACCTGTGATATAACCAGTGAAGAAGATATTGATGAAAATAATTTAGATGCTGTTACGCCATTCGATGTGTATGGAATAGTCGACGTCATTTTGAAAAAAATATGTAAGTACTCCAGACGAAGAGAAATTTTATAAACCAGGTCCAAGGTCCAAAATGAAACGAAAAATTGAAAACCCTGTCGTAGAATAAAAAAAAATTGAAATTCGATAATCCAACGGAATTGTAAAATGCGGCACCAATATTGCATAAATTCTACAGTGTCATAATAATTATCAATTGTTCTTTATTTAAAGATAAATAAACGGAACAGTTAAGATGTTATAATTATCAGGGTTTAATTTAACTATTTTCATGAGCTTTTAAAAATATGCAAAAATTAATCATGTAACACGCTGATGTTTCAATAATGGAATATAGCTAAAAACACCCTAAAACGTTTTTTCACCTAATTTATTATTATATTTATTAAGTTATCTCTTAATTAATAAAATAACCAAATTTGAAGTCCTTTTGAGAATTCCTTTTTATATCGGCGTTTAAAAGTTTAAAAACCAAAACTGAGCAGAAGAACGTGCTGAAAAGTTAAATGAAATAAATGAGAGAATTTAGTGGTAATTTCACAGTACATTGTTTAATTGTAGAATGTGCTGTGATTTGAATTTTTAATTACTGCAGGAATACGGTAGATAATCTAGATCGTGATTTTCATGATAGTATAATCTTTATTTTACAAAAATTACAATTTTACGAGTTTTATACTTAATATTGACGTACTGTATTTTATAATATTACATTTCGAATGTACTTTGAAGACATTGAATTCTAAAAGTATTTTTCTTGATATCTGTGGTGTTCCGGATGAAAATTTTGTTCCTGCAATATTAACTCAAATAAATTTTTGAATGACAAAGCAAAATGTATAATTAAGAATCTACTTGATAGACTAAATTTTACTTTAAATGACTGTAACTGATAATTCAAATAGATTAAGAAATTAGATCTTAATTATACATCATTAATTTACACATTAAAAAACATATTACCCCAGGTAAAAGTTTCCCTATATAATAATAGCCTAAGTTGTCTGTGAGCGAAATTATGAAGCGGTTGAACCTGGAATGAATAGAGACATCCAGATAAAAATTTGAAATAAAATATTATACAGTTTAATGAGATATCTTTGGCATCCAAATGCACTACATTTGGTTAAATAGCGGTATGGGGGTCCTACTGAACAAACCCAGTAAGTACTAGAAAAATGTGTCACAGTGGGAACGCGATGGTTAATATAAAGTTACATGGTAAGTATAAGTAATACGTTAGTGTAAGTAAAATGCTTTGTAATAATAAAGCAAGAATTAATTTTGGTCTATAGCAGGAATTAATCAATATTGATATTTATTGCGATATGAATTAATTTAAATATATATGGAATATTTTAAAATACTTCTAATAAAAAATTATAAATATGTTTTTTTTATACAATTAAATTATTATAAGTATTTTTATATTTTAAAATAAATATTTTTACATTTTTTTTGTTAACAATATTAAAATTATAATTATATGTAAGTATTGCGAGGGGGATAAAAATTAATACCCATTCAAATAAATTAATTATTTTAAAATTAAAAAAAAAATCTTTAAAATAAAATCTTTACAATAATAATATTTATAAATCTATTTTAAAATAAAACAGAATATTTATTTTTTAAATTATTTTTTTATTTTTTTTTTTTTTACATTTTTTTTTACTATATTTTGTCAATTTTACTCTTTCTTTCAATTAAATCAACAAAAATTCCAGTTGAGATGGAAAACACGTAATACTTTAAAATATATCATTAGACAACATATCCTACTGGAATACAACAACCGTAAAATTTTATTTTTAAATTTTAAAGTTAAAATTTAAGTGGTTATGTCACTGTTCCATTATTGGAACATTGGCTTTTGAAGGGTTCATTTTTCACATATGTGCAAAGCATTGTACAATATTGTAAACATTATTTTCTTTTGCATAAAGATAAGAATAACAACGTTTCTAAAGATAATAAATAGATAAATGTGCAAATGGAAGCTGCATTACTTAGAAAGGATTATAATATTTGCATTTGACATTGATATTCACTTTGGTATAGTCATAACAATAGAAAGAAATTCTCTTTGAAAAGGTGGCTAACCATGTGTGTGTGTGTGGGGGGGGGGTTCACCTGTTCCTTTGGAGACATGTGCAATTTTACATAAGATGTGTCTTATTGCATATGTTTGTTGAAATATTTATCAGTTTCCTTTGAGATAGAATTTTTCTTCTTAGTTTTGTTGGATGACTGCAAAAAAAAGTTCATGTGTTCTTTCTATGTGTTTCATTAATAATGTTTTCATAAATTTAACACCATGTCGGTAAGATACTTTACAATACAAGATTCTCTGTCATTTTTAGAAACACTATCGGATTCTGAATTAGAATATGAAGATATTTTTCGGTTAAAGCCTGGTGATGTAACCTGCCGATGAAGGTATTGATTAATATAATTTAGATGCCGTATGGGGGGGTAGGAGATTTCACCCGTTCCTTTGGAGACAAGTGCACTTTCGTATAAAAGGTGTTTTATTGCATATTTTGCTGAAATAGCTATCAGTTTCCGTTGAGATTGAGTTTTTCTTATTAGTTTGTCTGATGAACAACTAATAAAAAGGGTGCATGTGTGCCTTCTATGTTTATCATTTATAAAGTTTTTATAAATTTAAAACTATGTCTGAAAGATGTCTTACAATACAAGATGCTCTGGTCTTTCTAGAAACTGTTTCGGATTCTGATTTAGGAGATGTAGATATTTGTCTGTTACAACACTATGAACCTGTGATATAACCAGTGAAGAGGATATTGATGAAAATAATTTAGATACTGTTACGCCATTCGATGTGTATGGAGTGGTCGACGTCATTTTTAAAAAAGGATGTAAGTAATCCAGATAAAGAAAAATTTCAGAAACCGGGTCCAAGGGTGAAGAAGAAACGAAAAACTGAAAGTTTTGTAGTAAAATGAAAAAAAAAGGTGAAATTCGATAATCCAACGGAATTGTAAAATGCGGCACCAATATTGCATAAATTCTACAGTGTCATAATAATTATCAATTGTTCTTTATTTAAAGATAAATAAACGGAACAGTTAAGATGTTATAATTATCAGGGTTTAATTTAACTATTTTCATGAGCTTTTAAAAATATGCAAAAATTAATCATGTAACACGCGAATGTTTCAATAATGGAATATAGCTAAAACACCCTAAAAAGTTTTTTTACTAATTTATTATTATATTTAAGTTATCTCTTAATTAATAAAATAACCAAATTTGAAGTCCTTTTGAGAATTCCTTTTTATATCGGCGTTTAAAAGTTTAAAAACCAAAACTGAGCAGAAGAACGTGCTGAAAAGTTAAATGAAATAAATGAGAGAATTTAGTGGTCCTTTCACGGTACATTGTTTAATTGTAGAATGTGCTGTGATTTGAATTTTTAATTACTGCAGGAATACGGTAGATAATATAGATCGTGATTTTCATGATTGTATAATCTTTATTTTACAAAAATTACAATTTTACGAGTTTTATACTTAATATTGACCTACTGTATTTTATAATATTACATTTCGAATTTACTTTGAAGACATTGAATTCTAGAAGTCTTTTTCTTGATATTTGTGGTGTTCCGGATGACAATTTTTTCCCTCAATATTAACTCAAATAAATTTTTAAACGAGAAAGCAAAATGTATAATTAAGGATCTACTTGATAGACTACATTTTACTTTAAATTACTGTAACTGATAATTCAAATAGATTGAGAAATTAGATCTTAATTATATATCAATAATTTACACTTTAACAAAACACATTACCCCAGCTAAAAAATTCCCTATATAATAATAGCTTAAGTTGTCTGTCCTCGAAATTATGAAGCGGTTGTACCTGCAATGAAATAGGCATCCAGAAAAAAATTTGTAATAAAATATTACACAATTTAATGAGATATCTTTGGCATCCAAATGCACTATATTTGGTTAAATAGCGGTATGGAGGTCCTACTGAACAAACCCAGTAAGTAATAGAAAAATTTGTCACAGTGGGAACGCGATGGTTAATATAAAGTTACATGGTAAGTATAAGTAATACGTTAGTGTAAGTAAAATGCTTTGTAAAAATAAAGCAGGAATTAATTTTGGTCTATAGCAGGAATTAATCACCCAAATTAGATTCACTACAATCAGAAGAGAAAGAAAGATATGAAAGGTGAGATGTCTATCATTAAGTTAGGGTTAACTTAACATAGGTTAAGAGCTATAGATATATACATACATATTCACACACACACACATATATGTGAGTAAAATAATAATGTGGCTTTCTGCCTCATCACAAAGGTAGTTTTGTGGAACCGTAGACGAGTCTATCACGAACGCATTGATCGCAAAAAGTGTACATCGTGGTTAGATAGTTGTTTGGGTCAAAGAAATTGCTTTACTTACACAAGTCACGTAGGTGATGGGATGAGATAGTTTATGTGTGAGAATCGATTTTTAGTTACTTTATTTTTTTATTATTATTATTAGTTAGTGACTAATAATATTTAGTTACTATAGACGGAAAGAATAAAAAGAAACAAAAACATTTTCTAAGCGTGCTAGAAAGATATGCCAGAATCGAATAATTAAGTTGGTTGATATTTTAAGGATAAAATTATCATATATATATACATATATATATATACATATACATATATATATATATATATATATATATATATATATATATATATATATATATATATATATATATATATATATATATATATATATATATATATATATATATATATATATATATATATATATATATATATATATATATATATATATATATATATATATATATATACTTACATAAATGAAGAAAATAAAATGGGGAATATTACAGGATTACAAAAGCATAACCATTATAAAAGATAAAGATATGTAATGCTGTTTCTTTTTTAACCAATAAAATGGGAAACAGAAGAAAACGAAATTCTTAGCAAACCACGATAAAGCTCAGGAATAAATCGAAACTAATTTTCTATTACTTTTTTGTGCCATAATTTCCCTAAATGAATCTATATACTTTCCAAGAGAAAAAATGTACCAAGTAATTATCCTTATCGGAGTGCACTAAATTAAGAAAGCAACTTGAATTTCTAGTAAAAAAAATCAATATTGAATGGGAATATGCATCACTGGGTTTTCTGGTGAAAATAAATTTAACTGAGCTATGTTTAATCTAATGAGTTGTGTGTGGTTTATACACTTACAACTTTCAAGTATCTAAAAATGTGGCTTATTTTGCTTTTCGAAATAATGGGTAAAATTCGATTTTGTTTTATATAATATAAAGGAATATATTTTTTATGTACATACATACATACATATATATATATATATATATATATATATATATATATATATATATATATATATATATATATATATATATATATATATATATATATATAGATATATATATATATATATATATATATATATATATATATATATATATATATATATATATATATATATATATATATATATATATATATATATATATATATATATATATATATATATTATATATATATATATATATATATAGTATATATATGAGTGCGTGTGTGTGAGTGAGTATGTGTGAGTGATGGTGTATGTGTGTATGAGTGAGTGAGTTATTGTGTATGTGTGTGCATGAGTGTGGGAGTGAATGAGTGATTGTGTATGTGTATGAGTGTGTGTAAAGGCAGAGATACAGATGGAAATAAATAAATAGATAAATAGATTTATATTTGCGCGTAATGCCAAAATATTAGAGCATATCTCCTTATCTTTGCTGTTTCGACGCATCTTTGATTTTTAACTTAAAAATGTATTTTACATGTGATGTATAGAAAGTTTTTCTTATCTTTTCATGTTCTAGGTGCCTTAGTGAATATTTTACGCTCCTCTTCAATTTTAGTTAGTAAATAGTGTAGCCTTTCTTATAAAATTTAGTGGTTTTTTTTAATTTATTATTATTTACTGGCCAAATTATATGACGTGTTTGCTATCAAAAAATAAGTATAACTCTAAGGAAAAATAAATAATAGACTTGAGTAATTTTAAGGAAAAGGAAATATCTATACCCAGTTTTCTTTAATAATAAATATACAGCAAGTCACCTAGAAACTGTTGATGTAATATGTCGGTGTATGAGGACGATTTTTAATGGATGGATTTGATATAATTATAATTTTCAAAACAATTTATATTAAATATAGAAATCAGTTTCTTTTATATTATGAAATTTATTTATTTTGCTAAAAATATTTTCATAATATTATAAAAAACATTCTGGAAATGTGTGTGTTTATATAATTGAAAGCCAAAATTCCTTTATCTCTTAAGTTTGTAATTTTAGAGTAAAGTTGAATATAAAGTTATTTTATGTTTATTATGAAATATTTTCTTGTCATTTATTAAAACGATCGTTAAATGCTAAACATAAAATTGTATACTTATTTTTTGCACATTATGTTAGCTAATGGACTTCATTAAAACCAAGATATGCATATTTATTTATATAATAGTGAAATAGTTAAAATGCAGTTTTGTCTGTAATGAGTTAGTCAAATTCTAAATCATGTGTAAGAAAATATGCTTAGTGTATGATTTCGTAATATAATTAAACTATGATTGCGACATATTTTACAAATGATTGTAAATATTTAGTACTATAATGGGGATTTCTGCAGTGATTTTCTTATTTATAATACAGAAGAATGCATAGTCTGAACAAGTGGTTTTAACAACCTAATTTTTTCAACTATCTTTATATAATAAATATCCATAGATAAGTTGTAGATGTGTTTATAAAGATATATCCTGAAGATTAAAGTACATTTCTAGCGGAGCAAATCTGAATAAAAATATGATATTTCTACCTCATTGAAATATGCTTTATATAAAAATAATGAGCAACAAAAGTGTTTTTATCTGTCAGTCATATAAATAATGTACATTCTGCTGAAATATGCAATACAGATAGTAAGAATCCAATAGAACTTTTAAAAATTTTATTTTTAAATTGAAGAATAATTGAAACATTCCTGGAACATTGCAGTTTTATATAGTTTAACTTCAACCCTTCCTTGCGTTATATCGTATAAATTATAGTTCCAAGGATTTTTTCATATATATACTGTGTAACATCTGATCTGGAATAAAATATTATAGATTTTATGTATTATAGAATTATCTTTTTTCAACCATTTATATTTTTCTATCTTAATACATTCAAAGAAAAATTACAGTAACAAGCATTCAATAATACATGTATATTTTATATATATGTATGTTTTACGTATATTTGGAATGCGCAGGGAGCATTTTATATAAATATTGTTTTAGAAATAATAATAATAGTTTAACAATAAATGTTAACCACCTCTTAAAAATTTAACAACAATAAAAATTTGAAAAACATCACGAAGATCAATATATTTTTTAATATCTAAAAATACGCTCTATTCTCAAAGAAATTTAAAATTTTCCATTTGGTTTCAACTATATTTTGTATCTTTGATTTATTTTATTTACTTTATTATATGGTTCTTTCAGAAGGTTGTGGCCCGTAAGTTACTAAAAACATTATAGTTTATTTTCAGGCTTGTATGTGACTTTTAACAGCATAAAAAAACATGTTTTCTTTTATGTTCACTATCTCGAATAAAAGATATGTTCTTATCCTGTTATTACTAATTCTTATTTCGGAAAATTGAACCTTTGTGTCTTACTGCATCATACATAAACAAAACTCAATCTTCAATTAAAGAATGCATAAAAGTAAAGCATATTTAAACAAATATTGAATATCAGATTTTCAAATTTCAAATGCATTTCTTATGCGCAAAATGTTAAAATTAATAAATAATCTTATTTAATGAATGATTTTGCTGTGGTGTAGTACATTGCTGTTGTTATTTCAAAGTAATTAATAACCCAAGTTTACTTTATATCGTCTTTAATTATAGTAAAATGCCACTGATCTATATTACAACATTCAAATATAGAACAAAAGACAAGGAAATATGCTAAAATATATTTAAAAAAAATTAAAAATTAAAAGAAGCACTATACGTGCTACGCCTGAAAGAAAAATTTCCAAAGTCCAAAAGAACGCTGCACTCTTTTCCTTCCTTCTGAAGTACTCAGGCAACCCTATACTTTTTCCATTATTTTGTGCTGATGCCTCCTTTGTTCCATTGTCCTTTGCACAATGCGTCCTTTCCCTGCTCTGTCCAGAAAGACCAGGACTCCAAGGATGGTCTTAAATCGCCTCCTGGAGACAAATCACAACTCTCCAAAACTTGGTGGAGTTTAAGTGCAATCGTTTCCAATGGCCCCACCACACGGCTTCCTGGAGTCGAGAAAAATACTTGGGCATTCAACCCACAACGTGTGAGTGCGGCGAGCAAATCAGTTTCGCAAACCTTATGTCAAACATAGCTTCACTCTCATAGATTGATACAATACCCATTTAATAAAATAAAAAATAATCTTCATAAAATACTAATACACAGGTACTTAACAAAATATAAAGCAAATATTCATAAAATATCTTTGTAATATTTTATTAAAAAATCCAGACTTCATAATTTGATACCATTACTCATCAAAAGTAAATGAAAAAAACCTCAAATATTTGATTCTGCTATACAAAAAATCTATCGTATTACAAGTGACTTATGTTGCAAACTATTTTTCATTTTTAAAACATAATTTTTATTAATTTTAATCAGAAATGAAGTATGTGAATAATCACAGAGTTTAAAATATTTACATACTCAGTATTCATCATTTTTAGCAAGACATGTACTAAATCACTTAATTTTTTCGTTTAAGTTTTTCCTAGGTTTATTTTTTCGTTAATGACGAAGTTCTCATAGGACCTTAATTGGTTTCCTCTGCGACATCGACAACGAGAGTTCGAGTGGATTTATCCCTGTGAGTTGATTGTCACCTCATCTTCTCTTGACGACATTGACTTTGGTTCGAGCTGTGGCAACATGAATATTGAAAGTTATTTATTTGGTGATCTTTCAGGTAACAGAGAACTATCACTGTGATTACATACCTGTTTTTTCATTTCTTTGAATTTGTATACCTTCATAAATATAGAAAATGATTATTGTATAGTACAAACTGAATAAAAATGAGTATATGGATAACTATTTCGATAGTATGCCTATGCTTAGAGATCTAACCCTTTATTCATATATACTTCCAGTCAATAGGAAGCTATTTTTAAATAATTTCTAATTATTTTTTTAATTTTACTTTATTATACTTTATTTTTTAATAAATTTCTGTAAATTGTAAATGGTTCATTTTATAAAATAATCTCAGTCTATATTTTATATAGCTCTATCGTCCTTTGATTAACGATTTGGGATATTAAATATTTATTTTTTAAATACTAAACATTAGAATAAATTTAGTGGACCAATATATAATGTAGATATTTATTTACTTTAAAGTTTCTAATTTAACTACTAATTAATTATTTACTAATTATAATTAACTTTACTACTATTTTATCTCATTTAATATAATTTATAGTAAATTAAGGAAATAAATCTCTATACCAAAATGGGAATTTAGATAGCAAATACCATGCTTTATTAATAGTTGAAATATATAATTATTCTAACAAACTTTAAACAAAATTTTATATTGTAGGAATAGTAATATTTTAACATATTCAGATATATATTAGCTAAATTTTAATTATTCTTTGTTATCCTTAATAAATAATTAATATACTAAATTATTCTATTTTACATAATAATTTAAATCATAAAGTATAGTTCTTTAAACAAAACATAAAATTTTTATAACATAACATTATAATAAAAAAAAAAACAAAAAAAAATATATATATTATTAAATATATAATATTATAATATAAATATATAATTTATAAATATAATATATTTATTATATTTTTATTTTATATATATTATATTTATTATATTATAAAATAATGTATAAAAATATTTTATATATTAACATAATAATATATATATATTAATTTATAAATATATAGTAAAATATTATATATATAAAATAAAAATAAAATATTTATTTATATAATATAAACATAAAAATAATTAACTTTATTAAATTGTATATATATATATATTTTATAAGTATAGTTTTATATATATATAAATATTATAATATATAATATATATATATATATATATATAATATATATATAATATATCATATTATACATATATATATACATATATATATAATATATAACATATATATAATATAATATTTATATATATATATATATATATATATATATTTATATATATATAAACTATATATTATATATATTATATATATATATAAATATATAGCATATATATATATATATATATATATATATATATATATATATATATAATATATATATATATATATATATATATATATATATATATATATATATATATATATATATATATATATATATATATATATATATATATATATATATATATATATATATATATATATATATATATATAATATATATATATATATATATATATATATATATATAATATATATATATATATATATATATATATATATATATATATATATATATATATATATATATATAATATACACACACACACACACACACATATATATATATATATATAGGTATATATATATATATATATAATATATGTATGTATATGTGTGTGTAAAATCTTATAACACATTAGTATAATTGCAGAATAGGATAAAAACATGATATTAGTGAAAATATTTAAATACTAATTCTTAGATTTGTAAATATAATTCATTATATAAAATAAAAAAAAATATAGTTACATTTTCATTTAAAATTCTCAATTTAATCAGACGCTTTCGATTTGCGTGTCAGTTTTCTTAATCTGGAAACATTCATTTTTCCAAGATCGTGGAAGAAGCAAAAAGAAATCAACGATATATTTTCATATAATTCATTTACTTTTTTTTAAACTGTGTAATAAACGGATGCAATGTATTGAACAAATTAGAGCATAAAAAATAAATATTTAATCACGGTAAACCCCAATTGGTTTCACCAAAAAATAAAAAATAAAGAAGAACCATAAATAAATGTGTTCCTTTTATCTGGGTATCAAATTAAATCTCATTATGTTGTCTAATTATCTGTTATTTATGCAATTCCGTTGGTCAGGAACGATAATTAGGATTTATTTTTGAATAAAAATGGGGAATGTTTCCTTTGTGCGCATAAAACCTTCTAAGGAATCTTCGAAAATTAGCTGATTTTCAGAAGAAATTAATTATATTTTTTTGCTGATGTTAATACTGCATGCATAGTTTTCGATTTCATTACTTAAAATGCTGGCAATTTTTTTTTTTGCTTCTGTTTTGCGCATAATAAAGATAAGATTTGAAAAATATTGCATAAATACTTTCCAAAAAATATTATAAAATATACTGTTAAGATTGATAATTATGTTTTTAAATTATTATTTTTTACCCAAATATTTATTATTGTTATTCTTTTTCATTAACCGTACTAGAAAGCATTAGCTTCTTGGATTGTTTAGAAAAGTCATTTACTAAAATAAAATGAGTTTATACAGTGGATCGCAGTTATGTCATCAATCGCTTATTGTTATCCAATTCCCTTGGTCCCAACTTTCTCTATTCATTGGTATGTTAAAATTATCGCTTTATGTGATCGCTACATCATTTAATGTTATTAGTTTCGAACCTCATTTTAACTGGCAAAGGAATATTCACAATGTATTCGGAATTAACCCACTCTTTTCTTTCTTTTCGTTGTTGTTTGAATTTCCGAGAATTCTCCGTCTTCCAACTAGAGAAATGGGGAATGAACAAAGGAGCGGTTTTTAACACGTTCCTGGAATTTATCAGAAATACGCACACCCTGCTGGCGGTCAGTGGTTGTCAGATAAGCAGAGGACAAAACGTTCCTGTCCGAACTGAGAAGGAGCGAATTCACATTTTATGCCTTTCTCCCTTACATACAGCTTGTCGATAAGGAAGCCAGAAAGCGAAATTATTTAACATTAAAACAAAAGATCGAAATTTTAAATCGCTTTGACAAGTTACCAAAATCGAATCAGCGCAGCGATCATCGCACAACTGTTTTTAATTATGTATACAATTCTTACGTTTTAAAGGATAATATACTGTACATAAATATAAGCTGAGTTTTTTTAAATTTTATTTTGAAATTTAGTACATATTAATTAAAGGGGGGAGGGTAAATTTATCGAATTGTGAATATCGTTTATGGTTATCAATCGATTATTGTTAACAATATCACGGTGTTCCAAACTGATTACGTTAAGCAGAGTTCATTGTACTTATTTAAAGTTTAATAACATCGTCTAGATGTAATTTTTTGACAAAAACATGCTATTCATTATAAATTTTGTTTAAATATTTTCATCAAATACAAAAACATCAATTAACATCATTTTACATTTAGTCTTTTATTAAATATTGTTTGTTTACATTGCAATTAAAATTGTATAGTTTTAAGTTTTAAGGAAAGTTATAAATGTCTACAACAAAACTGAGAATCAATGATGCAATGTTTGGTTCTACTTAACGTATAACTGTCCAACCATCATTTTTTATTTTTTAATATATTTTATTTATTTATTATTTTTTAGGAAATTTTTCACCTGATATACCTTAAAAAACTAAAAATGGATTATATTTTAAAATTTTACACATTTGAAATCGCCTTCATTATCGTTTTATCCAATAATTATAATGTAGTACAAAAATTTCATTATTTAAAAATTTTCGTCTAAAATGTTTTATGCACAAATTTATCACTATGCTGTTTGTGCTTGCATTTGTTTTATTCCATTGAATGTAGTTCATTTACTTTTTTCATTTGCCTTAACTGAGATGTATTTTAATCTGAACATTTGCATCTGGAACAATTAACTGGAAAAAGTTGACACACTTTAGAGTTTAAGATATTGTTTTATTTTAAAAGATAATGTTAGTTTTATGATAAGTTTTATAGTCAAAATTTATTAAATACCTATAAATGTGGCACCATGACTAAAGCGAAATATTGTTACATAAATTCATTTTATAATTGTATTAATGTTTTGATATATTGTTGTACACGTAATAGTAACTAGATAACATTATGCTTCAAAGTTAATTTCAAATTGATTAGGTATATTCTGAAAATTTATGTATTCATAAAGTTCACTATATAACTGTTATCTACAAAGCTAGTTGCCACCACATAGAAATTTTAAATCTCTAACAGGCACCGTAAATTCATGGACTGTTTGGAGTAACGAAGCCAGTTTAAACACTTACTAAGTTATACTTCAAACATCCATAGGGAAAAACCATAAATATATGAAAATAAAAAATTTTCAGTCCTTTGTTTATTTTTAATCTTACCGAGTTTGGTTACACAATCTGGAACTTAAATGGTGATTTAGCAATTTTGAGTGATCAAATAGCCCGCTGTAAACCCCAGAAATGCATAACTTCTTAAAACTTCATAAGAATATGTTTGTACGTGTCTATTGGGAAAGCCAAATTTCTATCAGTTTTCTATCAAACGATTTTTCAGACAAAATATATTTATATTTTAAAATCGTACTAAATTTTATGAAAAACTAGGCATTGAAATCGGAATTTGAGATAGAATTAGAGAAACATAAATCGTATGAAATAATTTAAATGGCTAATATGATACCCAAATCGTTAAAATATAAAAATGTTATTTATTAGTTTTAATATACTGTAAGACAAAAAAGAAGTTTTTACGAAGAAAAATAAATTAAATATAATCCGAAAATTTTCACTTCATTATGAAGATTTTTCTCAGGATACAAACTATGTTATATACTTGAATGATTTTGAATGCTTGATGACTGTCCCTTTAAAGTAAAATCTTTTTTCTTTAAAAATATTGAAAAAGTTTTAAAATATTAAAAGCTGTTTTTCTTCGCAAAAAATAAAGTGCTATTAAATATTTATATTTCAAAATCAGCAAATAGTTTTATCGTAAGAAAACAGCATCTTTGGTTCAATACACCCTTAAAATGTCACATGATTTTACTGCATGTTTTTGTTCATTTTGCAATTGTAAGCTGTAAAATGTAATTCAAAGTAATATTTCTAATTATAATTATTTTCAGCATGTAAAAAAAACTTTTGTGCAAGAAATGTAGTAATATTTTCAAAGACAGTTAGTTGCATTTTTTTTCTGAAGTACGCCAGAAAGGGAAGTTACATTTACAGTGTTGCATATAGAAATGTTTTCCATTTCAATTAATGCACAATTATTTTCGAATGCAGATACTAAAACTACCTTTACTTAACATGTTTTTTCTCAGATCAGATTTACTGCAATAAATCATGCAAGAGGGCAAAACACATAGTCCAAAGTCACAGTTAGGACAAAAATACTTAGTCTCATTTGTAATTTTTTTGTCGCTGTCATTTTTTTTCTTAGGGTTTCTTTTTCTGTAGGTTGAATTATCTCTAAAAATGCTCTCTGGTGCAGTCGTCCAAAATCTCAGGCTAAAGGCAAGCCAAAAATTGAAAGATAAGATCTCGCGGAGTAATGCAATTTTATTCAGAAAGCCTGTGCTTTTAAACCAAACAGAATACACTTCGATAAAAAACATCTTGTTGATATCTATAAGACTAATTTAACATTAAAAATACAAAAGATGCGGCTTAAACAGTGAGAGCAACAAAGAAAATCAGATTGGTCGTACGTCGTACTGGCAAATCATTAAAGGCATGTTCACCACGTCCGTACGGTGTACGTACAATACACGCAAGGGGTTAATGTTCTAATATTTATGATTACTTTTAATCTAAATCTGTTTATAAAACCTAAAAAAAAATAATAAACTTATGATAATTCCATATGTTTAAGAAATAGAAGAGCATATAAAGAAATAAATTCTTAAAATATTTTTTTCATTTTGAAAGTTTCTTTTATTTTCTTTTATATTTTTGCAAAAATAGACAACTATTTAAGTTGACTTAATATTTAAATTTAGTAATGGTCAGGATTTCATACTATATGAACAAAAGTTTTATTTTTACCTAAAAATGAATGTTTCCATTTTTGTACTATTTTATACTCGGTTTCTCCGAAAATAACCGGCCAAACAAAAATCACATATAATATCTTATGAATTTTTTTATTGAAAATATATGATAAAATTTGAATGATCGTATCATGTTTTATTTATTAGTCAAAGATATAAAAATAGAAAATGAGTAATTATAATTAAGTATTAATTTTCCGAAATAGCGAAACGGTAAAAGTAGGTAGCATATAACTATGTGTATATTTAAGAGACATGAAATACAACAAAAACTCACCTCAACAAATATTTCACAATAAAATAATAAAATTTAAATTAAAATTTTGGAAGTGAGTATACAAATAACAATAAATTCGGGTATCATATCTCAGGCTAAAAATCAAGTAAAATTACTATATTTCCACTTAGCGAAGGACATTTAATAAAACTTCTAACTGCTTTCAAAACCTTTAACACTAGTTTAGAAAAGATAAAATTAAAAAAAAAATGCAATTTGGATCAAAGAACAAATTTTTATACTGCTAGCCATCGTAAAATCCTCAAAACTCTAAAATTTCACAATAATATATATCAAGCATCTATATGCATTGATTCATTAAAAAAATCCATCGAATTTGTGTAAAAATGAAATATAAGTTATTAACACACTTCCGGTACTAAATTCAGCCACTAGTGAAAATATCGTTGTAGAACAGACCTCTAATAATAAAATTATTATATTAATGTTTACCAAATATTTTGAAACAAACATCACACAGTTTTTAATACATAAATCTTAGTTTAATATGCATAAAAATTGAAGATAAAATTTCATCCTCAAAAACTATTTATTAATTATCTCTCTGCACTTAAATAAATAATACTTATAATCAAAATATAGTACATTTCAAAAGTAAACACACACGTTTCTCTTATGTATGAATAAACTTTAAATACTTTTACACAGACGTACAGAATTTTACACTTATTACACTTCAATCTTACTTCATATATCACAGAGTTAGTTTAAAATAAACTTTAAGTATACATATCTGCTTAAATATGTGACAGAAAATAGCGTAATTTAGATTAAAAATTTTAAACTTCATAACTTTGGAAACACTTAGGACTCCACACCCGCTTCTTAGAAATTCTTGGAATACTTTTGCATTCTAAATCTTCATATACATCTTTGAAACTCATTCGAATGCCCAAAATTACTTAAAATTTGAAGAATTGCATGTGCTTGTCTGACCTCTGGCTTACAGATGCATGTTATAATTAAAGCTGAGATAATATTAATATTACTCTCAGGGCGGCTGCATTTTGAGGACAATAATTCTGCTGGAATGTCGAAACATTACCATTAATACAACTGCTAATACTAAGTCATTCCATATGCAAACTCTGCATGCTCTCTATGGAATGGAATATTCGAAACATTATATAATAGCTTAAAATTTATATAATTTATAAATTTTACATAACAGTTATATATAGAAATATAGTAAAATTTAATCATTTATAGTGCTAATATTGCTGTAATATATATATATATATATATATATATATATATATATATATATATATATATATATATATATATATATATATATATATATATATATATATATATATATATATATATATATATATATATATATATATATATATATATATATATATATATATATATATATATATATATATATATATATATATATATATATATATACAAAACCTGACACACGCACACACATATATTTATGTACTTTTATTCTCATATTAAATTTTAATTAATATATACTTAGCATCTATCAAAGGTTATAATGCATGCCATCATTTTAAAATGGATAAAGAAGAAGCTACATATGAGTATTACCAGTTACAACAAACGACATTAAAAATTCACTTCTGTCACAAAGTGTCATCCACCGAATAAAATTTGGAGAACAAGATTGAATATTTTATGAGATTTGCTTTTCAAGTCCACTTTGTTAGTCTAAAATGCGAGAATTCTGGGAAAATAAATATGAATTTTTCACATGTCATTTAAAATGCGGGATGAAGGAAATTCATTTATCTGATGGATTTTTAAAACATATATATGTCTAATTTTTATCTAGCCTGACTTTCATGATGTTTTTCGAAATTGTAAAAAAATTAACTTTTCGTTATTTAAGATTTTAATGAAACGATAATAAACTTATAAATTACTATCAATTAAAAAATTGTTTTTAATTTATTACGATGAGAAAACTTAAAATATGAGTTTACCCTAATCTTACATACAAACTAAAAATGATTTGTACAAAAGAATGACTTTTATATAAATCTATGCGTTGAAGATTCTTAAAATGCACGATGAAATATTCTAATAATTGACTTCTAAAAATTGTTATATTTATTTAATTAATTTAAAATATAAATTTAAATTTACAGATTTACATTAAAACTGTAACTTTTGCTGTAAATTATACTTTTTTGACTTTCTATTGCGGCACTGAGACTATTTATTCTAAAAAGCAATAAATTTTTTGCTTTTAGAAGTTAGAGTCAAAAATCATATTAATATAAATTTTAACTATTCTAGTTTACCCTATATAAATTTATGTGTTGTAGAATCTTAAAGTGCATGATGAAATATTCTAATAATTGACTTCGAAATATGTTACATTTATTTAATTATTTTAAAATAAAACTAATTTATAAATTTATCGTAACAAAGTACGTGTTGCTAGAAAATATACTTATTTGGTTTTTATTGCGTCTCTCAGATTATTTACTCTAAAAAACAGTAGATTTTTTGTTTTCAGAAATTACAGTCAAACTTAGCAGTAAAATAATTTGTATTTTAACGTTTCTAGTTTACCATATTCTTATATAGAAAATAAAAATGTTTTGTACAAAAGAATTACTTTTATATGAATCTATGAGTTTTAGGATCTCAAAATGCATGATTAAATATTCTAATAATTGACTTTCAAAAAATGTTATATTTATTTGACATTATATGACAAGGCACTAAATTATCAGGCATAAAACGACTCTTCTATGGGGAGCCCCCAGTCATCTGATTGCAATAGATTTGCTTCTAATTTCTGGAGAACTCTTTATTTAAATAGAATGATACACACCAAGATTCTTGCACATTATGAAAGAGGTTGCTTTCTTTTTTATCAATTACATCTCTAATTTTTACGTTTAATTTACAAAACCTGACACACGCACACACACATATTTAAGTACATATATACACATATGAAATTTTAAATTAATATATTCTTAACATCCTTCAATCTTATCATGCATGCCCTTATTCTAAAATGAATAAAGAAGAAGTTGCATATGAATATTACCAGTTACATTAGATGATATTAAAAATTCACTTCTGTCACAAAGTGTCATCCACAAAATAAAATTTGGAGAACAAGATTGAATATTTTATGAGATTTGCTTTTCAGGTCCACTTTGTTAGTCTAAAATGTGAGAATTTGGGGAAAATAAATACGCATTTTTCGCATGTCAATTTACATGTAGCATATAGGGAGTGCATTTAGCTTATGGATTTTTAATTTTCATTTAACCAGACTTTCATGATGTTGTTCGAAAGTTTAATAAAATTTCCTTTTCGTTGTTTAAATTTTAAAAAAAACCTGTAATTGACTTTTAAATTACTATCAATTAAATAATTGTTTTTTAATGTACTAATCTTAGAACACTATAAATATGAAATTACCTTATACTTATATAAAAGCGCAAAATGATATGCATAAAAGAATTATTTTATATAAATCTATGTGCTGTAGAATCTTAAAATACATGAAGTATTTTAAAAATTGACTTCCAAAAAATGTTGTATTTATTTAATTATTTTAAAATTTAATTAATTTACAGATTTATTGAAACATTGTGTAGTGCAGGAGAATATATTTTTTGACTTTTTATTGCGGTACTCAGACTAATTATTCTAAAAACAGTAGATTTTTTCTTTTCAGAAATTAGAGTAAAAATTCATAGTAATATAAGTTTTGTTTAAACTTTTCTAGTTTACCCTATTCTTATATAGAAACTGAAAATGATTTGTATAAAAGAATTACTTTTATATCAATCTCTGTTTTATAATCTTAAAATGTATGCTGAAATATTCTAATAATTAACTTCCATAAAATGGTATATTTATTTAATTATTTTAAAATATTACTAATTTACAGATTTATCTTAACACTGTACGTGTTGCTGGAAAATATACATTTTGACTTTCTGTTGCGCCACTGAAACTATTTATTCTAAAAAAAAGCAGTAGAATTTTTGCTTTGAGAAATTAGTGTAAAAAATTATAGTAATATAAATTGTATTATAAAAGTATACTTAATGTGATAAATATTTTTTTATATAAAGTATATAAAATAGAAATTCAGAGATGAAAATTGATAAAATATTAAGATTTTTATAAAAAATTTCATAAAAAACAATATTGCAGTTTATTTGTATAATTTAATATTTTTTACTTTTATTCTAAAACTAACGTTTATATAAACAAAAACATTGACATAGATCGATAGTTATATTAAAAAATATATATGTAAAATATTCCTTTAATTTTGTAAAATTGTAAAATTTTGTAGTATTTTATAATACTCACTTTGTGTCAATTTGAGAAATAACAATTTTTAAAACATGTTAAAAACAGTAACACTAAACTCAACAAAAGTATTCATTTCTTACGATTCCATTATATGACAAGGCACTAAATCATTAGGCATAAAAAGACTCTTGTACGGGGAGAACCCAGTCCCTTGATTGCAATTGATTTGCCTTTAATTCTGGAGCGCTCTTTACTAAAATGGAATGATTTATCCCAAGTTTCTTGCACATTATCAAAGAGTTCGATTTCTTTTTATTAGTTACATTTCTAATTTTTATATTTAATTTACAAAACCTGACACACGCACACGCACATACACACATATTTAAGTACTTATATACAAATATGAAATATTAAATTAATATATTCTTAACATCCTTCAAGCTTATCATGCATGCCATCATTCTAAAATTAATAAAGAAGAAGTTACATGTGAATATCACCAGTTACAACAAATGATATTAAAAATTCACTTCTGTCACAAGTGTCATCCACCGAATAAAACTTGGAGAATAAGATTGAATATTTTATGAGATTTGCTTTTCATGTCCACTTTGTTAGTCTAAAGTGCGAGAATTTCGGGAAAATAAATATGAATTTTTCACATGTCAATTTACATGTAGGATGGAGGAAGTTCATTTAGCTGATGGATTTTTAAAACATATATATGTCTAATTTTCATCTAAGCAGACTTTCATGATGTTGTTCGAAACTTTAATAAAATTAAGTTTTCGCTTTTTAAATCTTAAAAAAAAACTGTTAATTAACTTTTAAATTACTATAAAATAAATAATTGTTTTTTAATGTACTAAACTTAGAAAGCTAAAATATGAGTTTACCTTATTGTAATATAGAAACTAAAAATGATTTCTATAAAAGAATTATTTTTATATAAATCTATGTGTTATAGAATCTTAAAATGCATGATGAAATATTCTAATAATTGACTTCAAAAATATGTTATATTTATTTAATTATTTTAAAATAAAATTAATTTACAGATTTTTCGGAACACTGTACATGTTGCTTATGCATGTTGGAATGCATGTTGCATGCATTCCATATATGTATGTTGGAATATGTACTTTTTTGTCTTTCTGTACTTAGACCATTTAAAAAAAACAGTAGATATTTTGCCTTGAGTCAAATAATTAATTAGAGTCAAAAATCATAGTAACAAAAATTGTATTTTAACTTTTCTTGTTTACCCTATTCTTATATAGAAACTAAAAATAAATTGTAGAAAAATTTACTTTTATATGAATCCATGTGTTCTAGAATCTGAAAATGCATGATGAAATATTCTAATCATTGACTTGTAAAAAATGTTATATTTATTTAAATATTTTAAAATATAACTAATTTACAGATTTATCGTAACACTGTACGTGTTGCTGGAAAATATACATTTTGACTTTCCATTGCATCACTCAGACTACTTCTTCAAAAAATAGTAGTATTTTGCTTTGTAAATTTAGAGTCCAATATCATAGTAATGTAAATTGTATTTTAAAAGTATAATTAATGTGATAAATATATTACTATATAAAGTATGTGAAATAGAAATGCACATAGGAAAATTGATTGAAATATGAAGATTTTGTTAAAAAGTTTCATATCAAACCCATATCGTTGTTTATTGTGTATAATTTAATATTTTTTTCTTTTATTCTAAAACTAACATATATATAAACCAAAACCTTCACATAGATCGATAGTTGTATTAAAAAATAAATATGTAAAATATTCTTAAAATTTTGTAAAATTGTAATATATATTTTTGTTGTTTTTCGTAATATTCACTTTGTGAAATTTGAGAAATAACAATTTTTAAGACGTTTGTAAAAACAGTAACACTAAACTCAACAAAAGTATTCATTTCTTACGTTTTGATTATATCACAAGGCACTAAATCATCAGGCATAAAACGACTCTTCTATGGGGAGCCCCCAGTCGTCTGATTGCAATTCATTTGTCTCTAATTCTGGAGCGCTTTTTACTTAAATAGAATGATTCAACCCAAGATTCTTGCACATTATGAAAGAGTTTGTTTTCTTTTTAATTATTACATCTCTAATTTTGTACGTTTAATTTACAAAACCTGACATACTCACACACTCATATTTATGTACTTATATGCACATATTAAATTTAAATTAATATATTCTTTACATCCATGAAAGCTTATTATGCATGTCATCATTCTAAAATGGATAAAGAAGTTACATGTGAATACGAGTTACAACAAATGATATTAAAAATTCACTTCTGTCACAAAGTGTCATCCACAGAATAAAATTTGGAGAACAAGATTGAATATTTTATGAGATTTGCTTTTCAGGTCCACTTTGTTAGTCTAAAATGCGAGAATTCTGGGAAAATAAATATGAATTTTTCACACGTCAATTTACATGTAGGATGGAGGAAGTGCATTTAGCTTATGGATTTTTAAACTATATATATATGTCTAATTTTCATCTAAGCAGACTTTCATGATGTTGTTCGAAACTTTAATAACATTACCTTTCCGTTCTTTAAATTTTTAAAGAAACTATAAATAACTTTTAAATTACTATCAATTAATTATTTTTTTTAATGTACTAAGGTTAGAAAACTTAAAATATGTGTTTGCCCTATTCTTATATAGAAACTACAAATGATTTATAAAAAAAAATTACTTTTACTAAGAGTTCTAGAGTCTTGAAATCCATGATGAAATATTCTAATAATTGACTTCAAAAATATGTTATATTTATTTAATTATTTTAAAATAAAATTAATTTACAGATTTTTCGGAACACTGTACATGTTGCAGGAAAATATACTTTTTTGACTTTCTATCACTTAGACTATTTATTTTAAAAAAAGAGTAGATATTTTGCTTTGAGTAATTTGAGTCAAAAATCATAGTAACATAAATTGTATTTTAACTTTTCTTCTTTACCCAATTCTTATATAGAAACTAAAAATTATTTGTACAAAAGAAATACTTTTATATGAATTTTTGATTTGTGGAATCTGAAAATGCATGATGAAATATTCTAATCATAGACTTCCAAAAAATGTTATATTTATTTATTTTAAAATATAAGTAATTTACAGATTTATTGGAACACTGTACGTCTAGCTGGAAAATATACTTTTTTGACTTTCTATTGCGTTACTTAGACTATTTATTCTAAATAAAACAGTAGATTTATTTTTATTCCAGAAATTAGAGTAAAAAATCATAGTAATATCAATTGTTTTTTAACTTTTCTAGTTGGCCCTATTCTTATATAGAAACTACAAATTATTTGTACAAAAGAATTACATTTGTATAAATTTATGTGTTGTAGAATCTTAAAGTGCATGATGAAATATTCTAATAATTGACTTTCCAAAAAATGTTATATTGTTTTTAATTGTTTTTAAAATATAACTAATTTACAGATTTATCGGACCACTATAAGTATTGCAGGAAAATATACCTTTTTGTCTTTTTATTGCGTCACTCAACTATTTATTTTAAAAAACAGTACATTTTTTTGCTTTCAGAAATTAGAGTAAAAAATCATAGTAATATAAATTGTATTTTAACTTTTCTAGTTTACCCTATTCTTATATAGATACTGAAAATGATTTGTACAAAAGAATTACTTTTATATGAATATGTGAGTTCTACAAAATGCAAGATGAAATATTCTAATAATTCACTTCCAAAAAATGTTATATTTAATTATTTTAAAATATAACTATTTAGCAGATCTATCGAAACTCTGCATGTGTTGCTGAAAAATATACTTTTTTGACTTTCTATCACTTAGACTATTTATTTTAAAAAAAGAGTAGATATTTTGCTTTGAGTAATTTGAGTCAAAAATCATAGTAACATAAATTGTATTTTAACTTTTCTTCTTTACCCAATTCTTATATAGAAACTAAAAATTATTTGTACAAAAGAATTAGGTTTTACATAAAACTATGTGTTGTAGAATATTAAAATGCATGGTGAAACATTTTAATAACTAACTTCCAAAAATTTATATTTAATTATTAAAAAAAAATAACTAATTTACAGATTTATCCGAAAAGTGTACGTGCTGCAGAAAAATATACTTTTTTGACTTACTTTTTCTATTGCGGCAATCAGACTAATTATTCTAAAACACAGTTTATTTTTTGCTTTCAGAAATTAGAGTAAAAAATCATAGTAATATAAATTGTATTTTAACTTTTCTAGTTTACCCTATTCTTATATAGATACTGAAAATGATTTGTACAAAAGAATTACTTTTATTTATATAAATCTCTGTGTTGTAGAATATTAAAATGCATAATGAAATATTCTAATAATTGACTTCAAAAATATGTTATATTTATTTAATTATTTTAAAATATATCTCATTTACAGATTTATCATAACACCGTACTCGTTGTTGGACGTTGGTTGGTCCCATTCAAACTATTTAGTCTAAAAAACAGTATATATTTTGTTTTGACAAATTAGAGTCAAAATTTACAATTATATAAAATAATTTTAAAAGTATACTTCATGTGATAAATATATTACTATATAATGTATGTGAAATAGGAATGCAGATGAGTAAAATATGGAAATAGGTAGATTTTGATAAAAATTTTCATAAAAAGTAATATCGCAATTTATTGTGTATAATTTAATATTTTTTCTTTTATTCTATAATTAAAGTTTATATAAAAATTCTGGACGTAGTACGATAGGTATATTAAGATATATATGTAAAATTTTCTTTTAGATTTGTAAAATTGTAATACATTACTTTTTGTTGTTCCTCATAATACTCAGACAAGAAGGTACTCTAATTTTCAAACTTCATACTTTATGAAAGTAAATCGCATTAATAAGATATTTACACAGGTGTAGAATAAATTTAACAACAAAATAATGTACTTGTAGTGTGTAGACACTATTTGTAAACAATTTAAAACAAAGATTAAAGACACTTTTATTTTATATGCACAATAAATAAGTTATATTTAAATCAAATAAACATATAACTAGAAAACCTGATTTTATGGTATGAGTTCAATGCACGAGTTACATTAATTGTTGTTTAGTAAAAATAAAAATAAGTGAGTTATCATATTGTGACACTCTAAAGAATTCATGTCTTCTTTATAAAACTAGGATATTTAAAAAAATAATAAATATGCAAAAATACAAAAATTATTTTTCCATAAAAAAACTTGGCTTACATATCGACAGTTTCATTCAAAAATAAAATCTTTATAATAAAATCATTATTAATAACTGTTTTTCAAACATATTTCCACATTAAGTACACATTTAACCTGTTGTTTACTTTACCTTGTACAAAGTATAGGATGTAATGTTACAGAGTTGTGTGGTTAGAGCTTATGTGATATGATGAAAAAAAAAGATGTTAAACAATGTATAAATTTTAAATAATTATTTTATGTTAGTAGTATTTAAAGAGAGAAAATTTTAATAATGTATTATAATTTATTATAAATGAAAAACATACAATGCAATTTCATGTAATAGCATAGTTAAAATATATTAAAACTGTAGTTATGAATAATTTTCAATTTAATTATGTCTAATTTAAATCTTATAAAAGGTGTTCTGATAAGGACGTTACTTTTGACAATAACATATTTTATGTTCTATTTAATATCACATCTTAAATTTAAATATTTTAAAATTAGAGATTTTAAGTCTATTGTCCCATTTATACGAGTATTTTTCTATATGATATGGTGTAAGAAATAAATGTTAAACCAATGTATAAATTTTATATAAATATTTTATGTTAGTTATATTTAAAGTACAAAAATTTTAGTAATTTTATACAATTTATTATAAATGATAAACATAAAATAAACCTCAGGTAACAATATAATGAAGAATATATTAAAATTGTATTTATAAATATTTTTAAACACAAAGCTTATAAAAAGTATTCGGATTAAGAAATCATTTTTAAAAATAGCATTTTTTACGTTCCTATTATGATCGCATTAAATTTCAATATTTTAAACATTTTACTTCTATTGTCCCATTTATATGGTTATTTTGCTGTATGATATGGTGAAAGAAAAAATGTTAAACAGATGTATAAATTTCATAAAAATCTTTTTTGTTATTTATATTCAAAGTAAGAAAATTTTCATAATCTGATATAGTTATTGTAAATTATAAGCATAAAATAAAATTACATATAATAGCATAATGCAAAATATGTTAGAGATGTACTTATAAATACTTTTCTTACGGAACTTTATAAAAATTGTTCTTATTAAGACGTCATTTTTAACAATAAGTTATGTGCATATTAGGATCATATCATAAATTTGAATATTTTAAAAATACATATTTTACGTTCATTGTCCTATTGATATGGTTATATTGCTATATAATAGGTAATAGGAAAAAATGTTAAACCAATGTATAAAGTTTAAATAAATATTTTATGCTAGTTGCATTTAAAATAAGAAAAAAATTAATAATCTGTTATAATTTATTATAAGTGATTATCATAAATTATTCCAAATAATAGAAAATGCAGAATATATGAAAACTGTATTTTTGAATACATTTCAACTCAAACTTTATAGAAAGTATTCTGATTAAGACTTCATTTTTAACAATAACATATTTTATGTTCATATTAAGATCACATCTTAAATTTGAATATTTTAAAAATAGAGATTTTATGTCCATTTTCAAATTTATATGGTTATTTTGCTATTAGACTAACTAAACCTATTCCAGGTAATTGCATAATGCAGAATATATTAAAGCTGTAATTTTGAATACTGTTTAAATATACCTTATAAAATGTATTCTGATGATTAAGATTTTTAACAATAATATAGTCTATATTCATTTAAGATCATATCTTAAATTTGAATATTTTAAAAATAGAGATTTTACGTCCATTTTAAAATTTATTTGGTTATTTTGCTATTAGAGTAAATAAATTTATTCCAGGTAATTGCATAATGCAGAATATATTAAAGCTGTATTTTTTAATACTTTTCTACCTAAACCTTATAAAATGTATTCTGATGATTAAGACTTCATTTTTAACAATAATATAGTCTAGATTCATTTAAGATCATATCTTAAATTTGAATATTTTAAAAAGAGATTTTACGTCCATTGCCTAATTTATATGGTTATTTTGCTATTAGAGTCTAGATCTTTAAACACGGTATACCTAGAGAAGTGAAATGCATTGTTAACTCAAAAGTCTTAAATTTTAATGGAGTATACAGTCTCGTAAAATGGTGAAATATTTCTTAATTATAATAACGTAGTTTTCGCAAACATTGTTATTCTAATAAGCTCTGGAGTTATTGCAAGAACCCCTCTGCGTTTCCAAAGTATGTGAATTATTAAACAGATTTCAGTAAACATCTCGTGGACTACGTAATTTCCTCTAAGCTGTATTTTCTATGCATATATTTCACCCAAAGTGTGTATATAAATAATAAATTTTCCTATTATTTGAAACGGTGACAGAGAGAAATCCTATTTGAAAAGAGTGTGTCTTGATTTCTATTAAATATATATATATATGCTAAGATTATATCGCAAGTAAAATATGAATATTTAGAACGTATAATGAGATCCAGCTCAAATTCTTCAATTCACAATTAGACTTTTTCCTGTAGTATTTTTTATGATATTATGTAAATGTTTTTATTGAAAACATCGTTCAATTTAATATTCACCGTGGACTATTTTCTGCCATAAAGGTCTCGAAAATAATCAGATTTTTATAATTTATTGTGTTCGAGTTGAAAATATGAAATACTAGCATGATTTAAAATAATTGATTTATAAATTTAATAATTTTTTAAAATTCGAATGCAAAGAAAATGACATTTTTCTTACTGTTTAGGGAATAAAAGAAACATTATACCTAATTTAAATTTATTGATGAAAACACAGTTATAGCTTTGTGATTTTGGAAGTTTTTGTCTTAATATAAACACTACATTTTTTATATTAATAATTTGTCTCATGATTAATTATGATTAAATTAATTTTATAAATTCTAACCAATAATCTGATGTGTCAAATTTGCTAATGTACTTATATTTTATTCACCATTAGTTATAAATTTTTTTTTAGTTTACGAAATATTTGAACGTTAAAATTAATTTTTGAGTATGAACTTACAATTGATGTTAGTCATCTATTCCTCAAATTTTATCTAAAAGAAATCATTTGACTGGATGAAGTATAAATTTTTCTGGTACTTTCTATAGTATTACACGTTATTATTCATTATTAGTTAGAAGCTTGAATTTTTTTTAAGTTTAAGGAATATTTGAACGTTAAAATTATTTTTTGAGGATGAACATACAACTAATGTTAGCCATGTTTTATCTAAACCAAGTGATTGGAGAGGTTGAAATATAAATTTTTCTGGTACTTTCTATAGTATTACACGTTATTATTCATTATTAGTTAGAAGCTTGAATTTTTTTTAAGTTTAAGGAATATTTGAACGTTAAAATTATTTTTTGAGGATGAACATAAAACTGATGTTAACCATCTATTCCTAAAGTTTTATCTAAACCAAATGTTTTGAGAGGATGAAATATAAATTTTTCTGGTACTTTCTATTGGATTGTACATTATTACGGTTTTATATAAACAATTAATTTTAACATAAAACATTAACAATGTTATTTTTGGTCATATATTTCATTAATTACAAATTTAGTATTAATTTTGTTTAAATCGATTACTGGATTGTAAAGCGCAGTCAAAATTATTAATATTATTCATTTCAACTAATTCATGGTTATAAACATTAAAAGATTAAATTTTTCTAATCACAGAATAGTACTTTATTAGAAAAATAAAAAGAACATGTTTATTTCCACTTTTTAAATACCATTTAAAAATGTATTATAATTTAGTAGCAAAAGAAAGATCTCCTTTGAAAGTGTAAAACCTTAAATTCTCCAATTTTTTAAGGAAAAGAAAAGTATTAAAGTATATCTTACATTACTGAGTACATCCTATAACTTGAAACACCCGAACAACACTTACCAGATTAAAACGTTCATGATACTACGTTCTTAATTTTGATTATTCTCAGAATGAATACATTTTGCTTCTGATTTTGTATTTAGAAAATCCCAACGGGAGAACAATCAGCTCTTCCAGCCCAAAGTCATGGTCTAGAGGTTGATTGTACTCTAGGAGTACAAATACAAGTACCGGATAACTTATTAACAAGCTGACAACCTAAACCTCCCGGTTATATGAATACACTTATTTAGCGTACTTATCATCCTTAGGCAAACAACTCCATGCTTTTGACAGAGAAATACGTTGTACATGTTCAACTTGAGGATTTTTGTGAAACTACTCTAAAGAATACCCACAATTTTGACGACTCTCTGAATGAGTACATTTTGCTTTTCATTCCAAAATTTATAAACTCGTTAGGAGAATACAATTTTTTAGTTGTGCAAACACAGCATCTCAGATTGTAACTACTCAAGCTGATCATTTTATAATATCGAGAAAATCCAGAGCACTTCTTTATACATAAAATCATTCTTAAATTAACACAGCCATATTTTTAAATACATAATATATTGCAAAAGACTCAATATTGTAATACAGGTTTGGGACTACCATAACCATGGTTCTCATACAGCTCTATGTTGTCAAAATCCAAATGTAATTTCGTCTTGATACCTCGTTGAAGAATTCCAATCGTTTTAAACACCCTTAGAGAGAGGGCATTTTGCTATGGATTCCATACTTTCCAAACTCGTAAGGAAAGAAAAGCGAAATCCTTGAGATACATAGTATAGAGGAGGATGTTTAGTAGGTATAAACCGGTATCTCGGGATTATAAGCTCGCAACGATTCCACTGGGTGATCGGGTGATAAATGAGTACTAATCTTTTCAACCAAATCATTCTTGGTTTAACACAGTCAGTATTCTAAAATCCTTTAAATTATAAAAATTAAACTGACTGTGTTAATCCAGGTATGTGACTGCCATAGCCTTGTTTCTTAAACGGATCTATGTTGTCGAAGCCCAAGTGTTAGGTATCCATGATAACACCCTGAACATTCCCAATAAATTTGATCAACCTGATAAAGGGGACATTTAGCTTTTTATTCCATATTTTCACCGAGTCACACCGAGAGGTCAGTGAGACCCTACAGAAGAAGAGGTTTAGCATGCCTTCGAGATACATACCCTGCATCCTTGTATAACATCCCACATTGACCAGTGAACCACCTCGAAAGAAACTGAATATACTTCTCCAGCAACAAAACGGACTAACAGAGCCGTGTTTTAAGACCCTACAAGCTATTGAAACACTGAATTGCTTAATTCAGGAATGTGACAGAAAATTTCCAAGAGAGAATTGTTTTAAAAAATGGCAAATCGATTGGTTGAATAAGTTGATGGGACATTGTAAGAGCAAATTAATAAAGTTTATACAAAGATGCTACAAGGTGTACGGGCAAGTACCG
>CM063500.1:26310415-26332915 GCA_032207245.1 Pardosa pseudoannulata | reverse complement strand
GCCAATATAAATAAGTTTAATTATTAATATAGAGGAGTGCTAAATTTGAGTGTTTCAAAATTTAATATATTTCTAATATGTTTAGAAATATAATTAATTAGATCATTGAATCTCCCTTGTATTGTTAATATCTCTGGTATATTTTCATATATTTTATAATTATTTTATGAAATGATGAAGCAAAATTGTTTTATTTAAAGTAATAAATTTGCTAAGAATGGTACTTTTTAGTTACTTTATTTACTTTTAGGTTTGTATATTTAGCATAATATAAGCCTTACAAGTTTGTTTTTTAAGATCATATTGTTAAAAATACAAATATACTTATATACAAAAAATTAATTTACTTTTTTTCTGTAACTTTAGAAATAAAGTTATAAGTATAGAATTCATTATACTCATAGGGTATAGAAAATGTATTAGATAATTTATTATTTAAAATAACACAAAATTAATAACTGTAAGAAATACATAAAGTTAAAACTTTTAATTTAAATTTTATTTTCAATCATAATTTTTTTGTTTGACATGCATGTAAAAAATGAATTTATAGCATAAGAAATATATCATTTATTTCAAAGTATAAGTAATATATTTATGGCTTAGTTTGTAAAAATAATACTGATGTTTGAGAAGTTACGTCATTACACAGAAGATTTAAATTAATTAATTTGTACGTAGACCGATTTTTGTTTAAGAAAAAGCAATTATTTTATTTCGGAAATCAGTTAATTAATTTCTTTTTGCTATGGACATTTCATGTTTCTAAAAATAAAGATTGAAATTAATATACAGCATGCAAAAGTATTCTTGAAAACAAAACAGTAATTTCTGTTTCAGAATTGCATTACAAGACCTAAAATTTGAGCAGAAGACTAAACGCTTAACAGCAAAAAATAGCTCTCACTAAAACATTTATTAATTTTTACTCTAATTCATAATTTTTTAATTCATATTTTTCTGAAAAAAAATCTTTTTAAACGTAAAAGATATAAAATTTACTCAAATGTATAATATTTTTTGTTATTTTAAAACAAAAAAATTAGTTAAACATTAGAGTTACATTAAAAATAAGTTTAATTTTGCAGAAAATATTCGGTTCCAAAAGAAATAATATAAATTGAATTCTTTTTTATAAAGCTTCATTAACAAAAACATGTTGAAATGAATGAATTCATTAAGAAAAACAGTTAATATAATTTATATTAACAGTTAATATAAGCTCACAGCATGTAAAAGTAAATTAAAAAAAAATTCTGCAACAGAAAAATATTGCATGACATAACATTTTCGGAGAACATTCTTTGTTACACAGTATCTTTTTCTGAAACGTATGTGTACAGTAAATAAATTTGAGCTATTTCTTTAGAAATGCTTACTGCCTTTATAAATATTAGAATAATTCTACACTGAGTTGCATTCTCTAGAGAATAAGATAAAAAAAAACTCTCCGGGAAATTCATGAATAGTTTAAAATACCACCACCATAAAATGGAACTATGTTCTCACATCAGGGCCATATAATGATATAAAATTTACATTATTTTAAATATTTCAGATTTTCAAACTGTAAATATATGAACATCTAACATGATAGCATTTTAGCATAATGTATTTTCAACTTCTAAAAAGGAAAAATTCTAAATAAACGAACAAAATATTTATATGAAATTATAAGAATTATATTAAATATTAAATGTATAAATAATATGTATATGAATATATTATATATATAAAAAAATATTTCTGTTATTATATATATTATTATATATATATATATACACACATATATATATATATATATATATATATATATATATATATAATATATATATATATATATATATATATATATATATTATATATATATATATATATATATATATTATATATATATATATATATATATATATATAAATATATAAATATATTTATATATATATATATAATATATTATATATAATATATATATGTATATATATATATATATATATATATGTCTACATATATATATAATATATATATATATATATATATATATATATATATATATATATATATATATATATATACAGTACACTAATACATATATTTTGAGTTTTATTACTTAAGAGATATTTAAATTAAAAGTTAAAGGTCAGTAGAACATATTCTGTTGATTTATGAATAATTTACAGTATTATATACACACACACGTATATATATATATATATATATATATATATATATATATATATATTATTATTATTATTATTATTATTATTATTATTATTATTATTATTATTATAAGGTGAAGTTATTGAAACAAGGCAGTGTCTTAAATTTTAATGCAATAATTTTCAAAGCCGAAAATAAGAAATTACTTAAGTGTAATTGTAAACGAGGGAAGGAAAAAATGTAATTGCACTTAGTAATATTTACAACTGTAAATGCAACTTTCTTGTTAAAATTCAATGTGGTGAACGTTTTTATTCGTAAATCCTATCAATATTGGACTTTTTATAGAGAGGATTCTTTTAAAACGATCAAATGTAAAATCCTCTTCACCTATATTTTTTGAAAAATATTTCATTGTTTTTGTCGATTTAATAGTCGTATCAGACAGTAATATGTAACAGACATCTTTAGAATTTTCCAAGGAATTAATTCTCGAATGACACCTTAAATGGTTAAAATGCAAATTTTTAGTTTTAAATAGGTGTAACGGGTTAAACTGTACGACCCTTTAGCTTACTGACTAATATATTTACTTTATTTTTTTCTTTTTCCTAAATTTAACGTATATACTTTCATATTCCTTTTTATCTTCTACAACGTAAACAAATATTACCAGTAATTTCAAATACAGGTACATGACATGTTCAACTTCAATAAACTTTGATGAAAGAATTTTTTTCGTCGTTTGTTTCCAAGAGGGATGCCACAAGAGAGGAAATTTTGTCTTGAGAAACATCGTAGAGACTTTCATAAATATTTTAGCAATCTGACACAAAAATTCTTCTCTCCAGTGAATAGGATCAATATCCTTCATTGCGACGTCATGAATATTTTAAAGAATGTCTCTTTTCAAGGTGTAGAAATGTCGTATGACAAGAATATAGTGTGTTCACATGTTTCGAATACTGTCGAGTTTTGGAAGTATTTATTCGATACTGAGCAGTTATTTCAAACCCGATAGACTCACAAAGAAGTTTATTTCTGTGAAAAGTACTGTAAGCGTCAGAGAAACAATTTTCTGATGTGATATACAACTATTCGGTGTATTTCTTGAAACTGGCCATATATTCATATATACTCGTATATATTGTAACGTATGTGATCCCTGTTTTAGGTGACACAATGAAGAATCAGATGTGTGTTGAATAATGAATTTATTTACACCTCTGCTATATACATCGTTTCTATATACCCCCCAAAAAACAATTTCAGATCACAGGTATGTGGTTTGATACACGTAAGCCTGAGTAGAGACGTGCAATATCTAAGATCTGCCTCTGCCGAATTATTGGAGATCCGATGGTAGAAACAATTCTGAGCTCCCTCGAAAGTTCACTGAAGTAATTAAGTAGAAAGAACTTTCAGTTAGAGGTGATAAATAGAGATCACAATTGATTTTCTTCGAAAAATATCAAAACACAGTTAGAGTTCCTAAGGGGAATATACAATCAATCCTGAAGATGATTATATTAAAAAGGAAACCCAAGTCACAGGGTATCGTTCTCAATCTCAGCAAGATATATATCCGAAGGTGGGATTTTAGCTAAATGAAACTCTCCGATGGAGAGACTGGTCAAGACGACTTCCGAGGTAGCCGACGCTAGCTACTCTCAAAAGAAAAGATCCCAAGATGGGATTATACCTAAAAACTCTCCAATAGAGAGATTGGTCAAGGCGAACTTCGAATTAGATGTGTAGGAGGAAATATTGAAGCAGAACAAACTAATCTTCACCATGAGCTTTTGATCAAAACGTTTATTAAAATACTAATATGTAAATAAATAGTAAAAAAGGTAAAGTATAAGACATCAGTGCGTTGATAACAGCTTGCGACTTGCAAGTGATTAACAGGCGAAAAGTTGCTTTACACAAGCCCGATGATTCCAAAGCCGAGAGCGATTTCCCCTCTCGACTGAACTGTGCAGCTCCCTTTATATATCGCGACACACTCGCACGCGCAGCATAGAGGGAATTCTGCATCCATGCAATTTGCATTTGCGGGAGCTTCTTCGATGCGGTTAACAGAACGTCACAGATGGTTGCTAGCTAACTAACTCTTTCTATAAAAAAATCTATCTTCTCTTTCTAGGGGAAGCCCTCTAAGACAGGGGCCTCACCCACAAGGTCCTTATACGATCATCTAGCGATTACCTCACCTTCAACCAACTGGATTGGTTTGGGTTAAACAATCACTGGCCGCAAATCCAGGGGTCTCTAGAATTCGTGTCGGCTAGATAGAAAATCGCAGAAATTCCTTTGCAGTTCTGATGGTCATAATATACCTGTCAATCTCGGTTTCGGGTTGTCTGGTATCTACTATAGGACACAAACGTCTAGACATCGCGGTGCCATTGAAAACAATCCATTTTTATCCACACAAGCGAAGTCCACCTCTCAAAGCAAAGTTGTTTGATGTGGGCACACTGCTAAATCACGCCATTACAATATTCGTAAACGCATATATTCTCAATTAGAATAATTTCATCCATGTTTTTGTTTGTGTGTATGTATGAGAAATGACGGTTTTTAATTCATCTCGAATGAATGATCCTAGCTGATATTACAGCTCTGCAGTCAGGTCATTTTCTTTGAGAACGACAACAAAATAAAGATAGATGATATCCCTAGATATCGTAGTTTATTAATGTTTTCTATTCCAATCACAACTGAGAAAACTTCTGCTGAAACTTAAAGTTTGTTCAATTTACTTTTACAGTTGTTTCCACCTGGCAATTAGTAATCGCTGCAAATCACGGGGATAACATAACTTAAGCATCAAAAATATATATTTAGCTATGTAAGCGGAAGGAATCCACAAGGAAACATTCGAGATCATTCGCAAGGATTGATAGAAAAGATTGCAAAACATAATCGGAACCAAAAGGGATAAAAATATCATTACACACACCCATATATATATGTATGTATGTATGTGTGTGTATATATATATATATATATATATATATATATATATATATATATATATATATATATATATGTATATATATATATATATATATATATATATATATATATATATATATATATATATATATATATATATATATATATATATATATATATATATATATATATATATATATATACACTATCACAAAAACATATTTTGTACACTAAGTATACATTAATATCTCATCTTGGGCATCAAGTAAGATTCAGAGAATATATTTCTGTATGTATAATACACTTATTATAGAATTTCTATAAAATATTCATATATACACTCGTAGATATATGCGTGTGTGTATGTGTATTACTTTATGTGTGCAGATAGGTAAATTGCGTGAGTTTAATTTATTGAATTCGAATACATATTTCTCTGAAGAGGACGTTTAATTTATACAAAATCAAGCACATACCTTAAACTACTGCATATTTTATTAATGTTTCTGTGAAATTGACACATTTTACATGTAGAGATAAAAGCTACGGCATTACTTATGTAATCTATATTCAGCCCCATCCAGAAAAATGTCACTAGTCCCTCTTACGTCAATGTTTGCAGCAAATTAAATACCTCGTAAAATGATAACGTTATTTAAACTCTACACATACATAAACATACACATATATATATATATATATATATATATATATATATATATATATATATATATATATATATATATATATATATATATATATATATATATATATAACCTTCTCAGAAGCTAGACATAATAAATAAAGCACATGGAAACAATTCCATGAAAACAGCTGCTGTGTAGAGGCACAAAAGAGTTTTTGTGCAGGTTGCACAAACATCGAATATGTCATTCGGACTTTGTGCCACTCCTATTCCACGTTAGAAAATAATGTATAGCGCATTCAAGAAATTGTGTTTGCTGACAAACAAATAACCATTGATGGTATTGCCTCTAAACTTAGAATTTCCTATGGAAATGTTAACAGTATTAATCACGATTCCCGAATATGTCAATTAAGAAATTTACTTGGAGATCCTTAAACGAGTAAGAGCTGCTATCAGAGGAAAACGACCTAAAAAATGGGCAACTATCGATTGATTTCTGTTATACAACAATGTTCACCACACTATACTCTGTTGACAGAAACAATGTTACTACTTTGGAATAACCCACTTATTCTCGCAGACTAGGACCAGTAAATATTTATCTGTTTCCACAGTTGAATAAGAAATTGAAGGGACGTCATTTTGTTTATTCAGATGAGGTGATCAAAGATGCAACAAATCAACTGATGTATCTCTCCAAAAATTTAGTTGCTAGATTAAGTGTGTAGATGTAGGATAATACTTTCAAGGTCAATAAAGTAAAATTATTGTTCTACTTTTAAATAAATTGAATGTCTTATTATTGAATAATAATACTCGATTATAATAATTTAGCTTGAGATATTTTCATACACACTGACCGCTCACACACACTCAAGCATATTAAAATAAGTTCAAAAACTGTCAAATCCCTTAAAATTTCCCATTTACTCTTCTTATTAAAATGTAATTCCAAATATTTCTGTTTCATCCACAGTTAAATGTATTGAATTATTAATTAGTAGATATTATTAAATTCCTAAGACATAGATAAATAGAACGTATAGGAATTTGAGCACGTCTGCTTAAAATTTTACTGTACATACTTAGGAGTAAGATGAATAATTGTGGTCTCCTAACGTGTGGACGACTGTAGATTAAAAATGTATCTCTACTTCTGTAATCTATAGTCATGTTATTCTAGAATTATATATTTTATAATATAACATCTAGTTCATGCTATAATTCGAATTGTAGTGTAATCTATACTATGTTGTGTATTCTAAATTCGTCTACATTTACGAGTATACTGATGATGTGCCTTTTATGTCTGCTGTATTATACGTACCTAACCCACAGGCGAATTATTGAATAATGTAGCTTTTTGAACTCTGGTTTTGGTTTTGAATAAACTGAATGCCTCATTCTCTATTAATGATACATGATTTTAAGAATTTAGCTCGAGCTATTTTCACACAAACACATACATACATCCATATGACAGACCAGTGGCAAACACTCACACATATAAAAAAAAAGTGTTACCCTGACTTAAATTCAAAAACTGTCAAAATCCTTAAAATTCACATATTCCTCTTCTTATTAAAATTTATTCCAAAAGATTTCAGTTTCATCGAGTAATAAAGACAATAAAGTGTTACTTATTAATTAGTACACATTATTAAGTTCATAAATGGAACAAATACTAGTTTGAGCTCTTCTGCTTAAAGTTTTACAGTAAAAACTTTATCTTAATATGAAGGATTCAGGTCTCCGAAAGTGTGGATGACTGTAGATTACAAAGGTATCTCTACTTTTGTAATCTATAGTCGTGTGAATTTAGAATTCTTTAATTCTTAATTTCTCGTCTAGTTCATGATGTAATTCGTATTGTAATGTAATCTACACTATGTTTTGTAATCTTCAGTCGTCTACACTTATGAGTATACTGATGTCTTTTATGTCTACTGTATTACACGTGCCAAACCAACAGGCGAATCATTGAATAATGCAGCTTTATGAACTCTGTTTTTTTTGTTTTGAATAAACTGAATGTCTCATTCTTCAATAATAATACTCGATTTTAATAAATTAGCTCGAGCTATTTTCACAGACATACATACTTAGAACATACCACTACCAAACACTTACACATATTACAACAAGTTTTACTTTCTTTCAAATTCAAAAACTTTCAAAATCATTAAATTTCACCCTTTTGCTCTTCTTATTAAAATGTATTCTCAAATATTTCAATTTCGTAGAGTAATGAAGACATTAAATTATTTTTTATTAATTTGTAGATATTATTAAACTCATAAGACAAAGGTAAATGGGACGTATAGGAATTTGAGCATGTCTAATAAAGCTTTACACTACAGACTTAGTTGTAAGATGAAGGACTGATGTCTTTGAATGTCTGGATGACTCTATATTACAAAGGTATCTCTACTTTTTTAATCTATAGTCGTGTGAATCTAGAATTCTGTAGTTCGTAATATATCGTTTAGTTTATGCAATAGGTCGTATTTTAGTGTAATCTATATTATGTTGTAATCTACAGTTGTCTACAATTATGAGTATACTGATGTTATGCTTTTATGTATTACACGTGCCAAACCCAGAGGCGCATCATTGAATAATGCAGCTCTTTGAATTCTATATTTAGTTTTGAATAAATTGAATGTTTCCTTCTTGAATTATGGTACTCGATTTTAAGAATTTAGCTCGAGCTATTTTCACACATACATATACACTGACCACTGCTAAAATTATCCCTTTCCTCTTCTTATTCAAATTGAATCCCAAATATTTCAGTTTCATAGAGTATTAAGTTATTACGTATTAACCCCTTAACGTGCACTCCCGTGTTAGCTCGAGTGAGCTAAATTGCACACTCGAGATAATTCGAGAGGCGTTGTACTTTATGTTGCTATAATCTTTTACACTCGAATGCAATCGAGAATTGAAAATAACAATGAAAAAGCAAAAAAAAATTGTTTTATTGATATTTATCTTTACTTGGGATTGCAAGCTATATTCGACAATTTTCTGCACTTTTATCAAAATCCAAAATTGTAATAAAACATTTGATTATTTTTATATTTTTGTAATTTCCATGGCAAGACAACGTTCTAAATTGTGTTTTTTTATTAAAAAAATGATTTTTTTGGCTGGTAGTTTAAAATACCAGCCAAAATTATGTGAATTAAGGGGTTAATTAGTATATAATATTAAATTTATAAGGAACACAGGATTTTGAGCACGTCTGATTAACAATTTTCCCTGTAGACTCAGACGTAAGATGAAGAAGTGAGGTCTCCAAAGGGTGGACTATAGGTTACAATGGTAACTCTACTTTTGTAATCTATACTCGTTTGAATATAGAAATCTATAGTTCATAATATATCGTATAATTCGTGATATAATTCGTATTGCAGTGTAATCTCTACAATGTTGTAATCTACAGTCGTCTACATTTATGATTATACAGATGCTGTTTTTTATGTCTACTGTATTACACGTGCAAACCCCCAGGCGAATCATTGAATAATACAGCTGTTTGAACTCTGTGTTTGGTTTTGAATGAATTAAATGTCTCATTCTTGAAGAATGATATTCCATTTTAATAATTTATCTTCAGCTATTTTCTCACATGTACACACACGTATACATACACTCAAACCCCTCCCGCACACATATTAAAATATGTTTTATCTTCATTCAAATAAAAAAAAATCCTTAAAATTCACGTGTTGATCTTATTAAAATTTATTGCCAAATATTTCAGTTTCATGGAGTAGTAAATGTATTAAATTATTACTTATTAAATAGTGTATATTATTCATATGGCATATATTATTCATATATTGGAATTAATAAGGTATAAGTAAATGGAACATATAGAATTTTGAGCACGTCTGCTTAAAGTTATACACTGCAGACCTAGATGTAAGATAAAGGATTAAGGTCTCCGAAAGTGTAGATGACTGTAAATTACTAAACTATCTCTACTTTTGTAATCTATAGCCGTGTGAATCTAGAATTCTATAGTTCGTAATGTAACGTCAAATTTATGCAGTAATTCGCATTGCAGTGTAATCTATACTATGTTTTGTGATCTGTAGTGGTGTGAATCTGTAATTCTATAGCTCATAATATATCCTCCAGTTCATGCTATAATTCGTATTGCAGTGTAATCTATGTTGTCATCTACAGTCTATACTATGTTGTAATCTACAGTCGTCTACGTTTACGAGTATACTGATGCTGTATTTTATGTCTACTGTATCACACGTGCCAAACCCACAGGCGAATCATTGATTAATGCAGCTGTTTGAAATTTTTTGGGTTTTGAATAAAATGAATAGCTTATTCTTGAACAATTATTTTAATAATTTAGCTCGATCTATTTTCACACACACATATATTCATATATACATATACACAGACCACTGCCAACCATGCACACATATTAAAATAAGTTTTATCTCAATTCAAATTCAAAAACTGTCCAAATCCTTAAAATTCACACTTTGCTCTTCTTATTAAAATTTATCCCATAATATTTCAGTTTTATTGAGTTTTAAAGTACTTCAAAACTTTAAATTTAAATCAATTCATTTCCTTTAATTTCTATTATATTCCTTCCGAAAAACGCAGTGAAAATCTCGACGGTTTAGTCAAACTTCTCCTGACATATTGATCGTATCGATAAAGCTATTCCTTTTATCGGTTGGAAGAAACCCCTCTTAAATAATGCATGAGGATCTGTCACAAAGAATATTGTTCTTTACTGAAGGTATACTTGATGGTTTTGTAAAATGTCCGGCCTTTATTACTTACAAATAGCCAAAGTTTAGCAGAAATCTCTTTAAAAGTATTTCGAGTATCATTCTTAGGAAAAATATTTTCTTGCGACTCTTTTTATTTCTTTTGGAAAGCTATTTTATCTTAATGTATGTTTTCATTTAAAATATTTTAGACTGCTTTTTTTTAAATTAGTTTGAAAATAATAATGATTTCCTCAAATATTTATTGAAATTATTTTAATAATTGTCTCCATTAATTTGAAATTTAAAACGTGAAAAGTAAAATTAAATTTAGTACTGTTTTTGAGAGCAGTATATCAAATAATTACAAAACTTATTATTTAATAAGACTGTTTTATTTGGAGATAATTAAATATGAATGTAACTATAGTTCTAAAATATCATCTTGTTACATTCAGATTAACTTATCCCTCTTTAGTATTGTTAAAACTAGGTAGAAATAAATAATGTACACATAGAATTTGTACCATTAGTGAATACTTAACAAAAAGGTGGATTATATGTGTAAAGAGACTAATTAAAAGTATTTCCTGTATCATTCTTAGAGAATATATTTTCTTTCTCATCTTTTCATTTCTTTTGGAAAGCTATTTTATCTTAATGTAAGTTTTCATTTTAAATATTTTAGAATACTTTTTTCAATTAGTTTGAAAATAATAATGATTTCCTCATATATTTATTGAAATTGTTTTAATATTTGTCTGTATTAAATGGAAATTAAAAACGTGAAAAGTAAAATTAATTTTAGTACTGTTTTAGATTACCATAATTATCAAAAAATATTATTTTGCAAGAGATACTTACTTTTAATTAGAGATACTTATGTATGAATGTATTTATGGTTATATATCATTTTGTTATATATAGATTAACTTATCGCTCTTCAGTTGTGTTAAACCTATGTAGAAATAAATAATGTACACATATAGATTGTACCATTAGTGAATATTTTAACAAGAGCTTGAATTATATTAGTAAAGAGACTTATTAAAAGTATTTCAAGTATAATTCTTAGGAAAAATATTTCCTTGCTACTCTTTTTATTTCTATTGGAAAGCTTTTGTTTTCTTAATGTATATCTTCTTTTATAACAGTTTAGAATACTTTTTTAATTGGTTTGAAAATTATAAGGATTTTTTCAAATATTTATTAAAATTATTTTAATATTTGTCTCTATTAATTTCAAATTAAAAACGTTAAAAGTAAAATTAATTTTAGTACTTTTTTGATAGCAGTATTTCACTATAATTATCAAAACATATTATTTAATAAGACTCTTTTAATTAGAGATACTTACATATAAATGTACTTATGGTTATAAAATATCATCTTGTTACATTTAGATTAACTTATCCCTCTTTAGTAATGTTAAAACTAGGTAGAAATAAATAATGTACACATAAAATTTGTACCATTAGTGAATACTTTAACAAAAGCGTGGATTATATTTTTAAAGTGTCTTCTTAAAAGTATTTCAAGTACATTCTTACAAAAAATATTTTCTTGCTACACTTCTTATTTCTTTTGGAAAGCTATTTTATCTTAATGTATGTTTTCTTTTAAAATATTTTAGACTCCTTTTTTAATTAGTATGAAAATTATAATGATTTTTTGAAATATTTAATAAAATTATTTTAATATTTGTCTCTATTAAATTGAAATTAAAAACGGGAAAAGTAAAATTAATTTTAGTACTGTATTTGATGAATTATTTCGATATAATTATCAAAACATTATTTAATAAGACTCTTCTATTTAGATATACTTACATATAAATGTAATTTTTGTTATGAAATATTTTGTTACATTTAGATTAACTTATCTCTCTTTAGTAATGTTAAAACTAGGTAGAAATAAATAATGTAAGCATAGAATTTGTACCATTAGTGAATACTTTATCAAAATGATGGATTATATTTGTAAAGAGACTTATTAAAAGTATCATTCTTACAAAAAATATTTTCTTGCTACTCTTTTTATTTCTATTGGAAAGCTATTGTCAAAAATTTTATTTTAATGTATGTTTTTATTTAAATTATTTTAGACTACTTTTTTATATTAGTTTGAAAAATATATAGATTCTTTCAAATATTTAGTGAAATTATTTTAATATTTGTCTCTATTAATTTGAAATTTAAAATGTGAAAAGTAAAATTAATTTTATCACTGTTTTTAATGCAGTATTTCACTATAATTATCAAAACATATTATTAATAACTCTTTCAATTAGAGATAGTTACATGTAAATGTACTTATGTTTATAAAATATCATCTTGCTACATTTAGATTATCTTATCGCTCTTTAGTAATGTTAAAACTAGGTAGAAATGAATAATGTACACATAGTTTGTACCATTAGTGAATATTTTAGCAAGAGCGTGTATTATATTTGTAAAGAGACTTATTAACAGAAATTATTCATGTTATTCGTGAACAGTCTGATAATGTTTCGTTTTATAACTGTCAGATATAATTCAATACCTGTCATCATTTCAGTATATTATGTATATTTAAAAATAACGAAAGTTACAATGATTTCTGTCATGTACCAAAATTAACTAGGAGTTAAACTAAACTTTAGAAGTTTTAATTTGTTAAATGTTTGCATTCCTCTATCAATATTAAACATTGTCGGAATTGTGGAGAAGAATGAATTATTTCTCATGTATAAATTAAGTCATTGATTTACGTACTTGATCATAACAATATATAGAACAGGTTTTAGCTCAAGTTGAAAAATTTGGGGTACAGGTATTTGTAACCAACAAACTAACTTAAACCCTTTATATGACTTCGGTCTGTACATTGACATTAAAAAAACGAAAAAAATTGCATTCTTAAAAAATAACTTTTATCATTTTTATTTTAAATAGCATGAATAGATTTTTTTAAAATAATAATATTAAGTCAAATTAATTGAAGTAATCATTTTATAGCTTAGTATTTGTTGACTAACTATAGACGTCTTTTACATCTTTGTTCAAATTTAATAAAAAAAAACAACTATGAGTGACTTTCATAAAAAGTTTTAAAACTCTGCCAAGACAATAATATAACAAATTTATAATAGTAGTATTATATGGATTTTTAAATTAATTTTTAGGAATATCAAAATGATATGGAATTAATGCAATGAAGGTTATAGAAAAAAAGTTTTTGAAGAAATAATTGCATCGAAAAATCTTTAGCAGATGTCTGATTAATTAGTCACCAAACTGATAAATAATAACGAAAAGAAATATTAATCATTTGATTCACAAAAAATATTTTAATTCATATGCGGATCAAAATAGTTGACTGATTCCTTTTACAAAACACTTGTAAAATAGTTCACATGAAACATAACTAACAAAAATATCAAAGACAGTTAAAACTAAAGTATATATGCATACCCACACACACACACATATATATATATATATATATATATATACATACATACATATAATACTTATTTATACATTTATTATGTGTATCTAAGTCTGATTTTAAAATATAGCGTGAGTTTTCAAATTCTAATAGACATGATGATAACGCGAAACTATCTGACATTTTTTTACTTTCAACTTCGGTTTGTGATTTTATTGTATATATCACTGTTTGTTCTAAATCTGCAGATTCAACCATCCAAGATTAAAAAGCATGTGAGTGAAATTTTAATGTTTGAAAGTCTCTTTTTTGAACTTACGTTGGATTACCTTCCTTTTGTTCTGTGTCTTTGAAAGTTTTGATAAATCATAGTTGCAGCCATGGTTTTTAGAAGCTACAAGATGAACAATGGAAAAGAACATAAATTATTCTTTCGATTTAATTAAGATCCTACATTTAATTATGATGTCGGTTTTTTGTCATCACACAATGTTACTGAGGGCGAGCAGTTCATAATTTCAAATATTTTGATGTTTATTTTTATTTTGCAGTACAAAACTTTAAACATTCTATGAGTTTACTTATATGAAAAGTTTCTTTCAGAGAGTAGGAAGTGTCTTTGAGTAAACAGACAACTAGGTCCAAGCCACCGTACAAAAGTAGTACCATCAAAATAACTAGATGTTTTTCACCCAGGGTATCTCACATATCATGGAGCTCTATGTTACCTGTTTCAACGCCACAGTATACCTATGTGTTTCGTATTTATACATTTTTACTATGTACAGTACTTTACAGAAATATCATGCGAACTGTTGAGACACTTTAAAGAGACATTTTTATATTTATATTTAATGTTTTAATGTTTTATTTTTATATTTAATGTTTATATTTCATGTTTAATATTTAATTTATATTTAATGAAGGAGGATGAATGTACTAAAACCATTTTAAATCGTAAAATTTCACTCAGTTAAAATTTCATTGAAATCTTGAATTTTTTTTATCTTTAACCTTACATTAAGGGTATCCAAAATAATATTTAGTTGAAATATTTTTTCATCTACCATCTCATGGATTTTTGGGTTATCTGTTTCAATCGCCACAGCATCTATGTCTATGTATGTGTGTTGTATTTATTACTTTTTATTATGTACAGAACATTACAGAAATATCATGAAAAAATGTGTCATACGAACTAGTGAGTCATTTTATAGTTACACTTATATTTTGTTATATAATTTATATTTAATGAAGGAGATGGATGTACTAAAAATATTTTGAATCGTACTAGGCAAATTTACCATTACATATATATTAATAGGAACATATTTTTTAAACCATCACTCAGTTAATATTTATTGAAACCTTGAAAAATTTTTATACCAATCTTTACATTAACGGTATCTAAAATAATATTTAGTTGAAATTTTTTTATCTGTTATCTCGTGGATTTCTGGGTTATCTATTTCATCCGCCAAAGCATCTATGTCTACCAATGTATTTTGAATTTATACGTTTTTACTATGTACAGTACTTTACAGAAATATGAAACAATATGTCATGCGAATTGTTGAGTAACTTATATTTTGTTTTATAATTTATATTTAATGAAGGAGGATGGATGTACTAAAACCATTTTTAATCGTATAAGGTAAATTTATCAGTACAAATATATTAATAAGAACACATTTTTAAAAATCTCACTCAGTTAAAGATTCATTGAAACTTTGAAATTTTTTTTCCTTTAACTTTACATTAAGGGTACCGAAATAATATTTAGTTGAAATATTTTTTCATCTCTCCTCTCATGGATTTCTGGGTTATCTGTTTCAACTGCCAGAACATCCATGTGTATCTATGTGTTTTGTATTTATAAATTTTTACTATGTGCAGTACTTTACAGAAATATCATGAAACAACTTGTCATCCGAACTGTTGAGTCACTTTAACGAGACATTTATATTTTGTTATATAATTTATTCTTAATGTAGGTTGATGGATGTACTAAAACCATTTTTAATGATATTAGGAAAATTTATGAGAACAAATATATTAATAGTAACACACTTTTTAAAATTTCACTCAGTTAAAATTATATTTAAGGCTTGATAAAATGTTTCATCTTTAACCTTATATTAAGGGTATCCAAAATAATATTTAGTTGAAATATTTTTTTTCCTCTATCATCTTATGGATTTCTGGATTATCTATTTTAACCGCCACAGCATCTATGTCTAACTATGTGTTTTGTATTTATGACTTTTTAGTATGTACAGAACATTAAAGAAATATCACAAAACAATGTGCCATACGAAATAGTGAGTCATTTTAAAGAGACACTTATATTTTGTTATATAATTTATATTTAATGAAGAAGGATGGATGTACTAAAACCAATTTTAATAGTTTTAGATAAATTTATCAGTACAAATATGTTAATAAGAACAATTTTTTTTTAATTTCACTCAGTTAAAAATTCATTGAAACCTTGAAAAATATTTTTATCTTTAACCTTGCATTAAGGGTATCCAAAATAATATTAATTGAAATATTTAATCATCTATCATCTCATGGATTTCTGGGTTATCTGTTTCAACCGCCACATCATCTATGTCTAAACATGTGTTTTGTCTTTATAACTTTTTACTATGTACAGTACTTTACAGAAATGTCATGAAACAATGTATCATACTAACTGTGGAGTTATTTTAAAGATACACTTAGATTTTATTATATAATTTATATTTAATGAAAGAGGATGGATGTACTAAAACCATTTGTAATCGTATTACATAAATGTATCAGTAGAATTTTTTTACTAGGAACAATTGTTTTTTTTTAAATTTAACTCAGTTAAAATATTTTTTGAAACCTCGAAATTTTTTTTTATCTTTAAACTTACAGTAAGGATATCAAATATCATATTTAGTTAAAATAATTTTTTTTATAAAATTGTATTCAAAAAAATTTTTTTTATTACCATACGTGTATAGATTTGCACATTTTTTTATAAACAATGTAATCTAATACAGCTTTTGCAGTCTATAATATTTAAAAATGTATATACACTCGGTTCTTACATTATACTTATCATAGTAAAATATTAAGTTTTAAAACTTGAATCCTCATAGATATCAATCTTTCTCGAAGAACTACTTTACATTTTAAATACAAAAGAAGTCTTCCTGTATTAAATTCTCTAGGGATAGAAGACAGTCTTAAAGACATAAATATCTGTTTTTTCCTCAAAGAGTGAATTCTTTCAGGCAAGATATTATAGACAGAAGCAACTGATATTATGTAAAATGATACAAAATTTAAAACTCGAATTCTTTAAACATTTGCAAACTGAAAATTCTCAGAATACTCGAAGACAGAATGGAACATGAAATTTAAGCTACAATGTTTTATCTTTCTGTTTTAAAAATCTGTTTGAAACAAGAAATGCAGATTATATTTTATATTAAAACTGTAGTTTTATATTAAATAATACGCTTTTTGCATTATAATGCATGTTCAATGTTTTATTACATTGTACTTTTTGGGCAAATGATTTTAAAATATCCCATATTCTTTTGAGAACATGCTGTGTAATTATAAAATAATCCATAAATTTTACACTTTTGTAAGGAAGTATATGATTTTTACAGTTGAATAATTTGGTTTTATTTAAATGGAAAACGCATAGTTTGTTATTATGTATACGTATGAGGGAATAAAAAAATTTGTCTCGAATTTTGAAACGACTCTGGTATAAAATTTTCTAAATTATATATAAGATAGAAATAAAGATGTTATTTATATACTGTAGAAAATAAGTATGAAAAGAATTTTTATATAAAAAAGTGACAATATCGTAGAGTTTTATATTATCGTCTACTAGTTTATACATTAACAAATTTTTTTTTATCTCTCAATAAGAAATAGATTAAAATAGTGGATAAATCATGTAATGTTATATTTTTCTGTACCAATAATATAGATGTAATAGAATATTTTGTTAATACGGAATACATATCTTTTAAATTTTTTGTTAGTAGGGAATATAAATTTATTACACTGTTTGTATCTACTGATAACACATGATATATTATTGTTTTATAGAACATTAAGTAGTTTCGAAATTTATTTGGAATGTGTTACTAAGTTACATTTTACTCTATTTATTTTCTATTAATTTGTACAATGTAGCTTCTTTATCTTTGTATATATTATTAGTTATTCAATCACATGGATCTCGTGTTAATATACCTCTTCGTTAATTTTTCATGAGAAATTTCTGTTTCGCTAATTTTTAGGCATCATCAGCATTTATTAAAATTTCATCTGCATATTAAAACACGCCTCTAGGGAATTGCTAAAAATGTTTATGGTTAAGTTGATAAGACTTTTCGGTTATATCTCTTTTACATATTTCTTCATAATTCGAATAATTTTAAAAGAACATTGTTTTTTCACTTGATATAAGATTGCAGAAACATTTTAAAAAGAAATGACACAAAATGTACGTAAATATATAAAACCTATAATTTACAGTAACATTATACTTTATATTTATCATTATTCTAATCTCTAGAGGTTTGAACTAGAGGTTTACTGTTTTGCTAGTATTAGCTGTAAACATTCCTTATATGAACAAGATTTTTTCATGGTGATTGTGTTCTCTAAGCCGACACTATGTGCATGGATTTACACAACAAAAGAAATATCCGAGTGATTTCTAGAAATTAATGTCCTAAATTCAAGCAATAATCATTGTTTTTTTTATATGCGCACAATCTTTTGCTTCGTGTTTATGAGATGAAAGAAATTTTAGTCACCAAATTTGAGGCAATGTAGCAACTTTTGTGTACAAACAATGTAATCTAATATAGCTTTTGCAGTTGATAATATTTAAAAATTTATATATACTAGGTTCTTATAATATACGTATGATAGTAAAATATTAAGTTTTAGTAAATGGATCCTCATAGATAGCAATCTTTTTCGAAGAACTACTTTACATATTAAATACAAAATAAATCCTCTACTAAATTCTCTAGGGATAGAGGATTGTCATATATACATAAATATGTGTTTTTTCCTAAAAGAGAGAATTATTTCAGGCAAGATATTATAGACCCAAGACACTGATATTACTTAAAATGATACAAAATTAAAACTCGGATTCTTTAAACATTTGCAAAGTGAAAATTCTCAGAATATTCCAAGAAAAAATGGAACATGAAATTTAAGCTACAATGTTTAATTTTTCTGCTTTAAAAAACCTGTTTGAAACAAGAAATTCAGGTAACATTTTATTATAAGACAGTAGTTTTATATTAAATAATATGTTTTTTACATTATAATGTATGTGCAATGTTTTATTATATTGTACTTTATGAGAAAATGATTTTAAAATATCTCATATGCTTTTGAGAACTTGCTGTGTAATTATAAAATAATCCACAAACTTTATACTTTTGTAAAAAAGTATGAGATTTTTACATTTCTATAATGTGGTTTTATTTAAATGGGAAACGCATAGTTTGTTATTATGTATAAGTATGAGGGAATAAAGAAATATTTCTCGGATTTCGAATCGACTCTGGCGTAAAAGTTTCTAAATTAAATATAAAATAGAAATAAAAATGTTATCTATATATTTCAGAAAAAGTAAGTATCAAAAGCATTTTTATATAAAAAAGTGACGATATCGTAAATTTTCATATTACCGTTTATACATTAACAAAATTTTTATTTATCTCTAAATAAGAAATAGATTAAAATAGTGGATAAATCATGTAATATGTTATATTTTTCCGTACCAATAAAATAGATGTAATAGAATATTTTGTTAGTACGGAATACATATCTTTTAGATTTTTTGTTAGAACGGAATATATATTTATTAGGCTATCTTTTTCTACGGATAACACATAAGATATTATTGTTGTATGGAACATTAAGCAGTTTCGAAAATAAATTACAAAGTTTCAATGTGTTACTAAATTACAGTTTACTCTATTTATCTTCTATAAATTTGTACAATGTAGCTTCTTTATCTTTGTATATATTATTATTAGTTATTTAGTCACATGGATCTCATGTTAATATACCCCTTTTTTGTTAATTTTTCATGAAAAATTTCTTTAATTTTTAGGCATGATCAGCATTTATTAAATTTACATCTGCATATTAAAACGTGCCTCTAGGGAATTGCAAAAATGTTTATGATTAAGTTGATAAGAGTTTTCGGTTTTATCATTTCTAAAAATTGCTTCAGAATTCGAATAATTTTAAATGTATATCTTTTTTCAAAATAAATAAGATTGCTGAAATATTTTAAAAAGAAAATACACAAAAAATGTACGTAAATATATAAAACCTATAATTTACAGTAACATTCTACTTTATATTTATCATTATTCTAATCTCTAGAGGTTTGAAATAGAGGTTTACTGTTTTGCTAGTAGTAGCTGTAAACATTCCTTATATGAACAAGATTTTTTCATGGTTTTTTTTATGTTGATTGTGTTCTCTAAGCAGACACTATGTGCATGGATTTACACAACAAAAGAAATATTCGAGTGATTTCTAGAAATTAATGTCCTAAATTCAAGCAATAATCATTGTTTTTTTTTATATGCGCACAATCTTTTGCTTCGTGTTTATGAGATGAAAGAAATTTTAGTCACCAAATTTGAGGCAATGTAGTAACTTTTTCGTACAAACAATGTAATCTAATACAGCTTTTGTATTCGATAATATTAAAAAAAATTATATATACTATGTTTGTAATATAAGTACATAATATACATATGATAGTAAAGTATTAAGTTTTAGTACATGAATTATCATAGATAGCAATTTTTTCGAAGAACCACTTTACATATTAAATACAAAATTAGTCCTCTACTAAATTCTCTAGGGATAGAAGTCATATATACATAAATATGTGTTTTTTAGTAAAAGAGTGAATTCTTTCAGTCAAGATATTATAGACAGAAGCAACTGATATTACTTAAAATGATACAAAATTTAAAACTCGGATTCTTTAAACATTTGCAAACTGAAAATTCTCAGAATATTCCAAGACAAAATGGAACATGAAATTTAAGCCTCAATGTTTTATTTTTCTGCTTTAAAAAACCTGTTTGAAACAAGAAATCCAGGTAACATTTTATTATAAGACAGTAGTTTTATATTAAATAATATGTTTTTTTACATTATAATGTATGTGCAATGTTTTATTATATTGTAACTTATGAGAAAATGATTTTAAAATATCTTATATACTTTTGAGAACTTGCTGTGTAATTATAAAATAATCCACAAACTTTATACTTTTGTAAAAAAGTATGAGATTTTTACAATTCAATAATTTGCTTTTATTTAAATGGGAAATGCATAGTTTGTTATTATGTATATGTATGAGGGAATAAAGAATTTTTTCTCGGAATTTGAAACGACTCTGGAGTAAAATTTTCTAAATTATATATATAATACAAATAAAATGTTATTTCTATATTTTAGAAAATTAAGTATCAAAAGAATTTATATATAAATAAGTGACGATATCGTAAAGTTTAATATTATCGTCTACTTGTTTATACATTAATAAAGTTTTTTTTTATATCTAAATAAGAAATTGATTAAAATAGTGGATAAATCACGTAATATGTCATATTCTTCTGTACCAATAATATAGATGTAATAAAATATTTTGTTAGTACGGAATAGATATGTTTTAGATTTTTTGTTAGTACGGAATGTACATTTATTAGACTGTTTGTTCCTACGGATAACACATGATATATTATTGTTTTATGGATAATTAAGTAGTTTCGAAATTTATTTGGAATGTGTTACTAAGTTACATTTTACTCTATTTATTTTCTATTAATTTGTACAATGTAGCTTCTTTATCTTTGTATATATTATTAGTTATTCAATCACATGGATCTCGTGTTAATACACCTCTTCGTTAATGTTTCATGATAAATTTCTGTTTAGCTAGTTTTTAGGCATCATTAGCATTTATTAAAATTACATCTGCATATCAAAACGCGGCTCTAGGTAATTCCTAAAAATGTTTATGATTAAGTTGATTAAGTTGATAAGAATTTTCGGTTATATCAACTTCATTCAGTTATATCAATTCGGTTTACATATTGCTGCATAATTCGAATAATTTTGAAAGAACATTCTTTTTTCAAGTAAAATAAGATTGCTGAAACATTTTAAAAAGAATTGGCACAAAAATAAGTATGGAAGTATTAAAAATCTATAATTTAAAATAACATTTTACTTTATATTTATCATTATTCTAATCTTTAGAGGTTTGAACGTTTACTATTATGCAAGTAGTAGCTGTAAACATTCTTTATCCGGACAAAATTTTTTTCATCGCCGGAGATGGTGCACTCTAAGTAGTCGCTATGCGCATGGAATTACAAAACAAAAGAATGATTCGAATAATTTTTAAAAAATAATGTCGTGAACACAGGCAATAATTATTGTTTTTTCGCTATGAGCACAATCATTTGCTTTGTATTCATGGACAGG
>CM063500.1:26275415-26307915 GCA_032207245.1 Pardosa pseudoannulata | reverse complement strand
GAAATTCTATTAATTTGAGGTAAAATTAGAATTATAGTGTTTTATAAACTCTTCTTATTCACTTTCTAATTTCCTTGAATTTCATTCACTTAAAGAATTTTTTTTAAGATGCAGGTATTAAAGAAAACACGATGAAGAATTAAAAATGCATCTCAAAATATTCTATAAACTTAAGATAAATAAATAAATAAATAAATATAAATCTTTTATTATAAGATTTCTTGAAAGTATAATTACATTGATATTTTTAAAAGTTTTCAGCAATTTAACTGCTACAAAAGCTCACAAAAGAATGAATGCTTTAAATTTCATATGATTAAAATATACCTATTATAAGAATAAAAAAATTTTCATTTATAATTGGTCTTTATTCCTTTTCAAAAACGGAAAACACAGAGACTAGTTAACATTGAACGGAGTTCCCGATTCTCAGCTTCTGAGAAATTAGAAGTGTATCCTAAAAGTTTCTTTCGTGGAAGAACAGAGTTGTCTGTTTCTTGAACTTCGTATTTCTGTTTTTCTTCACATTGTTTAATACTTTAAATCTCTTTCAAACATATCAAATCACTATAAATATATTACTGTTTATGATTCTTTTTGTATAACTTGTTAGACTCTTATTCTTTATCTTGCTTTGAGACAATATGACATGATATTGTAGAAATGTATTATTTCCAATTATAACAAATATGAGTTACAGATACTTAATGAATTTGAAAAACAATAACGGTAATATCATCCCCACTTCAAAAAACTTTGCTACAGAAGTCACGCACTTTTCCATACTACCTATTCGATCTACATTATTCATTGATACATTTTCATGTTTCAACACTAATAGTAGCTGGTATTTACATTTAGACTATCTTCTAAAAATGAAACATGTAAATATTTTAAATAAAATGAAGCAGAAAGGCATATATGCGTTTAACGAGAAGACAATTGATCATATATAAACCAATTTAGCATTATATAAAATGTAAGCAGGAGACTGATGGTATCATGCAAAATATATTAGGTGATGACCAGTTGTCTAAAAATAAATTTTCAAGCAACGTTTTCTATGCTATAATATAGTAGTACAATATGTCGAAATCTAAAATAGGCAAATTGTCCACTTCAAACAAATCATCAGCAGCAGCATTTTCACGACAGCCCTTTATGGGCCTGGGCCTTCCTTAGAAGCTTTTCCAAATCTGCCTTTCTCCCAGCAATTGATCTCCATTTCTTTACCTTTAAGATGGCAAAATCTTCATCCACACAGTTTTTCCACCGTTTCTTAGGCCTTCCTTTTTGTCTTGTATTGGAAGGGAGTGCATTAAAAAATCTCAAAGTTGTTCGTTCTGGGCTCATTCTCACTACATGTCCTTCCCATCTCATTCTATTCAGCTTTATAGATTTGATAACATCGTCACTGTTAAAGATCTTATATAATTCAAAATTATATCTTTTTTTCCAGTTGTTATTTTCAAAGACAGCACGAAAGATGGTTCGCAGGATCTTCCTTTAGAAGGTTGGCAACATCCTCTCGTCTTTTCTTGTTAGGGTTCAAGTCTCCGAGGCATAAGTCAAAACTGACTTAAACAATACCTTATACAGTAATATCTTCGTGTTTCTTTTTATCAAGTATGATTTCAGTAGTGATCTTAAAAAAAAAAAAAAAAAAAAACAGCGATTGGCTGCAGTAATTCTTTTTCTAATTTCAGGATTTATGTTATTTTGGCAGTTTATTTCTGATCCTACTTCAAACGAATACACACATAAAATGTTAAAATGTGAAAGACGATGTAACTCTAGTACCTAGTGAGTCCCCAAACTATCCTCTATTGCAGATGTAGATAAATTTATAGATTTGGTATGTCAAAAGGCTTTCTATCGACTACAAAAAAAAGCCACTCATCAGTTGTATGGCAAACTAAAAACTCTTTGAAGAATTATGCGTAGAAAGATACGTAACCGAACATGATAAGAGCGCCCAACCCACTGTCCCTCGTAGGTATCGCTACTTATATGCATTTTTATGTGTAAAGACCTCTAGTGGCCAGTAAGAGTTCTTATAACAGCGCCACCTAAAGATGTGAAAAAAAAATCTATTTGGATGAACCTTAATTTTTAGGTAGCCTTAATTTTTACCTTAATTTTTAGGTAGAGTTAGGAGAGTGAAGCTAGTTTGAATAAAGCTTTTGTTTCAAAAGTTAAACAATGAAAGATAGTAAATCAACGTAAATTATTTCAGCTTTTATAAAATATTATTAGATAGATGTGATATGTAAAATCGACTTAAAATAATATCGAAATGACTTAGCAGGGGCTCTAATGTTAAAGAAATTAACTTTCAGTAAACATTTTAAATGCTCTAATATAAATCTATTTTAAGATTAAAAAACTATTATATTGTTCAAGAATTTGTTGTGAGAAGCATCTTCTAAAGAGTCATAAGACTCTTAAAATAAAAAAAAAATGTAAAATAATTAGCACTTTCAATTTCGCATACCTAGAAAACTACCAGTTTTACAAATATAATTTTTTAACATAGAACAAATAATTATCTTTGAAAAGCTCTGTATCCCTTAATTTCTCGCCATAACAAAATTAATACTAAAAATAAGTAGATCGTTTGCATTTCTGAGTCTAATTATTATCTATTTGGCATTAGTGCCTTTATTTATATTTTTTCCAATAAATTACATAAAACCCTGAATAATGACTTACTTAATAATCTTGTCAATTAACACACCACTGGCTCTGCCAATACAACAAGGCATTTCGGCATTTTGGCCAAATATCAGTAATTTTTGTGTTTTGTATTTATAAAAAATAGAACAAACTACCAAAAGATATGTAACTGTCATAAAATGTAAGGAAAAACATTAAAGAAACTAAAATCTGGCCAAGTACCTACTTTTGTAGTCATTTCCAATATCGAAAATTTGAGAAATTTAACTGGACGAATCCCAGCAATTTCATTGGTCCTCTCATTCCCATTTGGATCTCCCGAAAATAACAAAACTTATCATTCCATCTCTCCTCGTCTTAGAGTACGGATGCCCTTGTCGAGAAAAATTTTGTGTTTCTCTGATCCTAAGATTTCTACTGTTAAGTTCTTTTTTGTGTGTGTTTTATGATCGTAGGAATCCACCACATTTTCCCGTTCTTTCATCTTTTAGATGTTTTATTTTCTGCTCGTTCTCATTTTTGTGCTTATTGTAAGGAATGTCTGGATTAGAGGGTCCGCACCAGGGAATCCAGTTGACCCATCATCTTGAAGGTCCTCATCATCTTAAAGATGTTTGAACAAATATCTCAATCATTTCAGAAACATAAAAAATATTTTGTCAGAAAGTTTCAAATAAGAGACACTTTTTCGTCAATAAAAATGGTATCAAGTCTACGGCACATGCTAATTAAAATATTATGAATTTTAAGACGAACTTATTGTTTTGAAACATGCTACAATATCTCAAAACAATTTATAAAAAAAATTTCTACATATTTAAGACACATATATACATTTTTAAAAATGTTTAAAAAAACGTATTTCCTTAAAAATTAAAAATTTCTCATCACCAAATACAAAAAATATTTTGGGATATATACAAGAAAAATTTGGCTCAATTGGATGAAAATTATATTGTGTAAAACATGTAAAATTTTTATGAAAAAAAAAAACTCAAAACTGTTTGAGATACATAGAAAAAATACAATTTGAAAAAAAAATCAAGTTAAAGATTTGCAAGTTTACATTTAACAGATGACACATTTTTATCCATAGCTCCTCTCAATATTGGTAATTTTTACGTGAATGTTTCAAAATGTTAAGAAAAAGCATTGCTTTTCAGATATTGTTTTTATAAAAAAATCTCATTTTTTTAACAGTCGCATGAACCTTAATATAAAACAGACATCCTTAGCAAGTTACAAGATATTTTTTTTTATAATAATAGCATGTGCAAGTTTTGTTTACTTACTTGCCTCAAATATATTTGCATGTATTTTTACCAATTTCTTATTTTTCTCATTACTCCATCCTATTTTCTTGTTTCATAATCCAATTTCCAACTTCCATCTTCTACGTTGTTTTCATAAAATCTTTCTTTCAACATTTGTTTTATGAAAAAGGCATTTTTTAGTGATCTGGTGGTCATAAAACACCATTCTTTTCTATTTTCAGGTATTTTCTTTTACCTCCTCTTTTTACGATGTTTCTTTCATTAATATAGGATTTTTTGTCAATAGTGATATGCTTGTTCATAAATATACAATATATATGAAAGATTGCGTTAAAGAATTGTAATAGATTGTAACCAATTAAAACTTTTTTAATTTCCATCTTAAAATCTCTATAAAAATATGTAATATGCCTTAGTTTTACACACGGAGATGCATGAGTTATTGCAGTCAGAGATTTTTATTTTCAGGTGACGTATAATTTTAAAGAGGCTTTAAAAGGACAAAATTCTATTAAAAATTATATGAATTTTTTGTTCTGAAATATTCAAGCTATGTATACTTTTCATTATCAAAAGTCATGTATTATAACTTGATTATTTTACTGATATAAAACATGTCTTTTTACATACTTTTTAAAAAATTTTTTTAAATATTTTTATGTCATATATTTTATCTTATATTTTATGACAATTATATATTTTTGGTAGTTCTTTTTCTGTTTTTTAGATTAGATATTTTCATCTCAATATACAGTTAGGATGTATAAAAATTAAAAGAAACTGAGTGTTAGCGCATAATCTTGTCAATTAACACACCACTGGCGCTGCCAATACAACAAGGCATTTCGGCATTCTGGCCAAATATCAGTATTTTTGTGTTTTATATTTAAAAAAATAGAAAAAAACAACCAAAAGATATGTAATTTTCATAAAATGTAAGGTAAAACTTTACAGAAACTAAAACCTGGCCAAATATCTAATTTTGTACTCATTTCCAATATCACAAATTTGAGAAATTTAACTGGACGAATCCCAGCAATTTCATTGGTCCTCTCATTCCCATTTGGATCTCCCGAAAATAACAAAACTTATCATTCCATCTCTTCTCGTCGTAGAGTACGGATGTCCCTTGTCGAGAAAAATGTTGTGTTTCTCTGACCCTAAGATTTCTACTGTTAAGTTTTTTTTTTGTGTGTTATGATCGTAGGAATCCACCACATTTTCCCGTTCTTTAATCTTTTAGATGTTTTATTTTCTGCTCGTTCTCATTTTTGTGCTTATTGTAAGGAATGTCTGGATTAGAGGGTCCGCACCAGGGAATCCAGTTGACCCATCATCTTGAAGGTTCTAAAGATGTTTGCACAAATATCTCAATCATTTCGGAAACATAAAAAATATTTTTGTCACAAAGTTTCAAATAAGAGACACTTTTTTGTCAATAAAAATGGTATCAAGTCTAAGCACATGCTAATTAAAATATTATGAATTTTAAGACGAACTTATTGTTTTGAAACATGCTACAATATCTCGAAACAATTTATAACTAAATTTTCTACATATTTAAGACACATATATACATTTTTAAAAATGTTTAAAAAAACGTATTTCCTTAAAAATTAAAAATTTCTCATCACCAAATACAAAAAATATTTTGGGATATATACAAGAAAAATTTGGCTCAATTGGATGAAAATTATATTGTGTAAAACATGTAAAATTTTTATGAAAAAAAAAAACTCAAAACTGTTTGAGATACATAGAAAAAATACAATTTGAAAAAAAAATCAAGTTAAAGATTTGCAAGTTTACATTTAACAGATGACACATTTTTATCCATAGCTCCTCTCAATATTGGTAATTTTTTACGTGAATGTTTCAAAATGTTAAGAAATGAACTGCTTTTCAGATATTGTTTTTATAAAAAAATCTCATTTTTTAACAGTCACATGAACCTTAATATAAAACAAACATCTTTAGCAAGTTACAAGATATTTCTTCTCTTTATAATAATAGCATGTGTAAGTTTTGTTTACTTACTTGCCTCAAATATATTTGCATGTATTTTTACCAATTTCTTATTTTTCTCATTACTCGATCCTATTTTCTTGTTTCATAATCCAATTTCCAACTTCCATCTCCTACGTTGTTTTCATAAAATCTTTCTTTCAACATTTGTTTTATGAAAAAGGCATTTTTTAGTGATCTGGTGGTCATAAAACACCATTCTTTTCTATTTTCAGGTATTTTCTTTTACCTCCTCTTTTTACGATGTTTCCTTCATTAATATAAAAGACTTGGGATTTTTTGTCAATAGTGATATGCTTGTTCATAAATATACAATATATATGAAAGATTGCGTTAAAGAATTGTCTTAGATTGTGACCAATTAAAACTTTTTTTAATTTCCTTCTTAAAATCTCTAAAAAACATATGAAATATACTTTAGTTTTACACATAGATATACATAAATTATTGCAGTCACAGATATTTATTTTTAGGTGACGTATAATTTTAAGAGAGGCTTTTTAAAAACAAAATTCTATTAAAAATTATATAAGTTTTTTATTCTGAAAAAATCAATTTAGGGATATTTTCCATTATCAAAAGTCATTTAACATAACTTGATTATTTAGCTGATATAAAACATGTCTTTTTACATACTTTTTAAAAAATTTTTTTAAATATTTTTATGTCATATATTTTATCTTATATTTTATGACAATTATATATTTTTGGTAGTTTTTTTTCTATTTTTTAGATTAGATATTTTCATCTCCAATATACAGTTAGGATGTATAAAAATTAAAAGAAACTGAGTGTTAGCGTCTTTTTAATGTTATATATCAGGTTACTCAGGTTACTCTTAAATAATTAGTTTTTTTACATTTACTTTAACTGATATCTAATTTTTCTTTATCTGATATCACAAAAGACATAAATATATTCCAAATTATACATATGTTTTCCAAAATATACATATTTTCTAAAATAAAAAAAATTATATCCAATCTAGTAGCCTCCCATTACTAAGAACGTTTTTAAGGATATATAACTGAACATAATTTTTTTTAATATTTAAGAACGAGTTTGACTGTATATATGTCTTTTGACTTCCATAGACGTTTCTTCTAAGCTAACAGTAAAAATAAATAGAAATTTTAAAGAAATAGTAATATTTTTATAATTTAGCATCTCGATAGTGCTAAATATATTATTAGTATAAACTTTAAATTAAAAAAAACATTAAAGTTTTTAAAAAAGTCAAATTAGAGTTTAGATTCTTCGACATTGTTAAGTTATATATAAAGAATATATAAAAAGAAGTGTATGTCATATAATTTTGTAAATTCTCCTAAGTGTCATTTATCTCTTACAGCTCCATATTACATTTAAAAAATCCTTAATAACAATGGTACTTTTACTGAATCATTTTTTAAATCTAAGTTATTGTGATAATATGAATATAAATTTTAAATATTACCTTTATATTTAACGCACACCAAATATATTACTTTTATCTTTTCAAATATATTACTTTTATATTTCCATATATATTACTCAATGATTCGTTACTTGATTTAAAAAAACATACTCGTCTAGACATTCACTAATATGCTTCAAAATTTTGCATCGCTTAAAATTACAAAAATTTATGAAAAATCAGAAAATGTTAATAAAATTTCAGAAATAATAAATGTTGTTTGCAACTAAATTTGCATTCAGTTATAAAGTAACAATAGCTTTTATAAAATATATTACAATTCAATAGACAATAGAAAAGGATACATAACATTATACGGAAAATAAAAGTGGTCGAAGTACATACTTTTAAAAATATCGACCATTGTAATGCGCATGAGTTTTTCTCCCAGAAATATCACAGTAGAAATAAACAAACCAAGTTTCAGAAGAGAAATTACATTTTTCCATTGCGGCAAAAACAGAAAAGAGCTCTCTAAGCAGAAAACTATTGTTTCATAAAATAAAATAGTTGTTAAGTCTGCATTACCTATATATCTTTGAAAAGGAAAATCTGCCTTACGATGTTTTGCGTTTCTATAATGGATAAAAAGGGATGTAATATTTTTTTGGTGAAACTATTTAATATATAAATGTGTATTCATAAAAATCTATTAAACTATATATTTTGTTTTGAATCTGAAGGTGCAATGTTTTATATGGTATTTGGGATACATTAACAGAGATTTAATATATTATTTGTACATATAACTTAAAGTGACATATACATTTCCAGCTAAAAATTCTGGAATATGCATCTTATATTGTATTTACTTTTAATCGTTATTATTTAATTTGACTTTTATCAGTTGAAGTTCTGTAGTCAACTTTTATCTACCTTCCTACAATGCTAGATATCTTAAATTTTCCACTTAGGTTCGTGTTTGGTGAAACTACTCTAATCAAACGTAAAAATAAGAGATTTGAAAAAAAAATTTCAATTTTACATCTCCTCTTCAACCTCCACTCAAAATACAGTTTCTTTTAAGTCAAAGAGTTTTTTGCTGGATCAGATCCCGCCTACCCTCCCTCATCCCTTTGGACTAACTTTCTCTTGGTATTTTCCAATTATTTTGTGAATTTTTTTGTGAATACTTATTTTTTATTTCAATTTTTCAAGTAAATCGACCGATCTTTGCAGAACACGTATTTTGAGTGGAGGTTGAAGAGGAGTTGTAAAATTGAAAATTTTTTTTCAAATCTCTTATTTTAAATTAATTTTACAATTTACACTAAATCACAAATTTGTGATGAAAATCACACTCAGTTTATTTAATTTGTGATTAAGTGAATGTTTCAGTCTATTTAGTATGAATGTTATGTGTTTCCTTTGTGTTTTCTTTGTTAATTCAATTAGATTTTAAATATTCAATTTTTGTAAAATTTTTCCTCAAAATGTTGTTTTTGTTTATGTATCAATTTGTTGAGTTACGATCCCCTCGCCAGATTTCAAACGCCACGCTGCAAGCACGCCAATTTCGCCAAATGTGGTTGAAACACCATCAAGATCCATGATTAGAAACATGAGAGTGGGCTAAGAAGAGGAGTTGAATAATATATTGGAGGAAAAATCTGATTTGTGATAGCAAAAAGCTGTCCCAAATACTTGGAATCACAGTTGTAGAACCTTTATACCAGTTTTGGGCAAAAGCCGACCTGCGGACCAGATCCGGCCCTTTTCCCACTTTATCCAGCCCGTTGAAAAATCCTGCATGCAATTTTTTTAAATAAAATAAATAAATGTCTCTAAATCAAGTCAGCGTCTGATTTTTTTCCACCTGAGGTGACTCTTAAAATAAAACCCCCGACTCTTCATCAATCATCCTAAATACAGCTCCCTTCCTCTACATGGAGCCCCGACTCTGAAGTATAGATGGTATCATATAAAATAGAGCAGCCTGGTAAGAAGCAAATTCTACTCGTAAATACAGGCTACTCGAAAGCACATAGATCCTTAGTTTAACTAGGGTGCTTGAAAGCCGTTTACACCTAGACATGTGCAGCTGAAGGGTAATACTTACAGGAATATTTATATTAAAATACCAATGCGATATTTAATTGTTATATATTTAGCACACGACACTTTTAGTTTCTGAGCTAAATTGGCCAAACTGCACACAGAAACTCATCAAGCAATTTTTCTATGTCAACACATTATAATTTTCACATAGAAGTTTATCACCCAATTTCATTTTTATGCGTTATTTTATAATTATTTTTTATTTATTTGTGCATTTTTCTCATTTTTTTGTTGAAATGACAACGATGTTTTAAAAAATATATTTTATTTTCTAAAATTTCTGCTTTGAATATAGTTTACAAACTGTTTAATACGTTCTAATTTTATGAAAAAAAAATTCTTTAAATAAATTTTCAAGCAATGTTTTCTATGCTATAATCTAGAAGTACAATATGTCGAAATCTAAAATAGGCAAATTGTCCACTTCAAACGAATACACACCTAAAATGTTAAAATGAGAAAGACGATGTAACTCCAGTACTTAGTGAGTCTCCAATCCATCCTCTATTGCAGGTGTAGATAAATTTATAGATTTGGCCAAAATTTATAGATGTCAAAAGACTTTCTATCGACCACAAAAAAAAAAGCCACTTATCGGTTTCATGGTAAACTAAAAACTCTTCGAAGAATTATGCGTAGAAAGATACGTAACCAAACATGATAAGAGCTCACAACATTTCAAATGCTATAATATAAATCTATTTTAAGATTAAAAAACTATTATACTGATAAGAATTTGTTGTGAGAAGCACCTTCTAAAGAGTCATAAGACTCTTAAAATAAAAAAAAATGTAAAATAGTTATCACTTTCAATTTCGCATACCTAGAAAACTACCAGTTTTACAAATATAATTTTTTAACATAGAACAAATTATTATCTTTGAAAATCTCTATATCCCTTAATTTCTCGCCATAACAAAATTAATACTAAAAATAAGTAGGTAGTTTACATTTCTGAGTCTAATTATTATCTATTTGGCATTAGTGCCTTTATTTATATTCTTTCCGTTAAATTACATAAAGACTTGAATAATGACTTAATTCATAATCTTGTCAATAAAGACACCACTGGCGCTGTCAATACAACAAGGCATTTCGCCATTCTGGCCAAATATCAGTAATTTTTGTGTTTTGTATTTATAAAAAATAGAAAAAACTACCAAAAGATATGTAACTAGCATAAAATGTAAGGAAAAACTTTAAAGAAACTAAAATCTGGCAAAATGTCTACGTTTGTACTCATTTCCAATATCACAAATTTGAGAAATTTAATTGGATAAATCCCAGCAAAAAAACAAAAAAGAAAAGAAGAAAAAAAAAAAAAATAAAAAGAGCAGAAAAAAAAAAAAAAAAAAAAAAAAAAAAAAAAAAAAGAAAAAAAGAAAAAGAAAAAAAAAAAAAAAAAAACAAGGAAAAAAAAAAAAAAAAATTTCATTGGTCCTCTGATTCCCATTTGGATCTCCCGAAAATGACAAAACTTATCATTCCATCTCTCCTCGTCTTAGAGTACGGATGCCCTTGTCGAGAAAAATTTTGTGTTTCTCTGATCCTAAGATTTCTACTGTTAAGTTTTTTTTTGTGTGTGTATGATCGTAGGAATCCACCACATTTTCCCGTTCTTTCATCTTTTAGATGTTTTATTTTCTGCTCGTTCTCATTTTTGTGCTTATTGTGAGGAATGTCTTGATTAGAGGGTCCGCACCAGGGAATCCAGTTGACCCATCATCTTGAAGGTCCTAAAGATGTTTGCACAAATATCTCAATCATTTCGGAAACATAAAAAATATTTTATCAGAAAGTTTCAAATAAGAGACACTTTTTTATCAATAAAAATGGTATCAAGTCTAAGCACATGCTAATTAAAATATTATGGATTTTAAGACGAACTTATTGTTTTGAAACATGCTACAATATCTCAAAACAATTTATAAAAAAAATTCTACATATTTAAGACACATATATACATTTTTAAAAATGTTTAAAAAAACGTATTTCCTTAAAAATTAAAAATTTCTCATCACCAAATACAAAAAATATTTTGGGATATATACAAGAAAAATTTGGCTCAATTGGATGAAAATTATATTGTGTAAAACATGTAAAATTTTTATGAAAAAAAAAAACTCAAAACTGTTTGAGATACATAGAAAAAATACAATTTGAAAAAAAAATCAAGTTAAAGATTTGCAAGTTTACATTTAACAGATGACACATTTTTATCCATAGCTCCTCTCAATATTGGTAATTTTTACGTGAATGTTTCAAAATGTTAAGAAATGAATTGCTTTTCAGATATTGTTTTTATAAAAAAATCTCATTTTTTTAACAGTCGCATGAACCTTAATATAAAACAGACATCCTTAGCAAGTTACAAGATATTTTTTTTTATAATAATAGCATGTGCAAGTTTTGTTTACTTACTTGCCTCAAATATATTTGCATGTATTTTTACCAATTTCTTATTTTTCTCATTACTCGATCCTATTTTCTTGTTTCATAATCCAATTTCCAACTTCCATCTTCTACGTTGTTTTCATAAAATCTTTCTTTCAACATTTGTTTTATGAAAAAGGCATTTTTTAGTGATCTGGTGGTCATAAAACCCCATTCTTTTCTATTTTCAGGTATTTTCTTTTACCTCCTCTTTTTACGATGTTTCTTTCATTAATATAAAAGACTTGGGATTTTTTGTCAATAGTGATATGGGTGTTCATAAATATACAATGTGTATGAAAGTTTGTAGAATTGTATTGTTTTGTGACCAATTAAAACTTTTTTAATTTCCATCTTAAAATCTCTATAAAAATATGTAATATACTTAAGTTTTACACATAGATATATATATAAATTATTGCAGTCACAGATATTTATTTTTAGGTGACGTATAATTTTAAAGAGGCTTTAAAAGGACAAAATTCTATTAAAAATTATATGAATTTTTTGTTCTGAAATATTCAAGCTATGTATACTTTTCATTATCAAAAGTCATGTATTATAACTTGATTATTTAGCTGATATAAAACATGTCTTTTTACATACTTTTTAAAAATTTTTTTAAATATTTTTTATGTCATATATTTTATCTTATATTTTATGACAATTATATATTTTTGGTAGTTCTTTTTCTGTTTTTTAGATTAGATATTTTCATCTTCAATATACAGTTAGGATGTATAAAAATTAAAAGAAACTGAGTGTTAGCGTCTTTTTAACCCATCCACCGACCACCCTCCCCACCTTTTTCCCTTTCAAAGCAGCCACCCTTTTCGTAAATTCCAGACAGAAGTTACTGTACCATACTAGAGTTGCCGGTTTAAAAGTTGTCAGGCTACTTTTAAGTTATTTTCCCTGCAAGGTAAAGGAGTTCCGTTACTCAAAATTAGTTTCTTTCATTTATTATCGCTTTGCAATATTTTTTTCCTCAAAAAAGTGTTTTTACAAGTATTATACATACAGAAAATAATACAAATTTAAAATAATTAAATTTCAAAAATTAATTTTAAAATGTAAATGTATGTTATTTTGTTTTAACTCACAAATGAAGAGCTGTTTAAAATGTCATTTTAATTCGTTTTTATATAGAAAGAAGATAAATTAATCTGACTTTGGTATTTTTAAAAATAAAAATTATAAATTCTTTAAAAATTCAAAAAATAAAAAGTGGATAATGGATCTTTTAGTTAATATTTAAAAAATATTGCTCTTAATTAAACATCCAAAGAACAAATTAAAGAATATCTATTCATAGTTTTCTATATGCAGTTGAAATAGAATTTGAGATAAAACACAACCTTCCCAGGCTGTGGACAAATAGATAATTCAATTGTCCTGGATTCTGATTTAAGATGGGAAAGATAAAAAAGGGTGAGCTATTTATAATGAATTTTCTCATAGGAATGTACGAATCTCAACTGGTATTTACCAGTTGAGATATAACAAGCAATAGTTAAATAGAAAATTATATATATTTCTTTAATGAAACATAAAACAAACCTGAAATTAGTGTGTGATTTTTGAAAAGAGAAGTCGGAATTAAAAATTGCATTGGTCCCAATTTCCCCCTTTCCCTCCCTTAACTTTCCTTAATTTTTAACTAAAACAACATAAAATTACTAAAAGTATACTCTATCTCTCTCTCTCTCTCTCTTTTTTTTTCTCTCTCTCTATATACATATATTTATACTTATCAACTAGTGATATATATATATATATACATACACACAACTAGTTGAGAAATCTAGCAGGGAAGCAATAGATTTGGCTTTTTAAAAACCCAACCAAAAATGCCTTATTAAAAATATGAGTGTATAAATATACATGTATATATATTAATATTTATATCTGTCTATATAAATTCATACATATATTCATGGTCAAAGTATATTTCATTAAATGTGTGAAACATTTTGGAACAAAATTATTGAAATTAAATTAAATGTATAAAACATTGAAATGTTTGTTTTAAAAATAAGTTTTAATTATATATGGGATTTAAAAATATTACATTTGGAAATGCACTTTTAATTAATTCAATCGTAAAAAGTCGTAAACTACTTTCTGTTTCACTGTCAGATGAACTCTCAATTAAAAAAGACGTATCCATTGAATTATAATTTTAGACCTTCAGGTAACTGAATAAAATCAATCTACAAAATCCTATTAGCACTGGAATCGAAGTGAGCATAAACCTGCAAGCGGTCAGCAAAAATGCAACACGTGGGGTGAATAAATTTTACATAGAAACCAAAAATTAGTTCACCCCACGTGATTGATATCCTTTTCTTAAGTGATTTCAAAAGAGATTTAATACTTAACCTTAACTCTATACATTTACTTATATTTGTATTTTAAATAAAACCCATTTCCCTTGTACAAAATATTTGCCAGTTTCAAAGATTTTATGAATTAATTGCAAAATATATATTCTTTTCTCAAGAAAACTATCAATACATTTCGAGGATACTGTCAGGAGTTCGGAGAATGAGTGAGTATGTGAGGGGTGAAAGGCAAGAGCTGAAGAATAGAGTAGGGCAGGTGCCAAATAATCCCCAGAGTATTGCAGTGAAACGTGCCATGAGCGCCTGAATAGTTTGACGACACGTAAACGGCGTGACAAATTTCAAACAGACCACCTGCGTCGAGAGGGTGACGGCCGTGCCGAAATAAGACTAGATACAACGAACGAGAATGGGTCGACAGGTCCGTTTTTGAACAGGAATTCGCTGTCGAACCCCCGTCGACGCGTCCGTTCAGTGGGTTAATGTTATATATCAGGTTACTCAGTTACTCTTAAATAATTAGTTTTTTTTACATTTACTTTAACTGATATCTAATTTTTCTTTATCTGATATTACAAAAGACATAAATATATTCCAAATTATACATATTTTTTTCCAAATTATACATATTTTCTAAAATAAAAAAAATTATATCCAATCTAGTAGCCTCCCATTACTAAGAACGTTTTTAAGGATATATAACTGAACATAATTTTTTTTAATATTTAAGAACGAGTTTGACTGTATATATGTCTTTTGACTTCCATAGACGTTTCTTCTAAGCTAACAGTAAAAATAAATAGAAATTTTAAAGAAATAGTAATATTTTTATAATTTAGCATCTCGATAGTGCTAAATATATTATTAGTATAAACTTTAAATTAAAAAAAACATTAAAGTTTTTAAAAAAGTCAAATTAGAGTTTAGATTCTTCGACATTGTTAAGTTATATATAAAGAATGTGTAAAAAGAAGTGTATGTCATATAATTTTATAAACTCTCCTAAGTGTCATTTATATCTTACAGCTGTATATTTCATTTAAAAAATCCTTAATAACAATGGTACTTTTACTGAAACATTTTTTAAATCTAAGGTATTGTGATAATATGAATATAAATTTTAAATATTACCTTTATATTACCAAATATATTACTTTTATATATCCAAATATATTACTTTTATATTTCCAAATATATTACTCAATGATTCGTTACTTGATTTAAAAAAACATACTCGTCTAGACATTCACTAATATGCTTCAAAATTTTGCATCGCTTAAAATTACAAAAATTTATGAAAAATGTGAAATTGTTAATAAAATTTCAGAAATAATAAATATTGTTTGCAGCTCAAATTGTATTCAGTTATAAAGTAACAATAGCTTTAATAAAATATATTACAATTCAATAGACAATAGAAAAAGCTATATAACGTTATGCGTAAAATAAAATAAATTTTTTGAAGTACATACTTTTAAAAATATCGACTATTGTAATGCGCATGAGTTTTTCTCCCAAAAATATCATAGTAGAAATAAACAAACCAAGTTTCAGAAGAGAAATTACATTTTTCCATTGCTGCAAAAACAGAAAAGAGCTCTCTAAGCAGAAAACTATTGTTTCATAAAATAAAATAGTTGTTAAGTCTGCATTACCTATATATCTTTGAAAAGGAAAATCTCCCTTACGATGTTTTGTGTTTCTATAATGGATAAAAAAGGATGTAATATTTTTCTGGTGAAACTATTTAATACATAAATGTGTATTAATAAAAATATATAAAACTATAATTCTTTTTGAGTGAAGGTGAAATGTTATATACGGTTTATGGGCAGATTAACATAGATTTAATAAACTATTTGTACATATAACTTGAAGTGACATATGATTTTCCAGATGAAAATTCTTGAATATGCATTTTGTATTGTATTTACTTTTAACCACAATTATTTAATTCGACTTTTGTCAGTTGAAGTTCTGTAGTGAATTTTTTACTACCTTTCTGCAATGCTAGATATCTTAAATTTTAACATAGGTTCGCGTTTGGTGAAAATACTATAATCAAACATAAAAATAAGAGATTTGAAAAAAAATTTCAATTTTACATCTCCTCTTCAACCTCCACTCAAAATACAGTTTCTTTTAAGTCAAAGAGTTTTTTGCTGGATGAGATCCCGCCTACCCTCCCTCATCCCTTTGGACTAACTTTCTCTTGGTATTTTCCAATTTTTTGTGAATTTATTTCTACTTATTTTTTATTTCAATTTTTCAAGTAAATCGACCGATCTTTGCAGAACACGTATTTTGAGTGGAGGTTGAAGAGGAGTTGTAAAATTGAAAATTTTTTTTCAAATCTCTTATTTTAAATTAATTTTACAATTTACACTACATCACAAATTTGTGATGAAAATCACACTCAGTTTACTTAATTTGTGATTAAGTGAATGTTTCAGTCTATTTAGAATGAACGTTATGTGTTTCGTTTGTGTTTTCTTTGTTAATTCAATTAGATTTTAAATATTCAATTTTTGTAAAATTTTTCCTCAAAATGTTGTTTTTGTTTATGTATCAATTTGTTGAGTTACGATCCCCTCGCCAGATTTCAAACGCCACGCTGCAATCACGCCAATTTCGCCAAATGTGGTTGAAGCACCAACAAGATCCATGATTAGAAACAGGAGAGTGGGCTAAGAAGAGGAGTTGAAAAATATATTGGAGGAAAAATCTGATTTGTGATAGCAAAAAGCTGTCCCAAATACTTGGAATCACAGTTGTAGAACCTTTATACCAGTTTTGGGCAAAAGCCGACCTGCGGACCAGATCCGGCCCTTTTCCCACTTTATCCAGCCCGTTGAAAAATCCTGCATGCAATTTTTTTAAATAAAATAAATAAATGTCTCTAAATCAAGTCAGCGTCTGATTTTTTTCCACCTGAGGTGACTCTTAAAATAAAACCCCCGACTCTTCATCAATCATCCTAAATACAGCTCCCTTCCTCTACATGGAGCCCCGACTCTGAAGTATAGATGGTATCATATAAAATAGATCAGCCTGGTAAGAAGCAAACTCTACTTAGGCAAATACAGGCTACTCGAAATCATATAGTTCCTTAGGGTAACTAGGGTGCTTGAAACCCGTTCACACCTAAACATGTGCAGCTGAAGGGTAATACAGATATACTTACAGAAATATTTATATTGAAATACAAATACGATATTTAATTGTTATATATTTAGCACACGACACTTTTAGTTTCCGCGGCATAAGGCATGATAAAAATTGCCCTCTAAACTATAGAAACTCATCAAGCAATTTTTCTATGTCAACACATTATAATTTTCACATAGAAGTTTATCACCCAATTTCATTTTTATGCGTTATTTTATAATTATTTTTTATTTATTTGTGCATTTTTCTCATTTTTTTTGTTAAATGAAAAGGATGTTTTAAAAAGTATATTTTATTTATTTTTTTTTTAATTTCTGCTTTGAATATGTTTTTCCAAACTGTTTAATACGTTCTAATTTTATGAAAAACATTATCTTGGTGTAAGAAAACAATTTTAAGAAAAAACTTAAAATATATACATCTAGAGAAAATAATTAGAATGTACTTACACTTAAAATAATTTTTTGAAATGAATTAGAAATTTAACCCCTTCCGGTATGATTTAATAATGAAAAACTGTGCATGAAATAACCATTTAATTTTTATTTAAAAAACTTGTTTCATTTTAAAAAAAAAAAAAAAAAATTAAAAATAAAAAAAAAAAAAATCAATAAAAAAAAATAAAAAAAAAAAAAAAAAGAAAAACACAATAATATTCTTACATATTCTTAATTAAAATCCACTTTTTACATAGTGTTAAATAATATCAGAAACAGTAAAATTAAGAAAATATCAAAGCAAAACATTAATAAGGTATACAGATAATAGTCTTCAAGCTAGTGGTACTTTTCAAAACAAAGTGCAAAGGAATTCTTAATTGTTTACACCGCCAAGTAGTCTCACTTTTAATTTGATTCTTCTAACACACACGCCATTTCTTAGTAGGCTTTCTTTTATTGTGACTCATTAATTTGGCAATGACTTGTACCAAGAAATTCTAAGTAAACAATATGCAATAGTGACTTGTTATTTTCACAAGTGATAAAAGTGTTGCCAAATTCAGTACACTAGAAATTTCAAACTAAATTAATTATCATATTTAACAGTAACTTTAATCGCATGACGAGTGTAGCTCGTCATTGTGCGGTATGGAATAAAAAACTAATGACGATCTAGACTCCTCATTTTACCGGAAGGGGTTAATTTATCTAACAAAATCATAATACATTTTCTTTATTCTGTGAATTTTAATTGTATTTATGTATTATTTAGCAGGATCGAAGTTCGACTGTATATTTGTGTCAAGATAACATCCATCTTTACAAATGTTCAACATCGAAATCAAATATACAAATATAAATACATGAATAACATAAAAAGAATTCTAAATATGAATTCATATTCAAAATTTATTTTTCTATGAAACATTTTGCTAATTTTGTTAAAATTTAAATTATAAGAAGTATTTTGCTGGGTATCCAGGTAAATAGCATATGGGAAAAAAGAACAAATAGTGAATTATGCTGAATTCTTAAAAATCTTGATACAGTTAATTTTACCAGCATACAAAAGTAAATATGCGCTGCATATAGTGAAAGACTTCAGATCTATAGAAAAGGTTTTCATGCTAAACCATTAAAAATCCCGAAAAGAGTATAGTCAAAATTTAGATGGTAGGACTCTATGGAAATTGACTTAAAAATTACCAAGTGCAAGTAAAGGGTCAAATATAAATCTGACTTGTATCGAATTCAGAAAAAAGTGTACGACATATCCAAGGCTTATATGGCATTGGAGAAGAAAGAGTAAATTTTATTTTAACCCTCCGAGTGGAAGAAAGAATACGCTAAAGTTTAACTGTGTCAGTGGCTACAGCGTTCTATGATTTTTAGACTAGAATGGATTACGAGAAACCCACCCTCGTTATTGTCCCTTTACTCCCGGTTATATATAGATATATAAATAGATATTACAGATTGTTAATTTTTAATTCACATAAAGCTCGTCAATCATCTCATAAGAAATAATAGATTCTAAAAGTACAAATAAAATTATTCTTCGAGAGACTTATTTATAATAAGCTCCATTGAAGGAAAGTATTGAAGATATGTACATTACATTCATTTTCAGAGCGTTTTTGGAGGTCGAAAATTGTATGTGACAACCGCTTTGGAAACATCCTCGGTTTGGCGAAATTGTAAGTGCAAACCACTTAGAGGGTTAAAAATCATAATTTTTAAAATATATAGTTAATTTCGTATATATGTGTCAAGATAACATCAATCTTTACAAATGTTCAAGAGTTTAAGAGAATGATGAAGGCTACATAGTAATTATCAAATTTATATTAACTTTAACTTCCTACAATGAATATAAATATAAATAAAACATAAATCAAATATACAAATAAATATAAATAAATCCCATAAAAAGAATTCTCAAAATTAAATCATATTTAAAAATTATTTTTAAGAACCATTTTGCTAATTGTAAGAAGTTCATAAAATTTAAATTTTAAGAAGGGTTTTTATTTTTTGGAGGAGAATGCAGGTAAATGGTGTATAGAGAAGAAGAACAAATAGTGAATTATTAATTCATAAAAATTCCGAATTCATAAAAATTCATAAAAATCCCGATATAGTTCATTTCACCAGTATACAAAAGCTAATGTGGGATGGATACATCATATTGAAAGGCTTCAGATCTACAAAAAAAGTTTTATGGCTAAACCAATAAGAACCTGCAAAAGAGGACAATTAAAACTTAGATGGTTGGACTGTATAGAAAATGACTGAAAATCACCAATTGGAAGTTCAGGGTCAGACGTAAAATTGTCTCGTATCGAATTCTGGAAAAAAAGTCTATGCCATATCCAAGGCTGTTATGCCTTTAAAAAAGAAGAGAAGTTTATTTTAAAAATTATATTTTTAAAAAAAGACTTTGTTAATTTAAGCCTATAAGGATAGGATCCTTCTCTGTATACATGAAAATAAAGAAGGGAGAGTTAGACTCACTGTTTCCGCTTATAAATAATTTCTTTCATATTGACATATTGTACAACAATAAGCAGTAGAAAGAAAGTAAACTTATTTTCAGAGTGAAATGCTAAACTAACCCTACAAAAACTTTACAGCCCCTACTCTAGACCTGCCACGACTTGGTAGAAATATCAACCATCCATCCCCAAAAGGCTAAAGTGTGGTAATATCTCTGCTATATTTTTCCTATTATTACTTAAAACAGGTCGAGATGTTTATTATCATTAACTTGTTGATGAAAAAAATTAGTTATTTTAAATAGTTTTTTTTTTACTTTTTAACTAATAATGTAGTAATCTCGTCAATGTTTATTAAATTAAATATTAAGCTTATTATATATTTAAAATAACATTTTCTGATAAAAAAAAGTACGAATTTTAATTCGATGCACAAATTAAGTATAATGTGTAATTGCATAGTTTTGAAGGGACATATTTTTACTGTACAAAAGGGGATAGACCAGAATTATTGCTTACAGTGATGTACGGAACATATTGATAGAAGTATATTCATACTCACGTTCTGCCACACGAAATAGTAGCACACTACCCATTTGGTCTTTCTTCTTATTTGATATATTTGTGTAAATATTTGTAGAAATCTATGAGACATTAAATTGTAACCGGCATTCTCGATATTAACCAATAAACACGTTTAAAAGAATCCCCTATTATCTTCTAGCAAAAAAATCATCAATGAGATTAATATGTTATAGTTAAAGTAATGAGAAACTAGATTAATTATTTCAGAGGCATCATTTAATAATGGAATACTACTAATTATATTAGAATCAATTACTAAACCAGTTTTAGTTAGCTATTCAACTAGTGAGAAGGGAATTAGGATAAAAGAATTCCTTTTCCACGATTCCATCATAAACATCGTCATTCCAACCACGTATTCCTGAAGGTTAGCAAAAGGATAAAAAGAAACGAAAAGAATGTTTCATGACCTATGTCACCTCTCACGTCTAATATTTTCGTTTTATTTGATATCAGTGAGCTGAAAGAACCCCAAAACATGACAAGTACAATATATTTCATCCTTATAATAAAACCTTATTGAGATTAGAATAGCAGGAACTATATCATATATATATGTAGATATATATATATTCTAACTATGTCTTACATTATAATTTCAAATTTTGAAAATTCTCTGAAGAAATTAGATTTTACAGATATGAAATGAAATTGAGAATATCTTATTCAATGAAAATTGCTTAATATAATAATCCTTAGTTTCATTTATTGTAAAATTGATATCTTTCCTGCATGAATTTTTGTAGCTATAAACCTTACATAGATCCATCCAGATTGTATAATGATAGCGTACTGGTGTGACACCAGAATAGGCTTGAGTTAAATTCCCGTGCAAGGTTTGGCTATATATGTGTGTTGTCTCCTAGTAAGGTCCAATGATGCTCTAGCTCTATGGAGTTCACATAATTAAAATGAAATATTTCATCAATTTGTGTAGTATAACTAAAAAGGTAAATATCCCATATTTGAAATAAAAAAACCTTGATAGACTTCCTCTAGGTCTCAGAGTATGAACGTAGTTAAAGCCTTAAATTATTGAAAATGAGTGAAAAGTTAATATAACTTTTAAATATTATACTTAAATTTAGTTTTGATAACTATTCTTTTAAATCAGTTCTGTAAAATATTTTTCAGAAACGAGCTTATTTAAAGCTTGGTCAGATAATATAAATATAATCTTAAAAAATTTATTATTCTCTAAAGATTATCTTTAATAATCACAGGGCAGTACGACTGGTCTTAGATCTAAATCCTATGCGGAAACTATTCTATCATAAAAATGAATAGTTTTCCTGATGTAAGCAATAAACTAAATAATCAATATCCAAGGAAGTATTCCCTAGAAATCACAGAACTCTATTCATTGTATCTAACTTGTCTTTTAAAAACTAATGGACTGTATTTATTATCGGTAAAATCACATTATCTAACACGTGTTCTGATTTTAGTTGAAATAATCAGGGATTTCTTTAATCTTATATATATATATATATATATATATATATATATATATATATATATATATATAATATATATATATATATATATATATATATATATATATATATATATATATATATATATATATATATATATATATATATATATATATATATATATATATATATATATATATATATATGTATAATATATGACTTTTCTTTCATTATAAACATATTTTATCTAAATTCCTGTTTCTAATTTTTCTGTAGCGTTAAATTAATGTTATGCCTGAATAGTTTATTTTATGTTTAAGATAGTATTTAGTACATTATTATATATATATAGACGTGGCAGCTTTGCTCTTCTTAGAGAAGATATATTTACTTTAAGAGAGTGAAGTTTTCCATTTAGCAACAGGAACTCTTGGTAGTTCAACACAAATATAGATTCTACAACGACATAGAAGATCACGGCCGTTAGGCTTAGACGGCATCTGAGCATTATTTTCGTTGATGATTATTCTGAGATGTTAATCCAGACGGGCTTTGAATTTTAACTGACTTATATATTTCAATTAAATGATTAAATGTTTGTATTTGTAATTCTATTTTGTTATTTGTGTGTTTAAACCATCCAGGATATATATATATATATATATATATATATATATATATATATATATATATATATATATATATATATATATATATATATATATATATAAATATATATATATATATATATATATATATATATATATATATATAATATATATATATATATATATATATATATATATATATATATATATATATATATATATGTGTGTGTGTGTGTGTGTGTGTGTATGCATAAATATTACATTACCTATATGTAAGTTTAATAAAAAATATAAAATTACTAAAGTTTTACTTCAATCTAATTTTACATTGCGTAAGTGCTTTTTTTATTGTACGTGGAATAAACTTTATTTTGCAAAAACAAACAACTTTACATATAAAGATTGTTTTCGATTAACAAAAGAAAATAAAGAATTCGTATTATGTCAATTACATTTGACAGATGCCAGATTACAAAAATATGATTTAGGTTTTAAGAATAACTTATACAAAATGTTAAAACTGAATAACAATATTATATTACTCTCAAAATTTTATAATTAATGTCACTTACTACTAAAGTGTGAAATAAATGTTTGTAGAAAAAAAAGTGTGAAACATAACAAAATTTTCTCTTTTTCCAAATGTACTGCAATGAAAATTACGCTTTTATATAATTTAGGAATCTATTTAAAAAAATTCCTAATCAGATATATTTCAATGCTTTCTATGTTCCAAATAAAGAGTTAAAACAAATATTTATACAAAACAGGTAGATAAATAAACTATTCAACAAAGAGGCAACCCTAGAACACACTTCAGTGTATATACTCTTAATTAGGAATTAAGTAGGATATTTCACGTTGCAAGATTCCAATTTCAGAAGCTCCACTTCAGTTTCCAGAGTAAATGGGGCGAAGAAGCAAATGTAAAAATCAATTTTCCTGAGACTTCAGGGATTTATAAAAACATCATCCAGATTTTTTTAATGTAGCAAACCAATTTAAAGTGTCCCGAGGCACAATGAATTTAGGAAAATCGTTTGAAGCATATTTTTATATATTTTCTTAACCAGATGTGTGATCCCTTCATTAAAATATCTGTGAATTATTTGTGAAGCTATGAAAGGACAATGAAAATTATATTACATATTTAGTTCGTTTCTTTTTTATCCAGGGTAAAATTTTATTTAAAATACGGATATAGTAGAAACAGATTTTTTTCTCTCCAGAAAAGTTAATTAGAAATTAAATTAATTAAAAATCAGAGATTGAAGCAAATATGTTTTTCGCTAAAAATAATTTTATTTTGATATATTTGATATATGAATATATTTTATGAATATTATTTTTGATGAGACATTTTGGAATACTTTATGTAAAACCACAAATGATAATTTTATAAAAATCTATAAGGTAATGCATATAAAAAATTTAACATACAATTATAAATATATTTATTTTACAATATATGCATATAAAATTCATTCCATACATGAAGTTCACAATTATAATATTACGAAATATTGCATTTAAATATTGTATCAATTCTTATCAATTATACTGACAAACACACGTACACAAGCAAAGAATCTAAGAATACATATAATTTTTTAATAAATGATTAAAGGACAAGTTGTGCCTATAAGATGCTTCAGAGACTATAATTTAACCTTAAAAAGAATAAAGTAGATTTCATAAATTAAAATTATTTCTATTTTAAAAATTCCTGCAATTTATTAGTACATTATGTCTCGATATCAATGTCTTATTTTTTGTCAAACACCTTTGTAATATCAAGATACGTTTATGATATTTTGTAGTACTTTTACATTAAATATTGACTGTTATGAGAAGTTTTTTCATCCTAATAATAACTCACAGAAAATATTACGTAAGATAACTCAACCAAAGATAAACAATATCTTCATGGTTTTTCTCTTCTTTGTTGTCAAAGCTTTTTATTTATTAAAAACAATACAGCTGCAAAATAACATTGTATAATCACTAGATTGATCTTTTTAAAAATGTTTTTATTAACAGTATTGTTATTAACAATTCATTTATTATTACTCCTTTAAATTCAATTACAGAAAAAATAGAAATATCTTTTAATTATTTCAATGCAATGTTAATATTTCTCTAATCATAGAATATTATTGTTATTATGTTTAATCAGCCATTAATTATTTACAGATATGTTTGATAGCATGGTATATTGACTATATCTTATTCTACAAAGATAAATTATAATAAAAAATACCGAATGCTTCTTTCTAAATTACTTAATAAAACTTTTAAAAGACCAATATTAAACTGGGCTGTGAGTTGTCATTATCTTGTAGTGAAAGTGAGATTGCTAAAAAGCAATTCATTGCTTTCTTCACCAATTATACTGACATTATTGTCAGCGTTAAATATTTATTTAAAAAAATACTCATCATGTACTGTTCTTTAAAAACTTCTACCTCTTAATAGGATGCCATAGTATGTATTATAAAGAAAAAAAAATAAAAAGAAATATTGTAGTGTAAAAAAAATTATAAATATCTTGATAATACCATTGATACTTGATCTAAACAAAGTGATGAGAGCATTGCATAATTACTAGATTGATCTTTTTAAAAATGAATTTTATTAATAGTATTGCTATTAACAAAATTTTATTATTACTCCTTTAACTTCGATTGCAAAAAAAATAGATTTTTGTTATTATTTCAATGCAATGTTAATATTTTTCTAAGCAAAGAACAATATTCTCATTATGTTAATCAGCCATTAATTATCTACAGATATATTTGATATCATGGTATATTAACTATATCTTATTCTACAAAGATAAATTATAATACAAAATACCTAATGCTTTTTGATAAATAACTTCATAAAACTTTTAAAAGACCAATGTTAAACTGCGCTGTGAACTGCCATTCTGTTGAACTGAATTTGAGATTGCTAAAAAACATTTCATTGCTTTCTTCACAAATTATACTGACATTATTGTCATCGTTAAATATGTACTTTAAAAATGCTCATCATGTAATTTTCTTTAAAATCTTTTAACTCTTAATAGGATACCATTAATATTTTAATATCTGTTATAAAGACAAAAATATAAGAAGAAATATTGTTAGTCTAGAAAAAAGTATAAATGTCTTGATAAATACCAGTGATACTTGATCTAAACAAAGTGATGAGAGCATTACAATAAAAAATTGTTTTCTAGAAGTGCCCAGCAAACAAATTCACCAAGTCTCCGAAAGTTTTCCCTAGAACTTACAAAACTGTAATCGCTGTGTCCAACTTCAACTTTAAAAACTAATGTATGATATTTATTTTTGAAAGAATCGTATTTCCTTACACATTTACTGAGTTTAAATGGTTCAACACAGGGTTTCCATTACGTTTATTTATCTGTTTTCTTTCATCATGGACATAAAACTTCTAGATTTTTATTTATTCTCATTTGAATAGTTTTGAAAGTATAGGAGTTGAAGTTAACCATTTATTTCGAATTAAAATAAAAGCTATAATTTAAACATAATTGCTTAACAAGAAAATATGAAAAAACTGCTAAAACTTATTGAAAGTTTTCAATTTGATTTTTAAAATTTTAATCTAGATTACAGTAAATTATAGAAAATAATAATGTATAAGAATTTTAGTATTATCTTTTACTTATCTTAAAAATGCATTATATACAAATAAATATTTTGAAAAATCCCTAGATTTCTTTAAATTTTTTTAAAATTAATTTTTAAGATTTGTATCTAGATCACAGTAAGTTATAGAAAATAATAATGTATAATTATAGTATTAGCTTTTACTTATCTTAAAAATGCATTATATACAAATAAATGTTTTGAAGAATCCCTAGGTTTCTTTAAATGTTTTTAAATTAGATTTTTAAAATGTGTATCTAGATCATAGTAAATTATAGAAAATAATAATGTATCAGATTTTGTGGTATTAGCTTTATTTTATTTTAAAATACATTATATAAAAATATTTTTTTTGAAAAATCCGTAGCTTCCTTAATTTTTTTTAAAATTTGATTTTTAAAATTTTAATATAAATCACAGTAAATTATAGAAAAAAATAATGTATAAGATTTTGTAGTATTAGCTTGTACTTATTTTAAAAATGATTTATAATCAAATAAATTTTTTGAGGAATTCCCAGCTTTCTTTTTACAGCATCAAAAAGAGTTTTAAAGCATTTTTGTATTGAAGAGTTCTCTGATATAATTACTCTTATGCAGTTAAATCTTTGAGAGAGTAATAATTGAGTAAGTTATAATACATTACTTAATACTCGTTTATTATTGCAATTTAAGGCGTTACTAATAATTTACAGTCATTTAAAAGTATGTAATTTTGTTTACATCTTTTTCTAGAATAATTATTCATAATGTTAATCTATGTCATAAAACTTTTAAAATAACTGAAATTAAAGTGTGGTTTAAATACTTCTTCTCCAGTACTGTAAATGTAAAACCATGAAAAGCATTTTTATTGTTTTTTGCTAATTATACGCATCCCAACTGTTTTAATAAGTAAGCATTTAAGACGGTTGATATCGTAAATTTCTTTGGTTATTTTTTTTCTAAGCACGTTGCAGTTTTGAAGACAAAATGAAGGTTTTAAAATATATTATATAGAAAAAAATCTGAAGAAAATTTTGCTCACCAGACAAAATAAAAAATATCTTTACAATATTATTACTGCGGTCATGTAAATGCAGTCTTGAAACTATTGCATTGAAAATAATAACAGAAATAATAGTTTTCTTGATGTAAGCAATAAAAAAATTTACCAATATACACGAAAATGGTCCCTATAAATAACAAAACTGTAATTATTGTCCTAATCATTTTTTGGTTCTTCTGTATTTGAAGTAAGAATCGTAATTTCTAATACGTGTAATTCTTTCAAATGATTCTTATTTTAAATGATTTGGTCTCCATAACGTTTATTTATTCATTTATCATTATGATCATAAAATTTTTTGTATTTGGATTTCATCTCATTTTACTAGTTTTGAGTGTACGATAATTTGAGTTGATTATTAACCCTGTGCTTGCAGAATATACTTGAGAAAAACGTGCCAAAAATGAAACTTTCTTTCGTCTTTAGTTTTTTGTGTTATTCTTATCAAAATTTTAGATTATTTTTTAAATATAAAATTATGAAGAAATAAATAGTATTTTTAATATTTTTACATATATGAGAAATGATTATAGATTATAGTAATTTTCTCTCAAATTACAGCGAAATAAATCAAATGACGTAATTTTAGTGATAAATATAGATAATGTAGTAATATGATACAACAATATTATATATATCAACTGTCATGAAATTCATGTCCTTCAGATTCCTTTGAATTTCACAAATCCTTTACAGTATCCAAGATATAGCGAAAAATATCTATAAATAGTCAAATTTGTAACGAGAAAATTCATATATCTATTGGGAAAATAGAAAATTAAACATTTTACACTGAACAAACCGATTTCGGGTTTCACGGAATTGAAATGCCGCTTTTTGTCTTGCCCAAACTCAAGTGAGGCATTCCAAATTAGGTGTATTTCCGTTACCTGAAGTGAGTTCTGCAGTCACAGGTAAAGGGTTAAAAACATTCGAAATCAGAAGTGTTATTCTTATTAAAAACTTTTATTCTTTCGAAATAATTAAGCATACAAAAGAAAGAATAAGTAGTCCAGTATTATTTCTGCGTTAAATAATAGGTTTCCGAAATTTACAAAATTTCAAGAACAAAATAAATGTTATGTCGACTACAATATTGTGCCATGAAAATCGTTGCCGCATTACTTCTAGTTTATTTGAAACAAAATATCATATAAATAAACACATTTACTTACAATGGAGGAAATATTTCTTCACTGGTGATACATTTCTCTAGTGCAAAGTGAATGTTATACTCCAAGAAATACTTTGTAACAAGGATAAGTTCATAGCTTTGAATATATTTTTATTTTAAAAACAGAAAATAAAGAATATTTTTTCATGATGAATCAAATGCATTTTTACTTATTCCAGAATGTGTGTTTTCATAAATTAGACAACTTGTATAAAAATCTGCAAAACTTCTATATTGTAATACAATATTTTTGTACATTTTATTCGATTAATACGAATTAAATAATTCATAACTAGTATTAATTTTATATACTCTTACATTTAAATGTAGATTATTTATATTTTTCCTTTCTAATTCTCAGTTTACCCTATTATATAGAACTTATAAATTAATGTAATAAACTTTAAAAAAAATGAAATAACTACAATTTAATACATAAAATATTTTGTTTTCAGTTATTGAACATTATTTATTGTTTTATGAAAGTTTGTAGACTTAAACTGTATCTATTCAATAATATAAAGTACAAAACTGTTTATATTAAGTACATATTCGATTTCTCGTGTTGTAGGATTACATGAAAAAAGAAAGTTTTAAATTCAGTAAAATAATACATAATACAATTTATATGAATAATTTGTCTTAACTTACAACAGATACCAGATTTAAAAATGATATTATACACAAAACAATTTATTATCTGAATTTTTGAATGTACAAGTATTTCGAAACCTACTCAGGAATTAAAGGTTAACTCTACTTGTTTAAGATATTCATACCTGAAATCGAGTGGCCTGAATTTTAAAATAAAATCTTTTTGACATATATTGCTGTCAAATATAATAATATATAAATAAGAGGGTAAGTCCTCAAAATGAGATTGGTTTACTTGTCGGAGAAGAGTCAAACTTATATATCATTGATGATAGTTTTGTATAAAACAAAATGGAGATTAAGCTAAAAAAATATGTTTATATGTATCATAGGAACAATACAAAACACTATTACATAGGCGCAGATTACAATGATTCTAACCACCGAGGAGAAAGCTTATAGAGATATTGCATTTGGTTAAAACACGGTATATTTAACATACGAGGACACATGCTACCCGCAGTTACACAAGAACGACCAGCGGGTCTCAGATGCTTAGTGCAATTTTCTCAGCCAAATATAAAAAAAGATTTTTGGTAATATACAGAAAATATGTATTATCAAATATACTTTATTGAAAGTTTAAGATATATTTTGGATAATTTGAAATAATAATTTTTAAAAGTATTTTGGACTGCAGATATTTTTATTAGCATTCCAAAAGCACAAACATTAGACACACAAAAATTAAAAACTTAAACCACATCTTTACATTTCACCTTTATATTTCATCATTTTAATCAGATAATTGTGTTATCTTAATCAGACCTCTCCTCCGACCATAAACACTAAATAAAAGTGTGAAATTGCATGCGCATAAACTTAGTCTATGGAGTTTGAATAAATTAAAAGCATCTCCTTCTGAGAAAAATATCAAGAGAACACTGGAAATGTATGTTATTGGGGTAAAATTATCTAAATTAACTGTCATAAAATCCATGACCTTCAGATTCCTCTGAATTTAACAAACCCTTTACAATATCCGAGAAATAGCAAGAAATGGCGAGGAACTGAAACTTTTTTCGGTAAAATATCTCTATCTATTTGAAAAACAGCAAATTAAATATTATGCACTGAACGAACAGATTCCTGGTATCACATAATAGAAATACTGCTTTTTGTCTTGCCCAAACTCAGGTCGGGCATTCCGATAGGCGTATTTCCGTTACTCGAACTGAGTTAGGGCGTCAAGGTAAGGGGTTAAAACTTTAAAACTATTCGAAATTTTAAGTATTACTCTTATTACAAACATTTATTCTTTCGAAATAACTAAACATAAAAAAAATCAGTAGTCCAGTATTATTTCTGCGTTAAATAATAGGTTTCAGAAATTTACAAAATTCCAAGAATAAAATAAATGTTATGTCGACTACAATATTGTGCCATGAAAATAGTTGCAGCATGACTTCTTGTTTATTTCAAACAAAATATCATATAAATATAAACACATTTACTTACAATGGAGGAAATATTTCTTTACTGATGATACATTTCTCTAGTGCAATGTGAATGTTACACTTGAAGAAATACTTTGTAACAAGGATAAGTTCATAGCTTTAAATATATTTTTATTTTAAAAATAGAATATAAATAAGAACATTTTTTCATGATGAATCAAATGCATTATTACATATTCTAAAATGTGTGTTTTATAAATTAGACAACTTGTATAAAAAATGTGCAAAACTTTTATATTGTAATAAAATGTTTTTGTACATTTTTTCGATTATTACAAATTAAGCTTTTCTTGACTAATATTAATTTTACACATTCTTACTTTTAAATATTGATTATTCCTATTGTTTCTCCTGCTCTAGATTCTCAGTTTATAGGATATAGGTTCTATAGAGTTTAAATATTTTTGTAATAAACAGACTAAAATAAAATATCTACTCTTTAATACATAAAATATTTTGTTTTCAGTTATTTCAATATTTTACGTTGTACGAAAATTAGATATTTTAAAGTGCCCCGATTCAGTGCCCTATTCAATATTATAAAATACAAAACTGTTTATATTAAGTTCATATTTGATTTCTTATATATAATTATATGAAAAAATTGAATATTTTAACTTCAGTAAATTAATACATAATACGACTTATATGAATAATATGTCTTCGGTTAAAATATTTTAGAGATTTAAAAATGAGATTATACTCAGAAAATGCCTTATTGTCTTCATTTTTGAATGTAGAAGTATTTAAAAAGCTACTCAAAAATTAAAGGTAAAATTCTACTTGTGTTTATAAAATATTCATACGTGAAATCGAATGGCCTAAATTTTGAAATTAAACAATTTTGACATCTATTGCTGTTACATATAATAGCATAATATGTATAATAGGGTCAAAATATAAATAATAGTCCTCAAAATGGGATTGGTTTACTTGTCGTAGAACAGAGTAAAGCTTTTATTTGACTGAAGCGAGTTTTGTATATAAAACATTATAATTAAGCTAAGAAATATGTTTATGTATTATACAAACAATTACACTATTACATCCACGCAGATTATAATGATTGTAATCAGAGGAGAAAGGATATGAAGATATTGAATTTGGTTAAAATAAGGTATATTTAACCCGCGAGGACATTCTTTACCTATCAGTTACAGAAGAACGAGCAGCCGGCCTCAGTCGCTCGGTGCAATTTTCTCAGCCAAATACCAACAAAATTTCTTTTGACAATATATAGGAAATACATATTACCAAATATACATTGTTGAAAGTTTAAGACATATTTCGGATAATATGAAATACTAATTTTCAAAGTATTTTGGACTGTAGATATTTTAGTTCATATTCCGAAAACACAAACGTTAGCCACACACAAGTCAAAAACTTAGACATCTTTATATTTCATCATTTTAATCAAATAACGATGTTGGTTTGACAGCATCTCTCTTCCAACCACAAACACTAAATAAAAATCAAAAAGGTCATACCCATGCACTTAGTCTTTGAA
>CM063500.1:26260415-26272915 GCA_032207245.1 Pardosa pseudoannulata | reverse complement strand
TGTATAATTATATGTTAATTATATATATACATACATATATACATATAAATGCATACACACACACACACATATATAAATATATATACTTATATACATAGTGTGCTATATAATGTGGCTCTGATAAGTTATCTCTCTATTATTTCAATATCTGCTAACATATTGAAATAAAATATCATCACTTTTGACTTTTAAGCATATAACTATTTTATTTGAAATTCTTTTGTTAATTTCACTTGACCAAAAGGTACTTTAACTTGTAATGCATCGAATATACACAACTACAATCTCTTAAAATAATACAAAGTAATGATTTACTAGGATTACGAAACAATGACACGACAATAACATACTATCATCTACGTAGAAAAGATTTTGTGCTAAGTGTTATCTACATCAAGTAAATCTCAATACCAATAAAATAAAATAATAAGAAATATTTTTTTAATAAATTTTCATCCAGTGTAACGTGTAAATATTAAGCAGAAATTCTATGCTATAACCAATAGAATTTCAGGAGCAACTGGATCCGATGTAGCTGCCTTAAAACTGTTCTCAGTAACTCTATGTATTTCTGCCTGAATTCCATTGGCTCTCAGGAACCAAAAATTTCTCCCCTTGAACTTTCAATCTGTGTCATTATTTGACCCATGTACTCTGAATCGCACTCAATCTTCTCTTAGTATTTGTTTCTGTTGGAAAAAAAAAAAATAAATAAAATAAAAAAAAAAAAAAAAAATATTAAACTAAAGTGTTTACCTAATGTGTTCTTCATATCTATTTGTCCCTTTCACCGAACTCGTGTAAACTTCCCTTTTGTTCTACTTTAACTTGTATTCTTTAATTACTCTGATCTTAGTGTTAGCATTATTGGTCCTCATTTTCGTTAACTTATTATCTGATATTTCATCACTTCCATGCTACTAGAAACTCTGGCTTAGATTGGCCCAAAAAAAAAAAAGAGCTCCAGTGCGATGTCCAGTGCGATGTAACGTGTAAGAAGACATATAATCAATTGCAAATGTTGTTCTTTCACATGAGAAAACCGCCTATTCTGCAAATGAATTCTGGAAAATAATTTGTGTATTCTGGAAAAGGGGACCTAAACTAAAATTTTTACTTTTTCAACCAAATATATATCGACGTCATATAAAGAATTTGTTCGTTAAAATTTGAATCTGTGGACGTTCCGGGAACAACCTCATACTTCCAATGTTATTTCATTATTGTTATTCCTTTTTTTTATTATTATTGACTTGGAATTTGTTTGTCATGATACAAATAGATGAAATAAGTTATGCATTTTCTTCCTACTGTTGGCCTAGATGGTGAGAGATATTTGGTATTAAGCATTAGAGTTTGCTATTTGTAGTCCTCATGTAATAGAATATAAGAGTTTAGTGCTCAAAACTAAAAAAAATCTTCAAATACATACACTTAATGTAAGTGGGAAAATTTCTATTCTTAAATATTTCTTACACACTAAGGTCGACCCCTTTCACTTTTAATTGATCGGATAATATTTTAATGCAACAGATAAGTACTGTATCTGCTTTAATTTTGTAAAGAAATTTACTATATTTTGGTCATAAAAATAATTTAATGACTTTACACTTTCAACGCAAACTTTCTGAATTTGTAGAAGTATAGTCTTCATTCATTTTCTGTGTAATGCAATATAGAAAAAAAGATGTGTAAGAGAAATCGATGAACCCGTAACTAAAAACTATGTAATGGCATTCAATATGACATTAGAGTTGCATCAATATTACAAATAATAATTATGATTTCGCAAGAATAGCTAAATAACATGACCAATTGTTTAAAAGCTCTTCTTTAAGGTAAATGAGACTCAATATCAGGTCTATATCATTTGTCTCTCGAATATTAACCGTTAAGTAAAATCTTCCATTAAGATGAATAGGAAGTGGTTCTTGCTCTTCCTGTTCTGAACTCAGAGTCATAAGTGCTTACAGACATAACTCTCTTAGTAATACTATGTTGTTGCTGTTGTTGTTTCTCATGCCACTTGGACAATCTAAGAACGATTGAGCCTGCAAGCTCTTGTATGAAGGCCAAAAGTTGAGCCTTTCGTTTTAATGAGCACGATTAAGGTGAAAGAACTACTTCACTCAAGTTGTTCCTCGAAATCTTGAAGCAGGGGCCAAGCAGAAGACCCACAGATTTGGCCTTCCATTCCCAGAAGTGTTATTTAAGAACTTGGAGGACATTGTGACCACGAACAGGTTTTACGTGCCCTAGTCACCTTTAAAGAACACAGCGGATCTTAGGCCGGCTAAGGTTCCTAACCCGCAACCTTTCAGTTATGAGATCATTGCTTTTCCGATAGAACCACCGCGACTCTAGTAATACTATAAATTTACATGATGAACATTTACATAAAGTAAGTAAATGCTATTCAAATATTTTGTGGTCATTCACCATCAACACCACTGGTATCTTTTGGGTATCGATGACCTCCTGTACCCAGAAGTAATAGCACAATGCTAAGGATCTCACCGGTTCGGGTTCATTAATTGAAAGTTCTTAACTCTTTAAAACCCACAGACTATAATTTCAATTATCCTCCAGTCCCCCCCCAATAGCCCAGAGGTTGCATTCTTCCCCCAGTACTCTTTTTTCACATCTCAGTCTAAGTAAACAAGCTCAAAATCTAATAGCAATGTAATGTTTCATGTTATATAGCAACAAGTAGTGTTTCTCTACTTGTTGTAAAAACCTCAGGGAAAAACATCAGCGAACATGTTTACAATGAATCATCCCTTCACCACTATCATTATTACATGCAGCTATTAGTTTTCACTTCTCTAGGGGGAAAGGAAATTTTTTTAGATAGCTTCGACTATCTAGTACTCAGAGGTCTCGGCTGTCGAACGCTATTGTGGGAACAAAATGGCTAAAATGATTAATGTGCATTCACTGGAGATGACTGTGCATGCTTTTTAGGGCGTCGTGCGCATGACGACCAAGTTTGGGCGATTGATGTGGTAAACACCAGGGTCGGATGACCTGCACCTAGGGTTCCCGCCGACTGTCAAGGACCCTATGTCCCGTAATAGGGGCAAGATTAGGATTAACATATGTGTTTGCATTTTCACACAGACATGTTAATTATAGATTTCGTGCTTGAATTAGGAGTTCAATCATCCTATTATTGTACATTTAGGATTATGTATTTATATGTGTTTATACTTTTTTTTATGTATTTATATGTTTTTATGATGCATTTATATTTTTAGGAAGATGTATTCATATGTTTTTATATTTTTTATCTATTTATATGTTTTTATGATTTATTTATATTTTTACTAGGATGTACTTATATATTTTTTATAAACTGAATACTGGTGTAAGTGGACCAGAACATTACGTGTGATGTGTTAGCGTGTGCACAATTTACGATAACGTAATATTTACATATAGTATAAATAGGTCCGGTAGAGTTACGTAGCGTGTAAATGACTTACATGAATACATTGATCTGATAAGATAATGACAATTTTATACTAAATTCAGTTAATAGGGACACACATATTTTAAAACAAAGCAAAGAGAAGTGTGCGTCTGCTATAGATCCTATGCTCCTTTCTAGCTTATATTTTAACCTAAGCCACTAATTACTCCTATAAATAACTATATTTAGACTAGTGCTTCTAAGAAATGTTTGTTATTGTAGATTCATAAATTTTAGTTTGTGGTGTTTGTTATTTCTGAGGTAGTCTCATAATAACTGAATCGCAAAAAGTGCATGCTCACAGTTTTACAAAAAAAATTCTTTGCTGAAAATAAAACTTTTATTTACTGAATACTTTATTTTTACTGAAAAACACATCTCTTAGTTCATTGTCATGTCTTTTAATAATAAATTTGTATAATTTTTATACTATTATGAGTACTTAAAAGTGTTCTCTTTGCAAAATATATTTTCACAAATTGTGCTTTCAATCTGGATTGACTTTTCCGGTAAAAAAACTACTAGAGCATAAAATGCTATTTTTTACGCTGAAAAAAATAAAATGGATAGTTTAAACAATTATAACTAATAATTTTTATGTATATAATTTACATAAATATAATCCTCTTGAAATAATTACATATTTTAAGTACAAAAGGGATAATGAAAGAAACTGTTAATAACCTTATTTGGAATTACCCCGAGTTCTTAGTTTATGTATCTTTAATAAATAAAAATGTGAAGCAAATGTATCTTTATATAACCCAGACGTTATTAATCTGTAATTACGATTCCTATATCAGTAAATGACAAATTTATTCTCTATTACAAGTACCTAATGGACTTAATATGACATTACAGATGTGTTTAAAGTTCTCTATCATTTCCTTGCTGCTGTAACCTTCGATTGGGAGAGAGAACATTTATCGAAGATTAAACAGCAACGGGAAATTAGTATCGTTCTTCATCAGGGAATAAATTATAATTGCAATACGAATGGAAATTAGGAGTTCAATTTCGATGGAAACATCTATTGATTTGTCCCACCAGAAACTATTAATTACACAACGGAAATAACTATTTGAATAATAATTTTCAAACAAAATTGTGTTTTGTATATTGTCATATAAATGTAATTTTTTTTCATTTAAATATTTATTAATTAATAATTATAATAATTATAATAATTCCCCTGTATAGCCTAATTTATTTGTCCGTCTGTCCTCGAATTTATGAAGCAGTTGGACCTATTGTGGATAGAGTCATAAATATAGGATTTTTGATGGGTTAGGATTAGCAAAATTCAAAGCGAGTAAATATTATCTTCTACTAAACTATCGATTCTAAAATAAATTGGTATAAATACGCTTCATATCACAGAAAAAAAAATACTGTCGTCTTTAAAACGTTTGAAAATTACCTCTTCCCCCTTTTCGATCTTTTAATGTCCTTATTTCAAGTCCTATTTTCCCAGGTTAAGAGTAGGTGATTAAATGTGTCGTGTTCACAAATTATAATTATTTCGTTGCTGCTAATTATCTTTATTTGTACTTTCATTTGAGCATGCAAAGTTTTGACAAGCGGCAGAAGATCTGCGTGCGCAGATGCGTACTTATCAGCGACCGGCTGCGTTATAAGTTGCAGCCAGGCGAGAACTGAAGAGGAGAGCATTCTCAAGCGGCTGTAGAGTCCGGCGTATTTCGCCCTCGGAAGCACCTCTGCATTCGACTGCGAGATCCAGCTTGCTTGACAAGAACGTTCGCCGGATGACTATACAATTGCATGCTGCAAGCATTGTATCTGGCCTTATTTGCTTTGTTTCGTTACTATTATTTTATTATACACGTCAGTCTCGTGTTAAAAGAATTTTAACGAAAGCTTATTTTTCGATTTGCTACAGTAGTAGCATTACAGTGGTGGAAACACCACTACAAATGTATCAATTTATTACATAATAAATGTGTAAAAATAACATTATTTTTCTATCATTATGATGTCATTCATTTAAACATTTCTTATTTTAAATTTTTATATATCGTCTGAATTATTTTCTCACGTTTTATTATCTTATTACGTAATAACAGATTAGGTACATATGTAATAATTTTAAATTTATTCATCAATTATATTTTGTTCGAATGAAAATTTTATCACCGGTATTAACAACAAATTCTATCTACCTCCAGGGTATAGTGGAAATGATATTTCATTCCTCTACTTCCATTAATTACAAAAGAGAGTGGAAAGAACTTAACGATAATTTTTACCTAGATAAGAAAACTTTGAATTATCATTCTAAATGAATTCAACGTGATTCTAAACTGAATTCACAGTATCGGGAGTCTTTAGATGAGTATGAAAATAAACAAATTATTGTACCAGATTCTGAGCCAAAAAACAAACCATTTTTTTATCTGCCTCATAGGGTACTTTACAATTCTGAAAAATTAAAAATTTTACTGATCCCGTCATAGGATGGCTATGTGCTAGTTTTATTTATTAATCACAAGAACAGTTCTAACTCATATAAATATCACTTTAGAATATTTAGCACAATTTCTAAAGCAACTGGCATATAGTAAGCGATCTCTGCAACTAACATTTTCAGAGCCTTAGATCTGCATATTAGCTACTGAGATCAGTATAATTACTAAAGCAGTTGGCATATAGTAAGTGATCTATGTCATAGACCTAAGTAGATCCGTAGAAATGCATATTAGCCCTCTCTGCGTCATATACCTTAGAGGTAACATGACTATTGTTTTGGAAGCGAGTATAGTCAAATCCCCTTACCTTTCAAAAAGTAAATATAATAATAATAATAATAATAATAAGTAAATATAAATTTCTGGCATATAGTAAGAGATCTATGCTACTAACCTCTGCAGTGCCTTAGAACCGAATATTAACTCTTTCTGAGATCAGTATATTTACTAAAGCATCTGGCATATAGTAAGAGATTTAAATCACAGACCTCAGTAGACCGGTAGAACTGCATATTAGCCCTCTCAGATACCTTAGGGATAACATAATTATCATTTTGTCAACAAGAATAGTCAAATCCCCTTCCAATCAAAAACGTAAATAAAAATAATAAGAAATAATAATAATAATAATAATAATAATAATAATAAAAGTAATAATAATAATAATAATAATAAAAATAAGTAAATATAAACTTCTGGCATATACTAAGCGATCTCTGGCAGTAACCTCTGCCTTAGAACCACATATTAGCTCTTTCTGAGATCAGCATATTTGCTAAAGCATCTGGCATATAGTAAGCTATCTATGTCATAGACCTAAGTAGACCCGTAAAACTGCATATTAGCCCTCACTGCGACATTTACCTTAGGGATAAAATAATTGTCATTTTGTCAGCGAGAATCATCAAATCCCCTTACCTTTCAAAAAGTAAATAAAAATAATAATAACATTATAAAAATAAAATAATAATAATGTACGTAAATATAAATATCTCGCTTATAGTAAGCGATCTCTGTCAGTAACATTTGCAGAGCCTTAGAACCACATATTAGCTCTTTCTGAGATCAATATAGTTGCTAAATCATCTGGCATATAGTAAGCGATCTATGTCACAGACCTATGTAGATCCTTAGAACTGCATATTAGCCCTCTCTGCTACAGATACCTTAGATATAACATAATTATCACTTTGTCAGCGAAAATATCAAAATCTCCTTACCTTTCAAAGAGTAAATAAAATAATAATGAAATAATAATAATAATAATAATAATAATAAAGAGTAAATATAAATATCTGGAATATAGTAAGTGATATCGGTAACTAACCTTTGCAGAGCCTTAGAACCGCATAATAACTCTTTCTGAGATCAATATATTTGTTAAATCAACCGGAATATAGTAAGCGATCTATGTCATAGACCTAAGTAGATCCGTAGAACTGAATATTACCATCTGCTTCTCTGTTACATATACCTTAGGGATAACACAATTGTCATTTTGTCAACGAAAACAATCAAATCTTCTCATCTTTCAAAAATGTCCTTCGAGGTACTATTAACATATGTTTTTTCCTTTTTCACACAGACATATAGCAAACGATCTATGTCAAAGACCTCAGTATACCATAGAACTACATAATAGCCCTCTCTGAGTCAGATACCTGAGTTATAACATAATTGTAATTTTGTCAACGAGAACAGTCAAATATTCTTATCTTTCAAAAATGTCCTTCGAGGTACTATTAACATATGTTTTTCTTTTTCACACAGACATATAGTAAGCTCTCTATGCCATAGACCTAAGTAGACCCGTAGAACTGCATATTAGGCCTATCTTAGACACATTCCTTAGGGATAACATAATTATCATTTTGTCAGTCAGAACAGTCAAATCTCCTGAGATATCAAAAATGTCCTTCGAGGTACTATTAACATATGATTTTTCTTTTTCATAGAGAAATGTAAATTATAGATTTCTTCTTTAAGTTAGCTGTTCAGTTATCTTATTGTTCATTTTAAGTGATTATATTTTTCACTTTTGATTGTTTTTGTCTTATCAACTATTCAATATCCATTTCTTTTACAAATTGATACAGTTATGACAGTCGTTTTTATGGTATTTTAGAGGTATAAAACACAATAATACAAAGTACTATAATTGGTAAAATTGACTAATGTATAAAAACACATAATTATGCACAACTATAATACATTGATCAAGATAATTACTTAGTTTAAAAATTCTGAGATAAATTCTGTTATCTACCACTTGATGCCTTTCCAAGCTAAATAGGGATTTCGTATTATACAAAACTGTCTTGTATCCAACGCGTGTGTAGATCAATTTATTTTCTAGATGAAAAGAATTATTTAACACGTTGTGTGCGGGTACATTTCGTAGCGGAATTATACCAGGAGCGGATGTTTTGTGAGTAAATTTAGTTATTCAGTTAAATCTCAATAGATTGAAAATTATTTAATTTGACATCAGTGGCATCGACTCATTTAAAAACTAGTTTTTATTGGTCTAAATGTTTCCAGAATATATGTTGTAGACAAGAACATTCGGCTTCGTTTTCCTATATATACCGTTATTTTTGTACCCGCAAACAAACCATGTTATTCCACTTTTACGTGACTAGCGCTGAAATATCAATTGTCAGAAAACGTACTAGTACGTGTCCCACATACAATGTGTTAATAGAGTACATTTTAATAAGTATAACATTTCTTATATACAATTATTTAAATTCGTGCTCATATTCTTTATATTTGCATACACAAACTAACTACGGAGCGTGACTATATGTTCTATGCAAAATAGAGATTTTAGGTGTTAAAATCTCGTATAAACCTACAGAAGCAAATACCAGTATTTCAGATTGTCATTGTTCAGACTTTACAGAAATGATAAAGAAGGAACTACAATATACAGGTATTTTGGGTGTATTAAATCAGTTTAAATTTGGAATGAATACATGCATTTCAAAAGGTTTCGTCCCAACAGATTTTCGTCTACAATACAGAAACTCAAGGTGCGTGAATATAATATTAATTCTGTAAGACTTTTGAATAACTACTTTCTCGGGATTGGTCATTTACGTCACTAAAGCCACTACACAAAATTTTGAAATTAACTCTTGACGAAACAGATAGTCATGCTAGTGAATGAAAGGATGTCGCTGGAAAGGGAAATGAATAAAGCTCGATTTCAAAGGAAAGGGAATTATTATTTAACATGTAAATGGTCTATTTATGAACATAACGTACTTTAGAATTTATTTAGATGAAATTAAATGCTACGCAACAGTATATTTAAGACCATAAAATTAAAAATCTTAATCATTGTAAAGGTAACACATGACTCATAAAACTTAAAATATTTTGAATTTCCAAAATTTAATATAGTAAAAACTACAATCACTTTTGGTCATTATGGCACCATTTTTTATTGGAAATTTCAAACAGAACTCAAGTAAAGGTTATATGTATGATTACTCTTTCACAGTTAAAGGGAAGAATGTTTATCTTTAATTGCATTTTTCTGATTTTCTAAAATTTTACTTTTTCTCGCATTATATGAAAAATAATTGTGAAATATTTTCATGAAATTGAGAAGATATATGGAAGGATATATGGAAGGCACACTTAATAATTGTATTTACTAATTATATATATTTTAAAAAAATATTACTTATTAAAAAATATCTGAATTATATTTAATGAAAATTATTAATCGAATTAAAATACTTCGGTTTGAGATATAGTTCAAGATACACCCTATTCTTTTCGAACAAGTGTAATTCTGTTTCTCGAACCAATATCTCTACTAGAATTTTGCTCGCAGAAAGTAAAAGTAAAATTATGAATTAAAAATAGGAATCAAACGTTTCAATATTTTTAGAATTAAAATTTATTTTCTATGATCTGAAAAAAATATCAGCTTGAAAAGTTCAAGGATTTATTGGTAAAAAATTTATTATAATTTGATAAATGTGTAAGGAGGAAAAACAAGTTTGTGTTATGCAGAATTTAGCATTATCGGTGAGAGTAAGACTCGTTAGACACTTTAAAGACCTACTTTAACGCTCATGAAAAGTAACATATTAGTAAACATGCACTTACAGAATGATGTATACTTAGTGATATGTATGGATGTATACAGTTCCCATTGTGTTGCATTATCCACTACCGTGAAAAGTGTATTTAGACGCACTAATTAATACATATTCTTTTTCGAATTAGTGGAATTATGTTTTTCATACCAATATCTCTATTAGAATTCTGTTTCTCATACCAATATCTCTATTAGAATTCTGCTTGCTGGAAGTAAAATTAAAATTAAGAATTTTAAATATGAATCAATATTTTTAGTATTAAAATTTATTTTCTATGATATGAAAAAATATCAACATGATCGGTTCAAGGATTTTTTTGGTAAAAGTTTTACTATAATTTGATAAAAAATTTTGTAACATGTCGAATTTAGAATTCTGGGACAAAGTAAGACTTTCTAGACACCTTAAAAAACTACTTTAACGCTCCTGAAATGTAACACAAAAATAAAAGTAACATGTTTATAAACATGCACATACAGAATGATGTATACTTAGTGACATGTGTGGATATATACAGTTCTGATTATGCTTCATTATCCACTAGCTTGAAAAGAGTATTTATTCTCACTAATTAATACGGATTAATAGTATTTTATAAATTGTTCACCAAATTATGAAAAATGCGAGAATAAAAAATGACTAAATGATATACTAAAGTTAGAGTAATTAAAAAAATGAGATATTAAGCTTTGTAAAAATTTTGTATTCTTTTATTTTCAAGCAGGATTTTTTTAATAAAAAGAAAAAGAAAACAAGAAAGAAATACAAAGGATATGTTTAAAGAAATTTCTAAAATTAACCATATCTATGAATTATTCATTAAATGTATTTTATTTTTGCTTATTTTAAAGTGCATTATACTGTTTAATATTTTCAAGCTATTAAATACAATTTATTGTTAATTTATGCCGTAAAAATAACAAAACAATTTCATTGACGTATAAAATATCATTTAACTTTAATTATAATAATGCTGGGGCTTTTTCTTTAAAATGTATGCAAAATGAATTTGTTAATTAGGTATGATAATGCTAATATCTTTACAAAACCTCTTATTCAAGGAAATATTTGAATATTTAAAATATAGGAAAATACTGAAATGAAATGATTTGTTAATAAAAAATGAAGTTTCAAATAAAATTTAAATGTAAAATATTTAAAGACTGAAAATTATTTATTAAAAATTAAATTAATATTGGGTTTGAAGAGTGATGTAGCTTACTAATTTGTAAAGAATAGACTTATATATTAAAACGATAAAATAATAGCAATATAAAGTAATTTTTTTATTAACCACTATTTGATTTTGATACTTTTATATTATTTATATTTATAATTTTTTTGTAACAGCAGCGAGTTGAATTTTGTTTAGATCAAGCAATTTTACAAGTATTAAAAATTGAATGTAATTTCTACAATACAAATATGAATTATTTATTTTAAATCTATTTAATACGATTCAAACAAAAAGATTATTTCATCAGATTGAAAGAAAATGTACTTTTCTTTTTTTAACGAAGGCCATGCATATCAGATTTTAATCCAAAATGTAGAAACTAAAATGGAAATCGCTATATAAAAGATTAAAAATTTCTCTTATTCTAGAAGAGAAATGAAAGAACTTATCCAGTACATATAAAATTTTAATTGAGTTAAAATAAAATGTCCAATAAATCTTCTAAAACGCAATTCTTTTTAGCCAATAAATTTAAACTACTTCGAACAACTTTCTAAATAAAATCGAAATCGTATTTTGCTTATTTTGAATTAAGCAAATTAAGAAATTTAAAGAAATTTATTTCTTTTTACATTCATTTAATGCAAAACTAATTGATAGTAATATTTATTACATGTGTGTTTTTCATGCACGTTTGTGTCATAATCAAGATAATTGCAAAACCAATTGATGGTAGTATTTATTACATGTGCATTTTTCATTCACGTGTGTATCATAATCAAGATGATTTATGGAAAAATGCACAAAATGTATTTACTTAAATATTACTTATTTATCTTTTTATTCAAAATCGTAAGTACTGGCATTGTAGATATTTATATATAATACACAAAATGCTGTCGTATTAAATTTATTATGCTTCATGATTTGTATGGTTTACAAAAAATTAAAGTGAAATATGATTTTTGGTAACTATATAAGGGTTTATTTATACATGTTTCTATTCAAGAAAAAGATTAATCTAAAAAATATCTATTTACATTTTCAATTGCATTTTACGTACTTTGTAAATATTTAATATGTTTTGGATAATATTCAGCTAAATTGTTTAATAAAATGCCTAAGCATGCATAGGTAAAAATCACAGAAATCGTAGTAAGTAAGTAACTGCTTAGTAGCAGCGTCTTCTTTTAAACCGACAATTATTCAACAAAACTGTGAATAATATATTTGACAATATATTTAAC
>CM063500.1:26250415-26255415 GCA_032207245.1 Pardosa pseudoannulata | reverse complement strand
ACCTTTTTATCATTTCTCATAAGTGCCTCTTATTTTCTTTCACTAAACCATCTTAATTATGGATATTGTGTCTGGTAACTTATTGTAAAATCTACTGATTATAGATATTCAGAACGAAATAATAAATTTTCAGGTTTGTAATAAATTTCAGTTGTAGATTAGCAGAAAGGCAATAACTGTAACAATGTGTATGTTACAGTGATTATTTTTACAAGTTGTTGATTAGTATTCTATTTTTAACATAATTAATCTTTAACAAGTGTATTTTTTTACAGAATTATTTTTCTTATTGTAGGAAGCTTTTGGTTATTAACCTGTCTTATTAACACATTATCATTTCTCATTCGTGCCTCTTATTTTCTTTCACTAAAGCATTTTAATAATGAATACTGTGTCTGGTAACTTATTGTAAAATCTACTGATTTTAGATATTTAGAATAAAATAATATTCTTTCAGGTATGTAATAAATTTCAGACTTAGTTTAACAGTAGGGAATGAACTGTAACAAATGTGTAGAACAGTTTGTTACAGTAATTATTTTTTAACAAGTTAAGTTTGTAGGAAGCTTTTGGTTATCAACCGGTCTTTTTAACACCTTATTATCATTTCTTATCAATGCATCTTATTTTCTTTCACTAAAACGTCTTAATTATGGATATTGTGTCTGGTAACGTATTGTAAACCTACTAATTTTAGATTTTCGAAAGAAAATATAATTCTTTCAGGTTTGTAATAAATTTAAGTGGTAGATTAACAGTATGGCATGAACTGTAACAAATGTGTAGTATGGTTTTTGACAGTGATTATGTTTTATCAAGTTAAGTTTGTAGGAAACATTTGGTTATTAACCAGTCTTAATAACACCTTATTATCATTTCTCATCAGTATCTCTTATTTTCTTTCACTAAATCATCTTAATTATGAATACTGTGTCTGGTAACTTATTGTAAAATCTACTGATTATAGATATTCAGAACGAAATACTATTTTTTCAGGTTTGTAATAAATTTCATTAGTAGATTGAATATGGTTTGTTACAGTTCATAATTTTTAACAAGTTACATTTTTTAATTTTGTACATGTCCATAAAAAACTCTGTACCAGTCACTCATCCTTATTTGGATTTTTAAGCATAATTCGGGCTTTCATATAAATTAAGTATGTATTACAGGTCTTGCTATGTCTCAAATTCTGTAAATCTACATGATTAAAATTATTAACAGATAATCTGTAATATATTTTCTTTATTTGTGATTGAAAATTTGAATTAAAAGCAGTAATTTTAAAATATCCCTTATAAAAGAAAAGAAAATCTCTCCAATTTATGCATTTTTTTATTTTATTAAAGTTATTAAAAAAATTATGTTTAAAAAAATCCTAAACCAAATTAAGTTGTTATTTTTTCTGTATAAAAATATAAAAATAAAATTTTAAACAGCTATTCATTTCTGATTTATATCGAAATTAGAACAAGTATTTATTTAAAAAAAATTCAAATTTAAAAATAAATCAATTTTCTATATACATAGTAATACTAGTATCAACACATGTTTGAGAAAAATGCAATAAAAAGTGATTATAAGTGAAAAATAAAATTTTATGTGCCGATACACCTTTACCTTAAAGGAAAAATAACATAAAAGTAGCCTGGAAACTATCAAACGCATTTCTTGCACTATAAGACAAATTCCGTCTGGTATTCACAATAGATGATTATTATGTATCCATTTATTTTTTATATAAAATATATTTACTAAATATTCACATTCAATGAAACTCCATTATTCTTATATTCCGTTTATATATGTGTAAAGAAAACGAAATATTAATCCATTGGAATTATGTACTGAAAACATACACAGGGCATGAATAGAGCAAAATCCTTTATTTTTTCCTGATGATAATTATAAATAAACAACAATCGATTATTATCTATAAACTCTAGTCGTTTTCAAAATGAAAGTTTATCTCCCTCCTGAAAAGTTTAGAGTTAAAATACTTCTTTCAAATATTACTTGCACAGCATAGCTTTTGAATAGGAGTATCTAAATTAACGTTGCAGGTGTACTAATTTCCTATCAATTTATTTACAACAGTTGTATATTATAATCCTGCAGTTCAAGAAATATAGTCATAAATGCACTCACATAATCAATATACTTAAATTACTTTCAAATAGCGATTAATATATTGGGACTATTTAGATCTTTTAAAATATAATCAATATTTGAATTAAATTACGAAAACGAAAAGTTTTAGATCTAAATGAAAACTTATTACATTGGAAGAGTCTTAGGGGGCATGATATAAAATATATATTTTTTTAGGCAATTTACAGTCGGTGAGGATACAGATGAAAATAATGTCATCGAATTTTTATGTTAAGAAACAAAAAGACTTTGTTTAAAGTATTTTTCTTTCTTATAACTTTTTACGAGTACAGTACTTTTAAAGTGTTTTTCTTTCTTATAACTTTCTTAAAACTATATACGAGTACCCAAGGGATGCGTTTAAGGTGACCTATTGATAACATTAACCTGTAGGGGCTATAAAACGTAGTAGTTGTATAAGGTGCTACTTACACGAGACTTTGACCAAATCAGAAATCGAGAGGATGCACTCAGTAAAGTAATTTAACACAATGTATGCGGGACGCATACTAGTGCGTCTTTTGACAATTGATACTCGGGCACTGGTCACGTACTAGTACGGGTTAGTGTAACAACACATGGTTTGTTTGTGGGTATAATAATAAAGGTATATACAGGAAAACGAAGCCGAATGATCTTGTCCAATACATAGATTCTGGAAAAATTTGGACGAATAAAAATTAGTTTTTACATTATTAGTTTTATGATTGCTCTTACTTTATTCTAATGTAAAAATGTTTATACATAACATAATTCGAAAAAATTAAAACGATATACTACTATTTCTATTTGATGTTTCATATTTACGATACTATTAAAAATTTATCCGCTAAAAATATATAACCTTTTGTTTACAAAAATCTTATGGTTGTTATTTATATATTTCCATTTATATATTTGTTTATGTATTTCAATATAAAACACGAAAAGTTGGTAAAAAAATAAATAATTTTCGATCTATTGAGATTTAACTGAATAACTAAATTTGCGCGGAAAACGCCCTCTCCTGGTACAATTCCGCTGCGAAATGTACTCGCACACGATTTGTAAAAAAGTTATCCGTAATATAACGGACGCTCGGTTCTAATATTTACATATGAGGAAATTCCTAGGCTTGCGAAACTTATCGAACCAATGATATATTAAGTAAGATTCAGACACCGCACACATTACACCGCACACAGTGTGTTAAGAGATTCTATAGCTCAAATATAAAAGATAGGTGTCTCATGGAACAGGAGATAAAAAGATGGTAAAAAATAGAAAAAAACGAGATAACCAAAAGAGGAACCAAATTCCGGAAAACCTAGAGAGAAGAGGTTCTGAACTTTCCAAAAGAGACAACATGAAAAAAAGTGAGCGGTGAGTTGAACTTGGCAACCAACTACGGGGATCAGACCATGGCAAAAAGTCTGCTAGTTAAACACTTCAGCTTTGAATTCAGTCTCTGGATTCCAAACAGCCTTTTCATAATCTCCTATCTCTATGACGCCTCGTCCGGAATGGCTCTTATTGCCTGTCAAGATACTAGCACCTGTTCGCATCCTGCCATTCTACAAATTATCTCCTTTATCGTTCGTATCTCCATTTTTCAATTATATCAGATTTTCATGTAATCCAAGTTTCAAAAATATATGTCTTTAAACTCCATAACTTCATATATATTATATATATATATATGTTATAAAATATTATATATATATATATATATATATGAAATATGTATGTTAAATTATATATATAAATATATATATATATATATATATAATATATAATATTTTTATATATTATATATTTTTTTTTTTTTTTTTTTTTCTTTTTTTTTATATATATTTTTATATATTTATATCATTTATATATCTCTATCTAAATTAATTAGTTATTTGTAAAAATTTAAGCATATTATATTAGATTTGTATGTTCTTTTTACTTTGAATGTAGCAACAAAATAAGCAGATCTCAAAATTGTATATTGTAATATAATTTCATTTTCATAAATAATATTGACTTAACATTATTAATGGATTTGAAGTAACAACAGTAATGTATTACAAGACTTCAAAATTCATGATTTTTGTCTTCATAGAAACTGGAGAAATTAAGCATTAAACTAAATCTTACACATAATATAAAACGAAATAAAATGCATTTTTATGTACTACCAATATAAAAACTTGAGGAGAGATACACATCAATTAACAGGAGAAAATGAATTTGAAAGATATCTCATAGTAATTTTGGCACTACTCGCGTACAAACACTAACGTGTACTTATACATATATTTATATAGAAGGAGAGAGACATTTACAGACATAAAGAAAGTAAACTACTTACTAAAATATAAGCGAATTGTATGTTAATAAAATCCTCACAATACATTATTTAAGCATACGTTAAGCCTATTAAATATCTGTCAGTTCTCTCTAATAATTTAATTTATAAATGAGACTTAATTAAATTCCTCACGTCATTTATACATATTTTTAATCACACTTTAATTACCACGGGCGGCGCATTTATTTGAGTCAGCAACATGGATTGTCTTGTGAATAATTCAAGGAAATATTATTAATTTCTGCAATTATTTCATTTGGAATGTGCTTTCGAAAATTAATACTGAGTCAACAGTCAAAGTATTGTCATTGTGTAATCTGTAGCCCTATGATAAATTGTATTAGAATGATTTCTCTTTTAACTGTCTATCAAGATTTATTTAAACTATTCATTATAAATATAGATAAATTTTAGAAAATTCTTGTTTTTTTTTTCTACTGACTTTATTTAATGTTACAGTTTCAGCAAGGTTGGCAATTATTCCTCAGTGTTCTGTTTAAAACGTCTAATAACC
>CM063500.1:26242915-26245415 GCA_032207245.1 Pardosa pseudoannulata | reverse complement strand
TCTTCTGCAATTGTAAGGACTCAATTTTAAAAATTTAGTAAATATTATGAATTTATAGATAATAATTTAATTGAATTTAAAGAAAGAAAATAGAAAATCTCAAAACGATTCAATAAAAACTTAAAAGAAATAACGTGAATAGAGCCTGCTAATTTATTACCGAAACTTGAAATTTAAATATAACATTTAATACATAGATTTTTAATGACTAAATTTTAATACAGCATATGCTCTTGCAACCATTTGGTGAATTAATACTCTGAAGTGCCACTGAATTAGACATAGAAAGGGCTATGGAAATTGAGCAACGCTGTGCATTGATTATTCGCAAGTGAATGCTCTGTGGGAACTGCATATATACTGTGGTTCTTCTGAATTAGTTGTTGGAATTGTCAGTATGGGTAAACTGCCTGATTTAGACACCTTCGATCGCGGACAAATCATAGGTGCAAGACGCATGAGACATTCAATTTACGAAATCGTCAGACACCTAGAATTTTCAAGGTTGTCAGTGTCAAGAGTATACCAAGAAAACATGGATGATGGAAAAAAACTTGTGTTCGGTCAAATTGCAAAGGATAGTTCGCCTTGACAGTACGTGGGAAGAGACGGTTCAGGAATATTGTATGTAGCCAACGAAGCCAAATATTAGCTAAAATTACCACCCAGTTGAATGAAGGTGACAGTCGTACAGTCAGTAAAAGGAGTGTGCAAAGCTCGTTTCACTGTATCGCTTTCGAGACCCATCGGCCTACTAGAGTACCATGATGAGTCTCGATTCCGACTACTTAAAACCGACGGGAGGCTGAGAATAGGGCTTCAATCTCATGAAGCCTTGGATCCTGCATACCAGGTTGGAAATGTACAAGAGCATGGTGGGTCAATTATGGTCTGGGTTGTTTTCCCCTTAGCGTTCAATGAGAACTTTATTGCGTGCACCAACCCCCCTCAATTCATTTCGGTACGTAGAGTTTCTGGAGGATCACCTCCATCCATTTAAGCTGTTCTGTAATCCGCACTGTAATGAATTTTTCCAGCAAGGCAACTGTACCTCTCACAAGTTCTGGTTGGCCTATGGCCCACCGGATGTGTATTCCTCTGACTTTTCTGTCATACATTTATCATCTAGAAGCCCAGACTTAATCTTACTGAGCATATAAGGGAGGATTTGGAACAAGTTGTGAAAGGCCATCACACAACGCTAATGATCGGTACTGAATTATCAACAATTTTAGCCAATATTTGGCAAGTCCTTCCCGTGGAGCGTTTCCATAAAGTTATTAAATATATCGCTCGCCCTGTCCTATCAAGTCTAAAGAAGGCCAAACTTGTTACTCAATAAGTATCTCTAATTCAGTGACATTTCAGTGTATATGTGATAAAATAAACGTAAGCAATTATTTTAATACTCATTATTATCACCATGGTATTAACTAGTGCTTCCAGTAAAATTAAAAAAATATATTTGTATAAAATCTATATAAAGCGGCTATAATTGATATCTGTTTTGTGTTCAATGAAAAACTATTACTATCTATGGGACTGAAACAAAACTTCCTATGATTTCCACATTGTTGGAAACAGGTTGTATACAATGCTGGAGACTATATTGAAGGACTGTAAAACATAGTGACATGAAACACTTTTGTACTCTATGTACTCTATGTAACTAAATAGTTTGCCACTATTAAATTTTCAACCCTCGTATGAACCTAGGTTTAAACTCACCTATCTAAAATATTTAATGGTCAACTGCATTTAAAATTTTAAATGTTATAAAGTTGAATCCAAGAATTTCGAGATGCATCGATATGCGACAAATACATAGAGATTTATTTATTAATTAAAAACATGAAAATTAATTAAATTATACCCTAAATTTTTAAGCCTTTTCTAAACATAATTTTTTTTATGTATAGTAGTATGAGAAACGTATTTAAAAACAAAATAAATTAGATTTTATTCTAAAATAATTTCAAAACAAAGATAAGAAATTAAATTTTATAGTCAAAAATATTGCCAGTGTTTGAAAAGAATAACAAGTTTTTTTAATAATATTTTGATTAGAAATCAGATAGAATTCCAAGATAATGACATACTTAAAATAAACTATTACATTACGTTTATATGTTGATTGAATATTTTTGACTACTTAAAAAAATTAATGTGTAGATTCAATAAGACATTTTCTTTAATAAATACTATTGCTAAATTCTAAAAAATATATTCGTACGGAAGATTTATTTAAGTATCCCTAATTCAGTGACATTTCAGTGTATATGTGATAAAATAAACGTAAGCATATATTTTAATACTCATTATTATCACCATGGTATTAAATAGAGTTTTCAGTAAAATTAAAAAATATATTTGTATAAAATTTATAAAAAGCGGCTATAATTGACATCTGTTTTGTGTTCAATGAAAAACTATTACTATCTATGGGACTGAAACAAAACATTTTTTGTTTAAATTCCTATTTCTCATCTATTTTGATATT
>CM063500.1:26205415-26240415 GCA_032207245.1 Pardosa pseudoannulata | reverse complement strand
CTCAAAGGCATACGATAAATCCCTAGTGGTCAAAATACTTCACGATTAAACATTTACTTCAGAAATCAGCAGTTTAGGAAATACCTGTAAAATTTCTTTTAAAATATGGTTCAGTTATTTTAAAGACTGTTAGGTCAAAATATAAATCTGAAATATTTAAAAGATTTATGTTTCATTTTGAATTTCCAAAGTATATATTTCTTTTATTAGACAAAACTTGAAAAAGGCAAGTATTAATATTAAAATTTTAATTCCTATATTAAGTACACACACAAATCTTTATATTTTTTGTATTACCATAATACACACACATATATGTCAGGTTTAAAAATGATTGTTAAGATATAAGAGTATTATATTAAAAAATAGTTAGAACTCATTAACGAAAGCGTAAAAGGAGAAAGAAACAACCTTGATCAGAATTATACAGAGTAAAAAAGCCGATGCGGAATTAGTCATAGGAATTTGATTAAGTAGCAACGCCAAAAGAGAGAGTTCTGAGCGGGAACTCGGGCTGATAACATCCTCCACGCTTGTCATGGCAAATTATGAGAACAAAGAATATCTATGTATAAACGAGATACCTCCAAAATGACAAACATTGATCAAAATTATTTGAACTGAAAAATTCAAGTTAGATACGCTACTTTATCATATTTATACTTAAACGTATTTATAAAGTAGTATTTTACATTTTTACTGTCCTGAAATTGGATTATTGTATACCTACCTAAATTTAGAGTCTTACATATGATATCTTTCCCTTTGCTTTGATTTGTATTGAATTAGTTACGTTTATGCATTTCTTATTCAGATTACTCTAGATGAATGTGATTGTCATTAAACTGTTTATACCTTTGAATATCACATATTATTTTTACGATTTGAAGGATGTTTCCATACAGTAAGACGTATAAATATTTTATAATAAATTGTAACTTTAAATATGTTTCCTATAATTAAATGGAATTAATGTAAGTGAAAATCGACATCCAGCTTTGTTCATATGTAAATTAGAAAGATATAATGAAAATATAAATGTATTTAGTTAGTATACGGTACACTAGAAAACGTTTAATGTAATAATTTTAAATGATCCGATTTTACTAAAACAATCTAGTAATTTTATTAAAAAAATATTAATTATTTTTTTTTGTTTTTTCATGTGATAACAGTCATGATTCTTGTTAAAAAATTATAGCTTTTAAAATAAATTTTAATGTACCTTTCGCCCTTCAAATAAAAGTATAGTTTATGAAAGATGAGCTCTATACTATAAACACATCTTGGTAACTTAGCTACCTGATATGAAAAAGAAACAAAAAGTATCAATACTTCATGTTACAGCACTCTTGAATTTTTACAACCTTTTAAGCTTTTACTGTTATTATGTAAGGGAAAGAGGAATTTTATCCTAATAGATTCAACTTTACTTTTACTTTTTTATCTCCTAATCTGAGCTTTATGTAATTCTCAACGCAATTAATTTTAATATGTTTTCTCTGGAAATCACCTGATTTTAGAAAGAAGGAAAGGAATGATATTTTATTAGAAGCTTCTCCAACTGCCTCTCACTTGTTCTCGGAGGCATATGACAAATCCCTAGTGGCCACAATTCACCACGATAAAACGTTTGGTGTAGATAGCATCATTTAATAAAAAACCTTTGGGATTTCTGTTAAAATAATCTGATGGTATTTTTAGGGTATTATATTTGGAGGTACAAATATAAATGTTAGTACACTTAAAAGCATTAGAACTAGGGATAACATTATTTATTTTTCTTTTATTGAATATTTTCTTATATTATTAACACGTTTATCAGTAAAAAATATATTTATGACTCTAGAGTTTCTATAATGTGATATATTAAAGCAAATTTATTTATATTTATTATATCCCTGAGATAATTTTACTTGCTTAAAACCTCCCCATGTTCAACTAGATTTGACATGACAAATATTATTTGATGTAAAGTACTTACAACAATCACCAGTGTTCGTTATTCTAAGGGGAAACACAGTAAAATATACGCCATAAAATTGAAAGTAAATGCATTATATTTTAACTAAAGTATTTATTATATACATTATTTATTTACAAATATTTTCTTGATTAATATATGACATTCATTATTTCGTATTCATCAATATACTAATTCATTACAATTTTCATTTTTTTTTAAATTTAAATGTTATTCTTTATTTAAAATATTGGAAAATTATATCTCAATTAACAATCATGAATATATTAAATTTGTTTACCTCGCCCTGTTCAACAAGATTTGATATGCCAAATGTTATTTGTTGTAAAGTACTTAGAACACTCACCAGTGTTCGTTATTCCAAGGCAAACGCAGTAAAATATACTCCACAAAATTAAAAGTAAATTAATTATATTTTAAATAAAATATTTCTTACATACATTATTTATTTACAATTATTTTCTTGATTAATATACGCCATTAATTACTTCGATATTCATCAATATACTAATTCATTACAATTTCCTTTTATTTTGTTGTTTAAATGTTATTTCTTAATCAAAATATTGAAATAATTATATCCCTAGTAACAATCATGAATATGTTAAATTTGTTTACCTCCCCCTGTTCAACAATATTTGATATGCCAAATGTTATTTGTTGTAAACTACTTACAACACTCACTAGTGCTCGTTATCCCAAGGCGATACACAGTAAAATATACTCCACAAAATTAAAAGTAAATGCCTTACATTTTAAATAAAAAATTTATTATATGCATTATTTATTTACAAATATTTTCTTGATTAATATAAAACATTCATTATTTCGATATTCATCAATATGATAATTCATTACAATTTTTTTTGTTGTTTAAATGTTATTCCTTAATAAAAATATTGAAATAATTATATCCCAAGAAACAATCATGAATATGTTAAATTTGTTTATCTCCCCCTGTTCAACAAGATTTGACATGCCAAATGATATTTGTTATAAAGTACTTACCACTCACCAGTGTTCGTAATTCTAAGGGGAAACACAGTAAAATATACTCAACAATAGTAGAAGTAAATGCTTTATATTTTAACTAAAATATTTATTATATACATTATTTATTTACAAATATTTTCTTGATTAATATAGGACATTCATTAATATACTAATTCATTACAATTTTCTTTTTTGTTGTTGTTGTTTAAATGTTATTCTTAATAAAAAAGTTTAAATAATTATATCCCAAGAAACAATCATGAATATGTTAAATTTGCTTACCTTCCCCTGTTCAACAGGATTTAACATGCCAAATGTTATTTGTTGTAAAGTACTTATAACATTCACCAGTGTTCATTATCCCAAGTTGATACACAGTAAAATATACTCCACAAAATTAAAAGTAAATACCTTATATTTTAACTGAAATATTTATTATATACATAATTTGTTTACAGTTATTTTCTTGATTAATATATAACATTCATTTTTTTTTCGTTATTCATCAAAATAATAATTCATCATATTTTTTTGTTTAAATGTTATTCTTTAATCCAAATGTTGAAGTAATTATCTGAAGCCAAGTAACAATCATGAATATGTTAAATTAGTTTACCTCCAGGCATTCTAATTGAAGTAGTGTGTCTGGACAAGGCTCTAGGTAGGATAAACCTCTTTGCGGGCTTAAAGGTCGTCACTTCCTTCTTTCCGGCTCTGGATTGAGAGATCGGGCATTATCTTCGTTTGTTGTCCCGGGCTCTTTGGCTGTAGATACACCCATCAACTATTAACTCCCTACCTCGACAAATTTTTCAACCTTTTTTAACAACTTAACATCTCGGTTCAACGGTCTTTTTTTATTCTTTTCCAGTCATTTGTTAGTGAAATATTTCCACATCTGCATCCTCTTCGGGTGTACAGGTGGGCTCATTAGAATACTCCCTTTGTTGAAAATTAACATTATTGCTTAGTCAGTGCTCCCATATCTCCCGGATTCATTCCTACCTGGGCTTAACTGCTACAGTTCTGCAACTCCATCAGCTATAACTCCTCCGCAGGAGTCCCCCATTAAAACTCGAAGCCCACAGCTGCGTCTATATTCTTAGAAAAATTAATTTTAATGTAATTAAAGTACATCTTACAAATAATAATAACCTAGTGTTTGAAAAAGAAGAAATCTAAACTCATTAATAAACACATGGACAAATATATCTTGATTAAAAGCTTTTATACAATTAAATAAATACCTGAGGAATACAAATGGAATCAACTTATCATTTGTAGATATCGAACTGCTGTCGAATCTGCGTTGCCCCTAAAAAAACACTATGGCGATGATTTTCCTCTAAAGGTCTATCTTGCAAGCCGCAGATGCTAACAGACTTCACCTTCTTGTCTCCTCTGGAAACAATATTGTAATCTAAAACAATCAGACTGCCTGGCAGAGAAAAAACAGGGGTCCACTCCAGAATGGCATCTGTCAGAATCATTCAAACCAACGGACCCTTCTATTGGGAGAAGTTTGAAGAGCCTTTCTAGTTCAGACCGGTCCTGTTCTGGTTTGTCTTTGACGATGACTCAGGGGAAGAGTAAAAAAAGTGAACCGAATATAACTTACTGCTAATTATCGGTACAGTTATAAAGACTGATTCAGTCATTTCAGAATGTGTAGCAATCAATCCGACAGCGATACACAGAAAGGTATTTAACGATTAAACACTAAAAACTAAAATAAAGTAATCATTAACTTTTAAACTTTAAAAATAATAATAATTTTCTAAAAGTAAATTAATCACATTGAATAAAAATAAAATAATGTAGATTTTATTCAATACAAATCCTTCAAAACACATAAAAAATTAACCTTCAAATCACAAAATATTATTATTATAAAAAAATATTTTTTTAAAACTTTGAATAGAAATGATATAGAATTCTATATAATGACATGCGTAATGTAAACTGTATCACGTTTATATGTTGATAGCTACTTAATAAAAATAAATGAAAGTGCAAATTAAATAAATTTTCTTTACTAAAACCCATACAAAATAGTAATCAGATCCCGCAATATCAAAGATCTGAAAATATCCCAAAGATATATAAAAAAAGATTGATTCGTACTGATGAGTTACTTAATCCTGACATTAAAATTAATATGATATTTTTTATTTCACTGTATATATATATATATATATATATATATATATATATATATATATATATATATATATATATATATATATATATATATATATATATATATATATATATATATATATATATATATATATATATATATATATATATATATACATTATCTCTGGTATTTGTCCTAAAGGAAAAACTCGGTCTCAATTAAACGAACTCTTCTTTGGAGTTGAATTCCATTTAAAAGTTCTCAAAATGGTATTTTGAAATTCTTGTCAAGAGGATGACAAATTTATCTAGCTCGGAACTTACATAAACTCCTCATAGATTTTTAGAAGATGAGTTGAAGTTTAAATGAGGTGGGAGAAAAAAGGTAACTGAAAGTATATATAAGTTTGAGTATTTTTTAATGTCATTATAGCGGTACTTGAGTTAAAATTTGTTTTTAGAGTATTAATTAATGAATATATCTAGTTGATATATACACACACACACACACACACATATATATATATATATATATATATACATATATATATACACACATATATATATATATATATATTATATATATATATATATATATATATATATATATATATATATATATATATATATATACATATATATATATACATATATATATACATATATATATACATATATATATATATACATACATATATATATATATATATATATATATATATATATATATATATATATATATATATATATATATATATATATATATATATATATATATATATATATATATACATATATATATATATATATATATATATATATATATATATATATATATATATATATATATATATATATATATATATATATATATATATATATATATATGTGTGTGTGTGTGTGTGTGTGTGTGTGTTATATGGGCGAGAGCACAACACAGTTTATTTAGGGTAAGGTACTTGAATTTCATACAACAGGCAAGCACTTTTACAACATCGTGCAGACAGACAATGTAATCCTGCACACATTCACACCTTTCAAGTAGGGATTTTTCAGGTAAAAAGTACGAATAATCCCTAAGGACATTTGATCACGTAATAAAAATACCCATGTTTAACGCGCTAACTATTGGGTAAAGTAGTACAGACAGAGGCTGAATTAAATCTATAGCGGGTCTGGTGTGAAAAATCAGAATTACCGCGCAACCCCCCCAACGGACTTTTTAAACACAAGTTATTAAATTAATATTGAAATATGTAAATAAGGGATTTAAATATTACACACACACACATATATATATATGTGTGTGTGTATATGTATATATGTGTATATGTGTATATGTTTATGTATATATGTATATATCTATATATGTATATATGTATATATGTATATATATATATATATATATATATATATATATATATATATATATATATATATATATATATATATATATATATATATATATATATATATATATATATATATATATATATATATATATATATATATATATATATATATATATATATATATATATATATAATATATATATATATATATATATATATATATATATATATATATATATATATATATATATATATATATATATATATATATATATATATATATATATATATATATTCATTTAAAACATTTTTTACCATATATCTGAAACGACTTTAGAATTTAGAATTAAAAGAATATATAGAGTGACAGACTACTGTTTAATTTATAAGATTAACTTACGCATGTATTATGTATGATATCATGTGAAATAACTGATTAAAATTTACTTATTTTAAAATTTATGGAATATTTTTACCATAATCATAAAATGAATAATGGATGTTTAAGAATATTTGAAATCAGTTAACAACACAATATATGTCCAATAAGAAATAAATATTTACCTGTTAGAGAAATTCTTATATAAATTAATATTTTATTTACAGTGACATATAATAAATATATTTAAAATAATGAGGAATTAACTATAAAATATTACAAACTTGTAAAAATTTTAATATGGTTTTTTATAAGCTTACCTTCATCAATCAAATTTTCATTTTTACAACACATTGAAGATAATAATCTATATGATAATACGTAAAATAAAGTAAAGACCAACAGAAAATTCTGTCATTCTTAATGTATATAATTTATGTTACAATATGAAGGTAGTTGTAGATCTTGATTTACTTATTATAGAAAATTTTTATGAGGTTTAAAAGAATCGTATTTTGTTGTTGAATTGTATTAAAGTATAATTTAAAACTTAAGAGTATTTAAGTACGAAGCTATATAAGATTCCATAAAACCATGTTAAGTGTCTCAAAGAATTCAAAATCGAAATATTCAGTGACATTCTAAAATGAGAATATATACTAGAGTGTTTTCCATGGTAAATGCAATATTCAGTATCTTTTACAAGTTTGTTTTTTAAACCGTTTAAAAACGAAAATTCCCAATGACTTGACGAAAAATCTTATTTTTTTTACATATTTTCGTAATATCGTAGTTATTTCGTAAATTGTAGAAATTTATTTTTTTCAGTAGCAGTTGGCAGGTCTGTGTATAAATCTATATTTTACACAACAAACAAAAATTCTTCGAAAGTTTCAAAGAATCAGACCTATATTTCAATCAATAAATAAGGTTAATACACACAGTGGTCAAGTGTTTAAATACAATTAAAAAATATTATGACTACTAAAGTATATGGTATAAAATAAAGTAATACGAGGGCTGGAACTACAATAGTAGCAACACTGCTGTAAAAACTCCAAAACCAAAGAATGTCGCCACACTTGACCAAAGAATATACCACACTTGAGCTACATACCTATCTTACCTTTCAGCAAAATGCCTGGTCTTCAATACGTCATAAGAATGTGGATTGAAGCGCAGAATTGATCCTTATATTAGCTTTATGTCTAAAGTAAGTGTTATCAGGACGTTTACAAAACTAGAACAAAGAATATGGAAACAATTCACTGTGGCAGAGATCGTACATCACGACAATTTCATCCAAAGCTTCAAAAGGATTTGAGGGAATCTGCATTGTGTAACACAATTGCAACAAGATGGCTAAAAGACTTCCATGAAGGACGCCATAATGTTGCAGACATGCACACGCCAGGTCGTCCTAGTGTCAGCGTTGCAGAAGTGCATGCTGTTGCCGCACTAATGGACAGTGATCAATGCCAAACGATTCATGAGCTGGTCCGAAAGACAGGATTTGCTTATACGACTGTGCTGCACATTCTGAAAGAAAGCCTGAGCAAGAGAAAAATTCATCAATTTTTACAGAACACCCCTACATTCCGCATGACAATGCTCGGCCACAAACAGCGCAAGCTATGACAGATTTGATAGATCGATTGGGCTGGGAAGTGCTTTACCATCCACCTTACTCTCCAGATCTAAACGTTTGTGACTTTGTCTTAATTAATATGAAGAAGAAACTACTTTTTGGCATTCGATTCTGAACTGTTCTAAAGTTTTACACCATAAGTCATGGGCAATCGCAAGCGTGCCATAACACAATGCACATTGTAAATGATTGTGTGTATGTTTACTGTTCCAAAAAGACAATCCGTTATACTAAAGTATCTAAAATCCCATATAAAATTTCAAATAGAGAATATTTTATTTTCAAAATATCATATACCTTTATATATATTCCTCAACTCAACCCCCATAAAAAGTTCGATGAAGTATTTTATTTAGATTTATTTTAGTTGTATTTAAATGTTATTTCGCACCTTAACATTTCTTTGATAACAAATAATATTTTTTAAAAAACCTCAGAAATATACTGAGGGAAGAACACAGAAATGTACTATTACTTTGTAACCAATATTATCAAACAAAAAAATCTATTTTTTAATCCAAAAGTTTCTACCTTCTTGAGAGTATAGTATCGCACCGTAGATACATGAAAATTGATCGGAAACTATTTTTCAGGATTTCCGTATATCGATTTCAAAAATATATTCCTTTATTTTCATTTTCCGGGTAATATGCAATTTTTTATTTTTGTATATATTATTTTACGAAAAATCGTAATTTTTTACTCATTTTCGAAGGATCATAATAGTTTTCTACATTCGTAGAAACTACGATTATTTTTCCGTAGCAATTAACTACTTATAAGTCTATTTTATAAATCTATTTATTACACAACAAATAAAAGCTTTTAAAGTTTCAAAAAATCAAACCTTTGTTTCTAGCATTAAATAAGACTAATACCCACAATGGTCAAGCTGTTTAAATACAATTAAAAATATATTATTCCTACAAATTTATGTGCTATACAATAAAGTAATATGAGCATAAGGTTAAATTGGCCTGTTTAAAATCATTCAATGACGAACTAAATCTAAAATTTAAAATGTTTTTTAAAGTTTTTAAAATTTTAAAAGTTGACTCCAATAATTTTGAGATGTATAGAAATACGACAAATACACAGATTATTTTTTTAGTAACTAAACACTTTAAAACGGAATAATATATTCTATACATTTATTAGCCTTTTCTAAAAATAATTTTTTAACGAATAATAGTATGGACAACTTATTTAAAAACAAAATACATTCAATTTTATTCTAAAGTCCTTTCAAAACAAACATAAGAAATTCCATTTTGTAGTCAAAATTATTGTCAATATGAACCTAAGCTTAAATTAGCCTGTCTAAAAGATTTCCGTGGTTGACTAGATTTAAAATTTTAAATAATATAAAGCTGAGTCCAATAATTTCGAGATGCACAGACATACGGCAAATACACAGAGATTTTTTATTAATTATAAACATAAAAAATAACTAAAATATTTCATAATTTTTTAAGACTTTTCTAAAAATAATTTTTTTTTACGAATAGTAGTATAAACAACATATTTAAAAGCCAAATAAATTTGATTTTATTCTAAAATCCTTTCAAAACAAAGGTAAGAATTTCCATCTAGTAGTCAAAAATATTGTCAGTGTTTGAAAGGAATAATAAACTTTTTTAATAAAGTTTTGATTAGAAATCAGATAAAATTCCATGATAATGACATACGTAAAATAAACTCTTACATTACGTTTATAATATATTTCATAATTTTTTAAGACTTTTTAAAAATAATTTTTTTTTACGAATAGTAGTATAAACAACATATTTAAAAGCCAAATAAATTTGATTTTATTCTAAAATCCTTTCAAAACAAAGATAAGAAATTCCATCTTGTAGTCAAATATATTGTCAGTTTTTAAAAGGTATAACACGTTTTTTTAATATTATTTTGATTAGAAATCAGATAAAATTCCATGATAATGACATACGTAAAATAAACTCTTACATTACGTTTATAAGTTGACTGAATATTTTTCATTACTTAAAAAATGAATGAATGTTTAGATTAAAAAAGACATTTACTGTATTAAATACCATTGATAAGATTTTAAAAATATATTCCAACGAAAGATTTATTTAATCATGACAATAAAATAAATATAATTTTTTTCATTGCATATATATTATCATTGACATTTTTCTTATCAAGACAGACAGAAAATAAATCCTTACATTACGTTTATTTGTTGATTGAATATTTTTCATTACTTAAAAAATAAATGAATGTGTAGATTAAACAAGACATTTTCTATACTAAATACCATTGCTAAATATTATAAAATATATTTGTATGGAAGATTTATCTAATCAGGATATTAAAATAAATATGATTCTTTTCATTGCAAATATATTATAATTGACATTTTTCTTATCATTGACATTTGTTATTGACATTTGTCTTATCATGACATACATAAAATAAACTCTTACATTACGTTTATATGCTGAATGAACGTTTTTCACTACTTAAAAAAATAAATGAATATGTAGATGAGATAAAGAATTTTCTTTACTAAATACCATTGCAAAATTTTAAAAAATATATTCGTACGGAAGATTTATTTAATCATGACATTAAAATAAATATGATATTTTTTCATTATATATATTATCATTGACATTTGTCTTATCATGATATACATAAAATAAACTCTTACATTACGTTTATATGTTGACTGAATAATTTTCATTATTTAAAAAAATGAATGAATGTGTAGATTAAATAAGACATTTTCTTTACTAAATACCATTGCTAATTTTCGAAAAATATATTTTTACAGAAGATTTATTTAATCATGACATCAAAATAAATATGATTGTTTTCTATATATATATATATATATATATATAATATCATTGACATTTGTCTTATTATTACATACATAAAATAAACTCTTACATAACGTTATATGTTGAATGATTATTTTTCACTACTTAAAAAATGAATGAATTTGTAGATTAAATAAGACATTTTCTTTACTAAATACCATTGCTAAGTTTTAAAATATATATTTGTGATGAAGATTTATTTTATCATGAGATTAAAATAAATATGATTTTTTCAATGCATATATATTATCACTGACATTTGTCTTTAAAAAAAAAACTCGTTGTCATTTAAACGAACTCTTCTTTGGAGTTGAATTCCATTTAAAATTTCCCGAAAGGGTATTTTGACATTCTTGGCAGGAGAAAAATAAATTTATATAGCTGGAAGCTTGCTTAATCTTCTCATTGATTTTCAGATGATGATTTAATACTTAAATGAGATGAAAAAAATGTTACTGAAAGTATATCTCAGATCGAATATTTTTTAACGTCATTACGATTTTCATTTAAAATTTCTTTCTAGATTATTTAAAGTGCATGCATATATGCAGTTGATAAGTTTTTAAATAAACTCTTCTTCTATTAATGATGTCCTGTTACGTATATGTTTTACATTCATAAATAATTTCAAAGGGATTTATTTCACATAAAATAAATAAATTTAGAGTCATGGAAGTATTTTTTTAATTTTTAAATCATTTTCTGCGATTTGAATTTAATGGCAATGCTTCAGAAAATAATATATGTTATGATAAACTAATAATAAATATTTTATTATAATATAACGATAGATATTTTTATATATGTGACCATATCAAATACATGACATTTTTTCAATTTTTAATCATTGCTTCAATTGTTTTATTTCAATCATAAAAATAAGTAATATATAGTTTGAAATTATTATTTGAATTTCAAACTATCCATTATTTATTTTTATGATTGTAATATCACAATTGAAGCAATGATACTATTACTTATACACCTAAATTTAACTGTGTAATAAGCTTATAATTTTTTACGTGTTACAGAAGACTTATATACGTTTAACATTTTATTTATATTGTCGCATACTAAATGCCTTTCAAATATTAAGACAGAAATTTTTAGAGGTGGATTAAAATGCATACTTTACACTTTGCAATTTACATACATTGCACTTTTACAGTCCAGTTTTGATCTTACCCCTTCGTAAGGAAGATTTTGCAGTATAACCAAATTAGTATAAAAATATAAACATTAAATTACAAAACAAATTTTAAACATTATTTTATTTCAATTTTATATCCTTTCTAGTTATAAAACTATTTGTTAAATTAAAAAAGATATAAGTAAAAACGCATTTTATGATATCATTGAAAAATAATGAAAAATGTGAACAAAATTACCATCTGTTACTATCTTGTTAAAAAATCATGTAGAAAGTGATTAAACTATAATTGTAAATTGAGATATTGTATCCGTTTTTATATCATTAAAATCATGTATTATTTTTTTTACTTTAAATAATAAAACGATGTTTAAATTTTCATATTATTTATACTTTATAAATATATGTGCCTAAGACACGTGCCCCTCTAGTTAGTGTGGTTATTATACTTAATAATATTTCTCCCACAGAGTCACCTAAGAGTTCTCCGGTAAGGGGTAGAAATGATTACATGATTGATATAATTTGAAAATATTGTCATTGTTTGAAAGAAATAACCACTTTTTTTCAATAACATTTGCATTAGAAATCAGATAGAATTCCAAGATAATGACTTACAAAAAATGAACTGTCCCATTTCGTTTATATGTTGATTGAAAATCTTTCACTACTTAAAAAAATGAATAAATTTGTAGATTAAATAAGACATTTTCTTTACTAAATACCATTGCTAAGTTTTAAAAAATATATTCGTACGGAAGATTTATTTAATCATGACATTAAAATAAATATAATTTTTTCATTGCATATATATTATCATTGACATTTTTCTTAAATAAAAAAAACTCGTTGTAATTTAAACGAACTCTTCTTTGGAGTTGAATTGCATTTAAAACTGTATTTTGACATTCTTGACAGGAGAAAAATAAATTTATATAGCTGGAAACATCCTTAATCTCCTCATTGATTTTCAGAAGATGAGTTGACATTTAAATGAGATAAAAAAAGGGTAAATAAAGTATATCTGAGATCGAAAAATTTTTAACGTCATTAAGATTTTGAGTTAAAATTTCTTTCTAGATTATGTAAAGTGCATGCATATATGCAGTTCATAAGTATTTAAATAAACTGTGCTTGTATTAATGATGTCCTGTTACGTATATGTTTTACATTCATAAATATTTTCAAAGGGATTTATTTCACATATATTAAACAAATTTAGAGGCATGGGTATATTTTTTAATTTTTAAATAATTTTCTACTTTTTGAATTTTATTGGCAATGATTCAGAAAATAATATATGTAATGAAAGACTAATAAAGAATATTTTATTATAGTATAAAGATAGATATTCATTATGCATATGGCCATATCAAATAAGTGAATATTTATTTATTTTTAATTTTTGGTCTATTTTTTCATTTTTATAATGAAAATAATTAATGGATATTTTGAAATTATTGCTTGAAGTTATTTATACCCATCAATTTAACTATGTAATAAGCATAGATTTTTTTATGTGATGCAGAAAGTCCTATATACATTTAAAATTTTATTTATATTAAGCTATAATTTATACTACTATTATAATATACTATTTTTCGTTTAAAATGTACGAACACTTACATATTTATTTTACATTTGTCTTTTATTGTTTCTTTCATATAATTTTAAAATATAAAATTAATTAAAAACACATTTTTTAATTAAATAATAAAAATATTTTTAATTTAAATATATTTAAAAAAATTATTAAAAAGTAGTATAAATTAATTATATTTAAATTTACTTTATGTTTATATATCAATATAAAACGATTATTTTATATTAAAAACACATTTTATATTTCATTTATTGCAAAATTTATAAATTTCGTTACCATTTTTTAAAAAACATCCTATAAATGTTTAAATTGAATTGCAAATGAGATATACTTTGTTTATTTATAGCATCAAAATCACGTATTATTTTAAGACTTTTAAACAAAAAAACGATGATTAAATTTTCATAATATTTATACTTTATAAATATTGTCATTGTTTAGAATTATACTTATTTTTTTCAGATTCTGATAATATTTCTACGGTAAGGGGTAGAAATGATTATATGATTGATATAATTTGAAAATATTGTCATTGTTTGAAAGAAATAACCAGTTTTTTCAATAACATTTGCATTAAAAATCAGATAGAATTCCAAGATAATGACTTACAAAAAATGAACTGTCCCATTTCGTTTGTGTTGATTGAAAATATTTCACTACTTTAAAAAAATGAATGAATGTGTAGATTAAATAAGACATTTTCTTTACTAAATACCATTGCTAAGTTTTAAAAAATATATTCACACGGAAGACTTATTTAATCGTGACATTAAAATAAATATGATTTTTTTCATTGCATATATATTATCATTGACATTTGTCTTAAATGAAAAAAAGAAACTCGTTGTCATTTAAACGAACTCTTCTTTGGAGTTGAATTGCATTTAAAAGTGTATTTTGACATTCTTGACAGGAGAAAAATAAATTTGTATAACTGGAAACTTAACTTTCTTAATCTCCTCATTGATTTTCAGAAGATGAGTTGACATTTAAATGAGATAGGAAAAAAAGGTAACTGAAAGTATATCTGAGATCGAATATTTTTTAACGTCATTAAAATTTTGATTTAAAATATCTTTCTAGATTATGTAAAGTGCATGCATATATGCAGTTGATAAGCATTTAAATAAACTGTGTTTTGTATTAATGATGTCCTGTTACGTATATGTTTTACATTCATAAATATTTTCAAAGGGATTTATTTCACATATAATAAATAAATTTAGAGGCATGGGTATATTTTTTAATTTTTTTTAATCATTTTCTGCATTTTGAATGTTATCGGCAATGCTTCAGAAAATAATACATGTAATAACAGTTTAATAATGAATATTTTATTATAATGTAAAGAAAGATATTTATTATACATGCGACCCTTTCCCTATCAAATACATGAGAATTTTTTTCTTTTTGATCTCTGGTTCAATTTTTCATTATAATCTTAAAAAGAAATAATGGATATTTTGAAATTATTATTTGAAGTTACTTATACACATAAATTTAACTATGTAAAAAGCATAGAAATTTTTACGTGTTACAGGAAGTCTTACATACTATTAAAATTGTATTTTTACATTGTTCCCTAGCCATTTCTCGCTTCATGTTTTGCGGCTTCAGTGATTCGGACGTTTTTCCAAAATATTCATAAAAAATAAAATTGAAAAATACAACCATGTCGTCAGCCACACAGCTGAAAGGAGACTTGTTTCATGTTGATGCGAGAGAGATAGGGATTCCTGCATGTCTAACAAAGAGATGAGTGGACTCAGAAAAATACCACAGGCTCTTGAGATGACAGAGTCTGCAATCGATGAAATCAATGAAGATTGAAAGTAAGAACACTCTGAACAGCGTGGCCTTTCCCTGGAGAATATGCAACAATTGTACAATATGGTTTTGCACAAGACATTGACGACAATAAGTTTCGATCTGTCGAATTCAGCTATCTCGTTGTCGGTGTTATGTCCTTGTATGCTGTAATAAAGGAAAAAGAAAAACAAATACAACAACTAGACATCACCATGTTTTTCTCCATGGCAAAGACCCCTGGCCTTACCGTTAGCGCATCCAGCAGAAGATTGTCCTAGTGAGCCTTAAACTTTTATGAGTCAAGTGAGAGCCTCTCCTTTGACACCAACACAATACTATTCGCCTCTCTCAGAAAGAAATGTTCATTAATATTTATTACTTTATGAGGTTTTGGAATTAACATTATTCATTCGCCCTCACATGTTTAATTAAATAAGTAAATTGCTTTAATTTGTGTTCTTACATGTGTAAAGTATAAACACCGTTTACATATTTAAAATATTCGTGTACGCGCATACACGAAAATTCCTTGGGGAAAATCCTACTTCGCGTTTTTTGAACTTTCGAGGAAGGTTTTTGTCCCCATTAACCTTTTGAAGGGCACTGGTATATATAATATACCGGCTGTTAAATTTTTTTTTCTCTGATTTACCTAGCAAAAAAGTTTTTAATTGCCAATGTTTTTGATACATCAAGCTATCGACACTTAATTTTTTTCCTTTTTTTAAAGTTTTTTGTCAAAACCTGATTTTAGAATCAGGTTCTATCAAAACCAGATTCTAAAATCAAAAATTTTATTTTATAAAGTTAAGACTTTAAAATGAAATTACCTATTTTAACTTCACTTACAAATTTCGTATCTGTCTGATTTATACTCCTTTTTAATAAAAATTAATAATTATTTTTTCAATATTATTAAAAGTGTGTCATTTTCGTGCTGTAACAAGGGAGGTGATTACGCAGTTAAATTACCCTCAGATTATTCCTTAAGTAATATAATTTATTTTTATATACTTCATATTTAAAACGTTCATAGATGGCATTTATAAACTATTTTCTTTGAAAACCAAAGAGTTACTAAGGGTGCCCCTCAAAGGGTTAACCGTGAAAAACGAGGAATCACTGTAGTGTCGCATACTAAATGCTTTTAAAATATTAGCTCAGAAATTTATTAGAGATGAACTATGAAATATCATACTTTGCACTTTTACAAACCTGTTTTGACTTTACCCCCTTCGTAATTTATAAAGAAAATTTCGAAGTATAATCAAATTAATATAAAAATATAACCTCTAAATTACAAAACAAATTTTAAACATTATTTTCTTTCTATTTTATATGCTTTACAAATACAAAACTATTTGTTATATTAAAAAAATTAAAGTAAAAACACTTTTTATGATTTCATTGAAAATTAATGCAAAATGTCAAAAAAAAATTACCATCTGCTACCTCCTTCCTTAAAAAATCCTGAAGAAAGTGATTAAATTGTAATCGCAAATTGAAATATAGCATTTATTTTTTATCACCAAAATCCTGTATTATTTTTAGACTTTTAAATAAAACAATGATCGAATTTTTATGTCATTTATATTTTATAAATTTATGTGCCTAGTGCATGTACCCCGCTTTTTTTGTGTGGTAATTATACTTAATTATGTTTCCCCCACAGATTCATCTAAGAATTCTCCGAGAAGGGGTTAGAAAGAATTATATGATTGATGTTTTGCTTATCTTTGCCTTCAAATCAATAAATGTATTTTATTAATTTTTTTTTTGTGATATTAAGATCCATTTCAATAATAGATTTAATGTCTGTAAATATATAACAAATAGAAATTAAATAATAGCAAAATATTTTAAGTTAGTAATATAAATTTTATATGAATGTGATTAAGGTATCAGCTATTTATAAATTTTGGAAGGGTGGGGTGAAATTGAATTCTGTAATAGTCATAAACGTATCTTTTTGCAGGCTTTTTCAGCTAGAGAAAATCTAAAATTAGTTTAGTATAGGTAATTATTCTTTGGATAAATATAGAACAACATTCTATATAAAAATGTATACAAATGATCCATGAAGTTACTATCACTAAATCTTAATTTTGAATTGCATATTTCAATATATAGCTATATCTTGTGCAGCAAAATATTTTAATGCTGATTTCACTAACATTGTTGATGTTTTGTACACTCCAAATACTATTAAATACAATAAAACACTATATCTTTATATATTTTCATGTTTTTATTTTTTTATTCTAATGATACTAATATTTAGGTAAACTTTTTCGTCATTACTTTAACCGAATAAGTCTCAGTGTATCAGATTAGAAATTCTACCTCGTGAGATAAATGTCTTAAAGAAATATTAACTACTCATTTACTAACAAAGTAAAAAATGAGCACATAAAAAGAAATTTCAATTCTTTTTAGTTTTTATGTATTTATTAATTAATATTTAGTTTTTGTATATTAAAAATGTAATATTTCCTTCTAAATATCTTTATGTTAAAATTTAGATTATTCAAATTTTGATATTACTTTGATTAAAAAAGTGCAAAATAACAAGCATGTGTATGGGATAAATTTCACCTTTCACATATTTAGAATTCTATCTTGTATTATTTTTCTTCTAATTTCTCTGATTATGGTGTTAGAAATAAACCTATGACGGGTAACTTAAAATTCATTGTAAGAATTTTTCCCTGGAAATATAGGTAATATTGTAGTAAGGGAAGCTTTTTAGGAGAAAAAAACCTCTGTTTTATGGGCTGTAAAAAAAAAAGATCAGTTCTTGCCCATTGTTTGGAGTAGTGAGAGAGTCAAACAAATTGTCCAAAAAAGAGGTAGAACTAACATTTACACATCGGCTTTATTAACATAAATGTGGACAAAATGCCTACTGTAAAATATGTTAAAAACCTAAAAAACTATCTGAAATTACTTCCTAAAAATTAACTTAAACTGACAATAGAAGGCATTTGGCTACCTTCGCCAAGATCCTTAATTTTTGTGTGTTGCTATTATAAAACACTGAAAAACCTCCAAAATAATATATAAATTAGTATATAAATGTAAGAAAAAGCTTTAAAAACTTAAAATATGGCCATACATCAAGTTTCGTGGTGATTACACAATAACAACTAAAGTCGTTGTTGTTGTGTTAATGTGACTCGTTTTGATTCGCCGAAGATGGACGTCAAACACATCATTTCTGATTAGTCTTTGTAAATAGTATCTTGTATATGTTATAAATATTGTAATGTATTTTCACATATTATTGTAACATGAATCCATTGATCGGTATTGGTATTTGTTATGAGTAAAGTTTTATAATTATCTTACTTTTAAAATTTCATCTCATAGTGGAAAACATTGTCAATATTTCAAAAGTTAACAAGAATTTCAATAAAGTTGATTAAAATTTACTCAGAATTCCATGTTAATAACATGCGTTAAATAAATGCTTACATTACGTTTATACTAATCGTATTATTAGCAGCTAAATTTAACACAGAAAAATAAATTAGTTTTTAGTCTCCAAAATCCCTTCAAAATAAAGAAAAAATGTCATATTCTAGTTGAAAATATTGCCAATGCTTCAAAACAAGAATTTCATTAAAGTTGGTTAGAAATTACACAGAATCCCATGTTAGTGACATGCTTTAAATAAATGTTTGCATTACGTTTATACTAATCTTTTTATTATCAGATAAATTTAAAAGAAAAATAAATTAGTTTCTAGTCTCGAAAATCCCTTCAGCCGAACTATGGCCGATTGGTTAGGGTGCTTGCCTTCGTTACCGGTGTTCGTGGGTTCGAATCCCACACTGGCATGGATGTTCGTAGCTTTTGGAATCGGCTTTAAGCTGTAGGTCCCGGTCTCATTAGACCTGGTGTTGCAAAAAGTAGACCGTAGCACTCCAAACCAAACCAAACCCAAATCCCTTCAAGATAAAGATAAAATTTTCATTTTCTAGTCAAAAATATTGTCAATGTTTCAAAAATTAAGAAGAATTTCAATAAAGTTGGATAGAAATAGTAGAAAAAGTTGGTTAGAAATTACACAGAATTCCATGTTAATGATATGCGTTAAATAAATGTTTATATTACGTTGATTGAACATTCTTTGCAAATTCAAATAAAAAATTGATTTAATAAACATTTTCTTTTCAAAATACCATTCCTAATATTCGAAATATATATATATATATATATATATATATATATATATATATATATATATATATATATATATATATATATATATTCGTACCGAAGAAATTCTTTAAACTGAGACTGAAATATATATTTTTAAGCCATATTTTACCATATATTTCAAATGGATTTAGAAAAGAATATATATAATTACAGACTACTGTTGATTTCATAAGATTAAAACAGTCATGTATTATGCATGATCATATGAAATAACTGATTAAACTTTATTTTATTTTAAAATCTATGGACCATTTTGACTATAATCATAAAATGAAAAATTGGATATTTAAAAAAAATATTTGAAATTAGTTATAAACACAATATATGTGCAATAAGCATTAAATATTTACCTGTTACCGAAATTATTATATAAATTGAAATTTTATTTACAGTGACATATAATAAATATTATTTAAAATAAAGAGGCAGTAATATATCAAGTTGGTTAGAAATTACATAGAATTCCATGGTAATGACATTCATTAAGTAAATGCTTACATTAAGATTATATTACGTTAATTAAACATTTTTCGCTTCTTCAAACAAAAATTGATTGGATAAACATTTTCTTTTCAAAATACCATTGCTAATATTCGAAAATATATATATATATATATATATATATATATATATATATATATATATATATATATATTGGCAATGAAGAATCCTTTTTACTGGCATTCAAATAAATATGAATTCTTTACTTCATTCCATATACATTATCATTGACATTTGTCTTAAATAATAAAAACAAAACTCGTTGTCATTTAAACGAACTCTTCTTCAGAGTTGAATTCCATTTAAAAGTTCCCGAAAGGGTATTTTGACATGCTTGACAGAAGAAAAATAAATTTATATAGTTCGAAACGTACAAAAACTCCTCATTGATTTTCAGAAGATGAGTTGACATTTAAATGAGATAAAAAGAAAAGGTAACTGAATGTATATCTTTTCTAGAATATTTTTTCATGTAATTATACTAGTTTTACAGTTAAAATTTGCTTTTAGATTATTTAAAAGTGCATGCATATATGCAGATGATAAGTATGTAAATAAACAGTGTTTATATTAATTCCGTTCTCTTACTTATAGGTTTTACATGCATGAATATTTTTGAATGGAATTTACTTCGTACATCTAATAAATGAATTAGGATTGGTGATTATTTCTTTATTAGTTAAATGTCTTTAATTCTTTTTAACATATATCTGTTATGTTTTAGAAATAAGCATATATATATATATATATATATATATATATATATATATATATATAAATATATAATGGATATTTACTTGATATATATCTTAATAGTGAATTAGGATTAGTGATTATTTCTGCATTAGTTAAACGTCTTTATTTTGCTTTTTTAACTTATATCTGCAATGCTTTAGAAATGAAATTTTTATATATATATATATATATATATATATATATATATATATATATATATATATATATATAATGGTTTTATAATATTAAGGCAAATATGTATTATGTATGAAATAGTACGAAATAGCTAATAAATTATTTGCTTTTAAAATCTTTAAATTAATTTTTTCTATTTAACTTCCTGTAAATGAGATAATGGATACCTATAAATTATTACATGACGTTTCTCACATAGAAAAAAATTATCTCTGCCAAAATCATTCAATTTTTATATCAAATAGAAATAGTAGTATATAGTTTTAAATTTTTCGAATTATGTTATATATAAACATTTTTAAATTATACAAAAAATGAAAGACAATATTCGGCTTTGTTTTCCTGTATATACCATTATTTTTGCACCCACAAACAAACCCGTTATAGTACGTGACCCTCGCAATATAGTATCAATAATCAGAAAATGTACTAGTACGTGTTCTGCGATCCAGTATCAATCGTCAGAAAACTTACTAGTGCGTGTTCCGCATACAATGTGTCAAGAAGTGTTTATAATAGTAACAGAACATTTCAATGGTATTGTACATTATTTCTTTAATGCACGTGTATCACAATTTCATATGCAAGAAGAATTATTAATATCAAAACTAATTTTACGCTCAATATTTTACAAATTATATATTGTACTAGCTGCTTCGCACCCAGCCTTCGGTCTGGGTTATACATCTTCCCAAATACAGTTGCAAAATATTGAAGAATAGGATAGTGTACTAACAATAGGTAATTCCAATAATAAATTTGTAGGTGTGAGATTTCTGTGAAGGACAAATGTTTTCATAAATGTTACTTTATAACATCTTCGTTGTTCGGCGTTGCTTTAACTATCTCAAAAACATAAGAACAAGTGAAGTCACAAACCTAGTTTTGTAGCGCAACGACGAATGGACTAAATATAACTTGAACGGACTAAATGTAACTTTAAAATAAGAACTTTTAAAATTCCCAAAACGTTTGTAAAGGTAATGCTCTCTTAGATCGTTACAAATAAGTAAAAGTATAAAAGACAGAAAATTGAAGTAGAATAATAAATAGTCACAAAAAATAAAAAAAGAGAAATTTGGAAACATCTAGTGATATATACACCCTCTACGAGTAAGGCACTCATTTCCCAGTCCACCACAGAGGTAGAGTGCATTGGACTCGTTAACCCCTTTAAAAAAATAAAATGCTGAATAAGGCGGGTTCCCCAGGAGGCCTATTTCCTTTTTCAGCAAGTATATAACAGCAAAAAATTATAACAAATATCAATATATACATTTATATGAATCAATAAACTTACATGCATGTATATCATAACGTACATAGTTCAGTAAAAAAGTTAGTTACACTACTTGAACATTTTAAACTTTCAAAGTAATAACACTATTCGAATTACTATGGGATAGATTATTATAAATAAAGTAAATTCTTATAGAAAATAACTGAATATATAAAAGTAAGGGAAATTGTTATGAATCATTTTTATACGTTACTAAATTAGAAGAATGACGATTTTACACATTGCATTCAAAGTATAAATGAATTATTAACTATAGTTGATTTATGAAAATAAGATTATGCTTTTAAATGCTGTTTTTTAAACCATATTTTGTTATTTAAAATATTTGTTGCTGCTTAATTTATCAAATATATATATCAAAAAATCCTCATAAACGTTATATTTAAATATGGTAATCATTTAAGATTATATTGTTATTTATAGTATAAAAACAAAATTTCCCCTTAGGAAAATACGATCTGTACAGAAAACCTAACATACAGATAAAAAAAATACCAATATTAATTCTTCAGTATATCAGCAAAGTAATAACTAAAAGTGTGCGAAATATATTTTACAATAATAATAAGGCGTATGTAAATGAAAGTTTTAACTACTGTGGAATAATTTTGTTACATTTCCTTGTTTATGCTTATTAAAAGTTATAACTCTAAGATATTTATTTTCAAACACACTATATTTCTCCGAGAAGGGGTTAGAAAGAATTATATGATTGATGTTTTGCTTATCTTTGCCTTCAAATCAATAAATGTATTTTATTAATTTTTTTGTGATATTAAGATCCATTTCAATAATAGATTTAATGTCTGTAAATATATAACAAATAGATATTAAATAATAGCAAAATATTTTAAGTTAGTAATATAAATTTTATATGAATGTGATTAAGGTATCAGCTATTTATAAATTTTGGAAGGGTGGGGTGAAATTGAATTCTGTAATAGTCATAAACGTATCTTTTTGCAGGCTTTTTCAGCTAGAGAAAATCTAAAATTAGTTTAGTATAGGTAATTATTCTTTGGATAAATATAGAACAACATTCTATATAAAAATGTATACAAATGATCCATGAAGTTACTATCACTAAATCTTAATTTTGAATTGCATATTTCAATATATAGCTATATCTTGTGCAGCAAAATATTTTAATGCTGATTTCACTAACATTGTTGATGTTTTGTACACTCCAAATACTATTAAATACAATAAAACACTATATCTTTATATATTTTCATGTTTTTAATTTTTTTATTCTAATGATACTAATATTTAGGTAAACTTTTTCGTCATTACTTTAACCGAATAAGTCTCAGTGTATCAGATTAGAAATTCTACCTCGTGAGATAAATGTCTTAAAAAAATATTAACTACTCATTTACTAACAAAGTAAAAAATGAGCACATAAAAAGAAATTTCAATTCTTTTTAGTTTTTATGTATTTATTAATTAATATTTAGTTTTTGTATATTAAAAATGTAATATTTCCTTCTAAATATCTTTATGTTAAAATTTAGATTATTCAAATTTTGATATTACTTTGATTAAAAAAGTGCAAAATAACAAGCATGTGTATGGGATAAATTTCACCTTTCACATATAAAGAATTCTATCTTGTATTATTTTTCTTCTAATTTCTCTGATTATGGTGTTAGAAATAAACCTATGACGGGTAACTTAAAATTCATTGTAAGAATTTTTCCCTGGAAATATAGGTAATATTGTAGTAAGGGAAGCTTTTTAGGAGAAAAAAAACCTCTGTTTTATGGGCTGTAAAAAAAATCAGTTCTTGCCCATTGTTTGGAGTAGTGAGAGAGTCAAACAAATTGTCCAAAAAAGAGGTAGAACTAACATTTACACATCGGCTTTATTAACATAAATGTGGACAAAATGCCTACTGTAAAATATGTTAAAAACCTAAAAAACTATCTGAAATTACTTCCTAAAAATTAACTTAAACTGACAATAGAAGGCATTTGGCTACCTTCGCCAAGATCCTTAATTTTTGTGTGTTGCTATTATAAAACACTGAAAAACCTCCAAAATAATATATAAATTAGTATATAAATGTAAGAAAAAGCTTTAAAAACTTAAAATATGGCCATACATCAAGTTTCGTGATGATTACACAATAACAACTAAAGTCGTTGTTGTTGTGTTAATGTGACTCGTTTTGATTCGCCGAAGATGGACGTCAAACACATCATTTCTGATTAGTCTTTGTAAATAGTATCTTGTATATGTTATAAATATTGTAATGTATTTTCACATATTATTGTAACATGAATCCATTGATCGGTATTGGTATTTGTTATGAGTAAAGTTTTATAATTATCTTACTTTTAAAATTTCATCTCATAGTGGAAAACATTGTCAATATTTCAAAAGTTAACAAGAATTTCAATAAAGTTGATTAAAATTTACTCAGAATTCCATGTTAATGACATGCGTTAAATAAATGCTTACATTACGTTTATACTAATCGTATTATTAGCAGCTAAATTTAACAGAAAAATAAATTAGTTTTTAGTCTCCAAAATCCCTTCAAAATAAAGAAAAAATGTCATATTCTAGTTGAAAATATTGCCAATGCTTCAAAACAAGAATTTCATTAAAGTTGGTTAGAAATTACACAGAATCCCATGTTAGTGACATGCTTTAAATAAATGTTTGCATTACGTTTATACTAATCTTTTTATTATCAGATAAATTTAAAAGAAAAATAAATTAGTTTCTAGTCTCGAAAATCCCTTCAGCCGAACTATGGCCGATTGGTTAGGGTGCTTGCCTTCGTTACCGGTGTTCGTGGGTTCGAATCCCACACTGGCATGGATGTTCGTAGCTTTTGGAATCGGCTTTAAGCTGTAGGTCCCGGTCTAATTAGCCCTGGTATTGCAAAAAGTAGACCGTAGAACTCCAAAACAAACCAAACCCAAATCCCTTCAAGATAAAGATAAAATTTTCATTTTCTAGTCAAAAATATTGTCAATGTTTCAAAAATTAAGAAGAATTTCAATAAAGTTGGATAGAAATAGTAGAAAAAGTTGGTTAGAAATTACACAGAATTCCATGTTAATGATATGCGTTAAATAAATGTTTATATTACGTTGATTGAACATTCTTTGCAAATTCAAATAAAAATTGATTTAATAAACATTTTCTTTTCAAAATACCATTCCTAATATTCGAAATATATATATATATATATATATATATATATATATATATATATATATATATATATATATATATTCGTACCGAAGAAATTCTTTAAACTGAGACTGAAATATATATTTTTAAGCCATATTTTACCATATATTTCAAATGGATTTAGAAAAGAATATATATAATTACAGACTACTGTTGATTTCATAAGATTAAAACAGTCATGTATTATGCATGATCATATGAAATAACTGATTAAACTTTATTTTATTTTAAAATCTATGGACCATTTTGACTATAATCATAAAATGAATAATGGATATTTAAAAAAAATATTTGAAATTAGTTATAAACACAATATATGTGCAATAAGCATTAAATATTTACCTGTTACCGAAATTATTATATAAATTGAAATTTTATTTACAGTGACATATAATAAATATTATTTAAAATAAAGAGGCAGTAATATATCAAGTTGGTTAGAAATTACATAGAATTCCATGGTAATGACATTCATTAAGTAAATGCTTACATTAAGATTATATTACGTTAATTAAACATTTTTCGCTTCTTCAAACAAAAATTGATTGGATAAACATTTTCTTTTCAAAATACCATTGCTAATATTCGAAAATATATATATATATATATATATATATATATATATATATATATATATATATATATATATTGGCAATAAAGAAATCCTTTTTACTGACATTCAAATAAATATGAATTCTTTACTTCATTCCATATACATTATCATTGACATTTGTCTTAAATAATAAAAACAAAACTCGTTGTCATTTAAACGAACTCTTCTTCAGAGTTGAATTCCATTTAAAAGTTCCCGAAAGGGTATTTTGACATGCTTGACAGAAGAAAAATAAATTTATATAGTTCGAAACGTACAAAAACTCCTCATTGATTTTCAGAAGATGAGTTGACATTTAAATGAGATAAAAAGAAAAGGTGACTGAATGTATATATTTTCTATAATATTTTTCATGTAATTATACTAGTTTTACAGTTAAAATTTGATTTTAGATTATTTAAAATGCATGCATATATGCAGATGATAAGTATGTAAATAAACAGTGTTTATATTAATTCCGTCCTCTTACTTATAGGTTTTACATGCATGAATATTTTTGAATGGAATTTACTTCACATCTAATAAGTGAATTAGGATTGGTAATTATTTCTTTATTAGTTAAATGTCTTAATATTCTTTTTAACATATATCTGTTATGTTTTAAAAATAAGCATATATATATATATATATATATATAATGATATTTGAGTGGATTTTACTTGATATCTAATAAGTGAATTAGGATTAGTGATTATTTCTGCATTAGTTAAACGTCTTTATTTTGCTTTTTTACTTATATCTGCAATGCTTTAGAAATTTATATATATATATATATATATATATATATATATATATATATATATATATATATATATATATATATATATATATATATATATATATATATATATATATATATATATATATATATATATATATATATAAGGCAAATATGTATTATGTATGAAATAGTATGAAATAGCTAATAAATTATTTGCTTTTAAAATCTTTAAATTAATTTTTTCTATTTAACTTCCTGTAAATGAGATAATGGATACCTATAAATTATTACATGACGTTTCTCACATAGAAAAAAATTATCTCTGCCAAAATCATTCAATTTTTATATCAAATAGAAATAGTAGTATATAGTTTTAAATTTTTCGAATTATGTTATATATAAACATTTTTAAATTATACAAAAAATGAAAGACAATATTCGGCTTTGTTTTCCTGTATATACCATTATTTTTGCACCCACAAACAAACCCGTTATAGTACGTGACCCTCGCAATATAGTATCAATAATCAGAAAATGTACTAGTACGTGTTCTGCGATCCAGTATCAATCGTCAGAAAACTTACTAGTGCGTGTCTCGCATACAATGTGTCAAGAAGTGTTTATAATAGTAACAGAACATTTCAATGGTATTGTACATTATTTCCTTAATGCACGTGTATCCCAATTTCATATGCAAGAAGAATTATTAATATCAAAACTAATTTTACGCTCAATATTTTACAAATTATATATTGTACTAGCTGCTTCGCACCCAGCCTTCGGTCTGGGTTATACATCTTCCCAAATACAGTTGCAAAATATTGAAGAATAGGATAGTGTACTAACAATAGGTAATTCCAATAATAAATTTGTAGGTGTGAGATTTCTGTGAAGGACAAATGTTTTCATAAATGTTACTTTATAACATCTTCGTTGTTCGGCGTTGCTTTAACTATCTCAAAAACATAAGAACAAGTGAAGTCACAAACCTAGTTTTGTAGCGCAACGACGAATGGACTAAATATAACTTGAACGGACTAAATGTAACTTTAAAATAAGAACTTTTAAAATTCCCAAAACGTTTGTAAAGGTAATGCTCTCTTAGATCGTTACAAATAAGTAAAAGTATAAAAGACAGAAAATTGAAGTAGAATAAATAATCACAAAAAATAAAAAAGACAAAGGGTGAAGTAAAAAATCATAGAACGCTTTGGCCATTTACACAATAAACTTTTAGTGTATTTTTGGAGACTTTTTTTAATCGGTGTGTTCCCCTCGGAGGGTTAAACTTCTATGAGTCAAGTGAGAGCCTCTCCTTTGCCACCAACACAACACTATTCGCCTCTCTGAGAAAGAAATGTTCATTAATATTTATTACTTTATGAGGTTTTGGAATTAACATTATTCATTCGCCCTCACATGTTTAAGTAAATAAGTAAATTGCTTTAATTTGTGTTCTTACATGTGTAAAGTATAAACACCGTTTACATATATAAAATATTCGTGTACGCGCATACACGAAAATTCCTTGGGGAAAATCCTACTTCGCGTTTTTTCAACTTTCGAGGAAGGTTCTGGTTTCCATGAACCGTGAAAAACGAGGAATCACTGTAGTGTCGCATACTAAATGCTTTTAAAATATTAGCTCAGAAATTTATTAGAGATGAACTATGAAATATCATACTTTGCACTTTTACAAACCTGTTTTGACTTTACCCCCTTCGTAATTTATAAAGAAAATTTCGAAGTATAATCAAATTAATATAAAAATATAACCTCTAAATTACAAAACAAATTTTAAACATTATTTTCTTTCTATTTTATATGCTTTACAAATACAAAACTATTTGTTATATTAAAAAAATTAAAGTAAAAACACTTTTTATGATTTCATTGAAAATTAATGCAAAATGTCAAAAAAAAAATTACCATCTGCTACCTCCTTCCTTAAAAAATCCTGAAGAAAGTGATTAAATTGTAATCGCAAATTGAAATATAGCATTTATTTTTTATCACCAAAATCCTGTATTATTTTTAGACTTTTAAATAAAACAATGATCGAATTTTTATGTCATTTATATTTTATAAATTTATGTGCCTAGTGCATGTACCCCGCTTTTTTGTGTGGTAATTATACTTAATTATGTTTCCCCCACAGATTCATCTAAGAATTCTCCGAGAAGGGGTTAGAAAGAATTATATGATTGATGTTTTGCTTATCTTTGCCTTCAAATCAATAAATGTATTTTATTAATTTTTTTTTTGTGATATTAAGATCCATTTCAATAATAGATTTAATGTCTGTAAATATATAACAAATAGATATTAAATAATAGCAAAATATTTTAAGTTAGTAATATAAATTTTATATGAATGTGATTAAGGTATCAGCTATTTATAAATTTTGGAAGGGTGGGGTGAAATTGAATTCTGTAATAGTCATAAACGTATCTTTTTGCAGGCTTTTTCAGCTAGAGAAAATCTAAAATTAGTTTAGTATAGGTAATTATTCTTTGGATAAATATAGAACAACATTCTATATAAAAATGTATACAAATGATCCATGAAGTTACTATCACTAAATCTTAATTTTGAATTGCATATTTCAATATATAGCTATATCTTGTGCAGCAAAATATTTTAATGCTGATTTCACTAACATTGTTGATGTTTTGTACACTCCAAATACTATTAAATACAATAAAACACTATATCTTTATATATTTTCATGTTTTTATTTTTTTATTCTAATGATACTAATATTTAGGTAAACTTTTTCGTCATTACTTTAACCGAATAAGTCTCAGTGTATCAGATTAGAAATTCTACCTCGTGAGATAAATGTCTTAAAGAAATATTAACTACTCATTTACTAACAAAGTAAAAAATGAGCACATAAAAAGAAATTTCAATTCTTTTTAGTTTTTATGTATTTATTAATTAATATTTAGTTTTTGTATATTAAAAATGTAATATTTCCTTCTAAATATCTTTATGTTAAAATTTAGATTATTCAAATTTTGATATTACTTTGATTAAAAAAGTGCAAAATAACAAGCATGTGTATGGGATAAATTTCACCTTTCACATATAAAGAATTCTATCTTGTATTATTTTTCTTCTAATTTCTCTGATTATGGTGTTAGAAATAAACCTATGACGGGTAACTTAAAATTCATTGTAAGAATTTTTCCCTGGAAATATAGGTAATATTGTAGTAAGGGAAGCTTTTTAGGAGAAAAAAACCTCTGTTTTATGGGCTGTAAAAAAAAATCAGTTTTTGCCCATTGTTTGGAGTAGTGAGAGAGTCAAACAAATTGTCCAAAAAAGAGGTAGAACTAACATTTACACATCGGCTTTATTAACATAAATGTGGACAAAATGCCTACTGTAAAATATGTTAAAAAACCTAAAAAACTATCTGAAATTACTTCCTAAAAATTAACTTAAACTGACAATAGAAGGCATTTGGCTACCTTCGCCAAGATCCTTAATTTTTGTGTGTTGCTATTATAAAACACTGAAAAACCTCCAAAATAATATATAAATTAGTATATAAATGTAAGAAAAAGCTTTAAAAACTTAAAATATGGCCATACATCAAGTTTCGTGGTGATTACACAATAACAACTAAAGTCGTTGTTGTTGTGTTAATGTGACTCGTTTTGATTCGCCGAAGATGGACGTCAAACACATCATTTCTGATTAGTCTTTGTAAATAGTATCTTGTATATGTTATAAATATTGTAATGTATTTTCACATATTATTGTAACATGAATCCATTGATCGGTATTGGTATTTGTTATGAGTAAAGTTTTATAATTATCTTACTTTTAAAATTTCATCTCATAGTGGAAAACATTGTCAATATTTCAAAGTTAACAAGAATTTCAATAAAGTTGATTAAAATTTACTCAGAATTCCATGTTAATAACATGCGTTAAATAAATGCTTACATTACGTTTATACTAATCGTATTATTAGCAGCTAAATTTAACAGAAAAATAAATTAGTTTTTAGTCTCCAAAATCCCTTCAAAATAAAGAAAAAATGTCATATTCTAGTTGAAAATATTGCCAATGCTTCAAAAACAAGAATTTCATTAAAGTTGGTTAGAAATTACACAGAATCCCATGTTAGTGACATGCTTTAAATAAATGTTTGCATTACGTTTATACTAATCTTTTTATTATCAGATAAATTTAAAAGAAAAATAAATTAGTTTCTAGTCTCGAAAATCCCTTCAGCCGAACTATGGCCGATTGGTTAGGGTGCTTGCCTTCGGTCCCGGAGTTCGTGGGTTCGAATCCCACACTGGCATGGATGTTCGTAGCTTTTGGAATCGGCTTTAAGCTGTAGGTCCCGGTCTAATTGCCCTCGTGTTGCAAAAAGTAGACCGTAAAACTCCAAAACAAACCAAACCCAAATCCCTTCAAGATAAAGATAAAATTTTCATTTTCTAGTCAAAAATATTGTCAATGTTTCAAAAATTAAGAAGAATTTCAATAAAGTTGGATAGAAATAGTAGAAAAAGTTTGGTTAGAAATTACCCTCAGATTATTCCTTAAGTAATATAATTTATTTTTATATACTTCATATTTAAAACGTTCATAGATGGCATTTATAAACTATTTTCTTTGAAAACCAAAGAGTTACTAAGGGTGCCCCTCAAAGGGTTAACCGTGAAAAACGAGGAATCACTGTAGTGTCGCATACTAAATGCTTTTAAAATATTAGCTCAGAAATTTATTAGAGATGAACTATGAAATATCATACTTTGCACTTTTACAAACCTGTTTTGACTTTACCCCCTTCGTAATTTATAAAGAAAATTTCGAAGTATAATCAAATTAATATAAAAATATAACCTCTAAATTACAAAACAAATTTTAAACATTATTTTCTTTCTATTTTATATGCTTTACAAATACAAAACTATTTGTTATATTAAAAAAATTAAAGTAAAAACACTTTTTATGATTTCATTGAAAATTAATGCAAAATGTCAAAAAAAAATTACCATCTGCTACCTCCTTCCTTAAAAAATCCTGAAGAAAGTGATTAAATTGTAATCGCAAATTGAAATATAGCATTTATTTTTTATCACCAAAATCCTGTATTATTTTTAGACTTTTAAATAAAACAATGATCGAATTTTTATGTCATTTATATTTTATAAATTTATGTGCCTAGTGCATGTACCCCGCTTTTTTGTGTGGTAATTATACTTAATTATGTTTCCCCCACAGATTCATCTAAGAATTCTCCGAGAAGGGGTTAGAAAGAATTATATGATTGATGTTTTGCTTATCTTTGCCTTCAAATCAATAAATGTATTTTATTATTTTTTTTTTTTTGTGATATTAAGATCCATTTCAATAATAGATTTAATGTCTGTAAATATATAACAAATAGAAATTAAATAATAGCAAAATATTTTAAGTTAGTAATATAAATTTTATATGAATGTGATTAAGGTATCAGCTATTTATAAATTTTGGAAGGGTGGGGTGAAATTGAATTCTGTAATAGTCATAAACGTATCTTTTTGCAGGCTTTTTCAGCTAGAGAAAATCTAAAATTAGTTTAGTATAGGTAATTATTCTTTGGATAAATATAGAACAACATTCTATATAAAAATGTATACAAATGATCCATGAAGTTACTATCACTAAATCTTAATTTTGAATTGCATATTTCAATATATAGCTATATCTTGTGCAGCAAAATATTTTAATGCTGATTTCACTAACATTGTTGATGTTTTGTACACTCCAAATACTATTAAATACAATAAAACACTATATCTTTATATATTTTCATGTTTTTATTTTTTTATTCTAATGATACTAATATTTAGGTAAACTTTTTCGTCATTACTTTAACCGAATAAGTCTCAGTGTATCAGATTAGAAATTCTACCTCGTGAGATAAATGTCTTAAAAAATATTAACTACTCATTTACTAACAAAGTAAAAAATGAGCACATAAAAAGAAATTTCAATTCTTTTTAGTTTTTATGTATTTATTAATTAATATTTAGTTTTTGTATATTAAAAATGTAATATTTCCTTCTAAATATCTTTATGTTAAAATTTAGATTATTCAAATTTTGATATTACTTTGATTAAAAAAGTGCAAAATAACAAGCATGTGTATGGGATAAATTTCACCTTTCACATATAAAGAATTCTATCTTGTATTATTTTTCTTCTAATTTCTCTGATTATGGTGTTAGAAATAAACCTATGACGGGTAACTTAAAATTCATTGTAAGAATTTTTCCCTGGAAATATAGGTAATATTGTAGTAAGGGAAGCTTTTTAGGAGAAAAAAACCTCTGTTTTATGGGCTGTAAAAAAAAATCAGTTTTTGCCCATTGTTTGGAGTAGTAGTGAGAGAGTCAAACAAATTGTCCAAAAAAGAGGTAGAACTAACATTTACACATCGGCTTTATTAACATAAATGTGGACAAAATGCCTACTGTAAAATATGTTAAAAACCTAAAAAACTATCTGAAATTACTTCCTAAAAATTAACTTAAACTGACAATAGAAGGCATTTGGCTACCTTCGCCAAGATCCTTAATTTTTGTGTGTTGCTATTATAAAACACTGAAAAACCTCCAAAATAATATATAAATTAGTATATAAATGTAAGAAAAAGCTTTAAAAACTTAAAATATGGCCATACATCAAGTTTCGTGGTGATTACACAATAACAACTAAAGTCGTTGTTGTTGTGTTAATGTGACTCGTTTTGATTCGCCGAAGATGGACGTCAAACACATCATTTCTGATTAGTCTTTGTAAATAGTATCTTGTATATGTTATAAATATTGTAATGTATTTTCACATATTATTGTAACATGAATCCATTGATCGGTATTGGTATTTGTTATGAGTAAAGTTTTATAATTATCTTACTTTTAAAATTTCATCTCATAGTGGAAAACATTGTCAATATTTCAAAAGTTAACAAGAATTTCAATAAAGTTGATTAAAATTTACTCAGAATTCCATGTTAATAACATGCGTTAAATAAATGCTTACATTACGTTTATACTAATCGTATTATTAGCAGCTAAATTTAACAGAAAAATAAATTAGTTTTTAGTCTCCAAAATCCCTTCAAAATAAAGAAAAAATGTCATATTCTAGTTGAAAATATTGCCAATGCTTCAAAACAAGAATTTCATTAAAGTTGGTTAGAAATTACACAGAATCCCATGTTAGTGACATGCTTTAAATAAATGTTTGCATTACGTTTATACTAATCTTTTTATTATCAGATAAATTTAAAAGAAAAATAAATTAGTTTCTAGTCTCGAAAATCCCTTCAGCCGAACTATGGCCGATTGGTTAGGGTGCTTGCCTTCGTTACCGGTGTTCGTGGGTTCGAATCCCACACTGGCATGGATGTTCGTAGCTTTTGGAATCGGCTTTAAGCTGTAGGTCCCGGTCTAATTAGCCCTGGTATTGCAAAAAGTAGACCGTAGAACTCCAAAACAAACCAAACCCAAATCCCTTCAAGATAAAGATAAAATTTTCATTTTCTAGTCAAAAATATTGTCAATGTTTCAAAAATTAAGAAG